>JAMXBD010000854.1:0-604003 GCA_024138025.1 Combretum micranthum
GGAGATACTTATTGGTGTGCATGAAAAGTTTTTTCAGGTACTAAATTGATCAATTTCAAAGTTCTGGTACTATATATATTATCATTTTTCAAAGTTTAGGTACCTAATTGTATAATCAAAGTCAGGTACCATTTATGACATTAATCTTATAAAAATGAGCAAGGTTCAAGAGAGATCATTACAAAAATGAACAATAATTTAAATTCAAATATCAATTTATACTCTAAGATCTCAAGTATTTGTGATGTACACATTCATACTTCAAATTCAACATCATCAATGTTGAAATATCAAAGTATCTTTGTATTACTTATATGACTTCAACCCATAAGTGCATCAGTTTCTGTGTGTAGTATTATTGTCAGCACGAGGGTTTCTAAAAAAGACAGTTCCACCATATACGACACCAAAGCCTAAGATCGACACTCTAGTCTCTAAAAAATTTGAATGTCATGCAGAGAAGTGTACCGTAACTAGGAAACAGTGAAGCCGATAAATTTCATTAATAAAATTCTATAAGATACTATTTAGCAAAATAATGAACAGATAAGGCTAAGATAGTAGTTATTACTAAAAGGAATGAGGAGCACATCCAAAGAGTAATTTAGGGGCCTAGCCTTACCAATATTACTATCTTTAATTTTTTATCAAAATATCTTGTGAGAGATTCAACAGAAAAGAAAGAACCTCTCAGCCCTCGGATTCCTTCTCATAGCATCCCATCTAAAGAAAGCTAACCTAGGGATACCTCATCCAGATCGGTACTAGAGGTATTCCTCTAATAAACAAGCTATGGGGTGAGTGACCATAGGCTTAGTGAGATATAATCCACTCTATACCTTTCAAGCAAGATGCAAGCAAGTTATTTAATTATACATATTAAATGCAAACAAACAAGTGATCAAATATATAGCTAACCAATAGCCATATATAGATCAGATTTTCACCTCCCAAATCTAAGGTTAAGTACATCCACACAAAGTACTCAAAAACTCTATACTTGGGGTTTTAAAACAATTTAGATCAAAACCAATTTCTTTATGTTATAAATATAATATGCATATATCTTTGTTCCTAAAGCAGACCATCCATAACAATGACCCGGTCACATCCCTAAAAGATAGTTGTTTCCCCAGTAACTTAGTTCTCATCCACTAGGACAAGTTCTATGGTAACACTAAGTTACTACTTTATTCATCTATATTCATGACCTTGCCCTACCATTGTGTAGTGGTGATGACCTTTAACAATGCAATCGTGCAATGCATGCTTGATTTTTAATTATCAAGCCAATATTTATTAAGTTCATTTATTTAGCAATCAAGCAATTATCAGACACTTGCAAAGATCATATAATCAACAACAGCAATACTTAATGTTCAATATAATTTAGTATTTTCAATACAAAAAAAAAAAAACCTAAGCAACCACAGTCATTAAACCTAACCCAACCCAACATGCATCAATTATTAATATTCATTAATAATTACCATCTCTAATTACTTGTAAACAACGATATGCTCATCCCTAAAATCAGGCATGCCAATCCCCAACCACTATACTTAAGTATTACACGTTAGGTTGTTTGTAAAGATAATGTTTATGTTGATTGTAGTTTAAAAATTCTTCAAAAAACAAAACTTTTACAAGTAGTCTAGGTATAGATAATATACAACATTATATACATCATCAGTTCACCAATTGGTACTTCAAAAGATTTCAAAACTTGATTATTCCAAAAAATGGAGAACTCAAATACTTTATATAAAACCATGGGCTTCTAAGTAAGTCTTTAACAAAAGTTACATCATCTTGGAAAAGTTACTAAGTCTATTACAAAACTTCTATCATCATAAGGTCTTGGTTTTAAGAGTCTACTGTCAAGGAATTCTTCAAAATCGATTCTATAAACCATCTGGTCATAATAGTCTTTCCATCAACACCTGTAAAAGAAAAAGTGAGACAACGGACAATACACAGTAACACAAACAAATACGTAGTATACATTCTTAAACTAATGCAATACAACACCATCATGTTATTTGTCTATAATTAAGTATAACAATCAACATTGGAGTGTTCAAACTCCGATAATAATCCATTGGGAAACTGGAGGTCTTGAGTAACAACAATTATTCAAGGTGTTAATATAAGCAGTCCAAATATTTATTATCACCTATAGGAACATCTACAAGAATAATATTTCATTTAGAGTTCACAATCATTTCTCATCTTTACTTAAACTTAATCCCTAATATCACTTATTTCAACTAATCCCATAAATGTGAAATAAATAATATTTATTCTCTTTAAAATAAGTAACGTTATATTGATACCATTACCTATCAATTACCAATTGACACTTATAGATTGACATTGCATCATGATAGGAGGTAGCTAAGTGCCTAACTATCTTATTGGCATCACCAAACAGGGTTGCACTCCACGGACCAAATTAAACAGCACAGGCATAACAATTCAAACATTTTAATCTATCTTGTTTTAGTTAATTTTGAAAATGCCTAACCTATCATCCATCAAAGTTACTGCATACCTATATGAATTGATTTATCCAATAAGGGATCCGTAAGCAAGCATAACTGAGTAAGAGTATCTATTAAAAGAAATCAATCAACAAAAGACTTATCATCTAACCATAGTTAAGAATTAAGCCCTTCATTAGTTATCAAATCAAGTGACATCTCACATCAATACGTGACTTAGTATTTATGCATGTATTTATAAATACATTCTCTTATTCTTAATTTTTTTTTCCTTTTTTTTTTAATAATAGAGGTAGGGGATCTGTCATGACCATTACAGAGGCTGCTATTGCCATCATGGGCTCTATCACGCTGGTGATCAAGGGCAATCAAAGTTTTTTAAAATGAACAACACGTACGTTATAGTTGAAGAATGCATGATCAGTAACGATCACGCCCTTTATCACGTCCGTGATTATCATTTTTCCTCAAAACAGTGGATATCATAGGTGGGACCACGCCTATGATTACTTGAAAATTACAATCCAAGACTATCACGAGTATGATAACGCCTATTATTGATAGGGAAATGGACCAATTTACTTTATTTCAAAAATTTACTTCTTATAACTTAAGTAATACAACTTCCTTTGAGTAAAACATATTAAAACCAAATTACAAACTTACTATTAAGTCCTAAAAGATTCATATTTACTCACTACCCACTCATATACAAGCCACCCAACAATTTTTCATTCACAACTTCATCCTTCAACAATAATATTACATATAAAACCATACAAACTTTCTTATCTATCAAGACAACCACACCTAAGAATCACGTTAGTTCATTGACTCTATCATTAATTCCTAAAAGCTCATTCATATAGAAATTGTTTTACTTGGAAGAACAAATGATAAAATGACAAGAAAATCTAATAAAACTTTACCTTAGATAGCCTCAATTTGTAGATGAAGTCTTAAAGGTGATTAAAATGAATTTAGAGAGACAATTTGATCAAAAAGATGGGTGATTCCTTACTTGTAGAGTGGCGGTGGTTGTGGTTCTATTTTGAAGAGCAATTTTACAACAAATTCTACTTGATATTTATCTTAATTTCTGCTTTTTTGACTTTTATGGCAGATGAAGAGTAAAGAATTTTGATTGATGGGGTTGGGCTTGATTTAGCTAATGGGCTTCTTTACACTTGAAAAAAACTTAATACAAACATTAATCATTTTAACTCTTATTACACCAACATCTACAACTATATCAACTTTAATATGCTCAATACATTCATACACTAACCATTCAACTCCTATATGCAAATTAATCAAAACATGATTAATTTAAGGTATGCTTAATCGGCATATTCACATTAGAAATCAACATATTGAAATTTCTACATACACAAGTCTTTGACTCCACACCAGAGGAGTATTAATACACATCATACTATCATACAACATTTCAGGGATTAGACTACAATTGTTCATAATTTGTCTTATATTTGTAGCACTTGTATCTATTAGTGTATAAGATGTTGTTATGAAACTAGCAAGGTACCTGCCAAAGCATCAACTGAAGGGCTTATTCACATTGTTGTAGTGCAAATACTCTAATTGTTGTCTTTCCCTTTCTTAAATTAGATCCATCATTTTTGGGTTTATCCCTACAGTTCGCTATGCGATGTCCTCGTTGTTTATAATAGGCACAAAATATAGGTTATAACACTGGATTCTTACACTCCAAAGCTTTATGTCCTTCTTGACCGCAAGCAATGCAAAACTTAGGATTCCACTTACATTGTGTTAATTTATGGGGTCCAAAACATCTAGGACACTTTCTTTCAAAAACAATGAGAGGAGTTAGATTCTTAACCAATAATCTCGGACTTGTTTTTTTTTTACCAAAAAATGGCCTTTTCCCTTTTCTTTGAAAACCAATTCCCTTACTTGCACTATCATATCTTTCATATGACGTAGATGATGCTGATCTTTTTCCTAGGAATGCAGCTCGCCTTTCATCTTGTGTTTTACTCTCATTCAGAATTTACTCAGCTAACTTGGCTTTGGTTACTGCATTAGCTAAAGTTGGAAGTTGGAACATCTTAACTACACCCTTGATTTCCATATTCAAACCATTTTCGAACTTTTGAACCTTCATACGCTCATTGTGATAACCCTCACCAACAAAACTTAATAATCTACAAAACTCAGCATGATACTCATTAATGGTCTTATTGCCTTATCGTAAACTCAATCAATCAGAGATCATATATTCTGTAACTGCAGTAGGGAAATATTGCACAAAGAACATATCTTTAAAACTGACCCAAGTAATTAGTCATGGAAAATTCTCACTTGCTAATCCCTACCAATTGTAAGCTTCTCGCTTCAACATGTATATTGCTAAATTAACTTTTTTATTCGAGAATGTCGCATGCAGCAAAGGCTTTTTCTAACTCTTCTATCCAACTTTCGGTAATAGTTAGATGCAAAATGGTTCCATTAAAGTTGGGTACTAACCTAACAAAATCATGCAATTTTACTCGATCATTACACTCAGCCACTTGCATATTTTCTTCTTGTTTGACAGCTTATGGAGCATATTGTTGCATAAACTGTTGTTGTTGTCGATACATCATATGTTGATACTATTGCATCATGGCAACACACGTCCTTGAACATTGTTCACATGGTAGTTGTGTCTCCTGTAGGTAGTTGGAGCATTGGAGGAAAAGGTAGGATTTGTGGTGGTGGTGGGATTTGAGATGTAGATGCCGAAGCAAGAGAATTAGTAGCAATAGAAGTTGGTGTAGATGATGGAGAAGATGCTGAGGTAGATGACTGAGGAGGCAGAGGTGACATTTTTCCCGTTCTATATGTTGTCAAGTTTGTCTTCAAGACCTATCCATCTATGATATAAAACACATAACACATTCATAACATATATAGCAAGTCATACATAATTCCAATTAGAATCATCTCAATATTAGCAAAAGTAAACAAATAAGCAAAACGCTTCACCTAAGCAAGATCCTAAGTTTTCCTTTATACTCAGCTTATCGCATCTAAGATTAAGTCATTTCCTATTTTACTATATTTAAACAAGTAGCCATATAAGATTTAGCTCTAACACCATTTTGTAAAGACTTGACATGCCGTAACCTTAAAATCAGGCATGCTCAGTCCCAACCAGGTATAATACTTAAGTATTACACGTAAAGCTATCCGTAAAAATAATTTTTATGTTGACTGTTTGTTTAAACCTGCTTCAAAATAAAACTTTTATAAGGCTACTCACTAGGAATAGATCATAATAACATTTATATACATCATTAGTACCACCTAATTAATACTTCAAAAGATTTCAAAACCTTGATTATTCCAAACATGGAAGAAGAACTTAAATACTTTATATTACAGACCATGGGCTTATAAGTAAGCCTTTAAAAAAAAGTTACATTATCTTGGAAAAGTCTCACCAAGTCTATTACAAAAATTCTATCATCGTAAGGTCTTGGTTACTAAGCGTCTCACTCATCAAGGAATTCTTGAAAATCAATTCTGATCCATAACCCATTTGATCATAATATTCATCCTCATCAATACCTATAAAAGAAAAAGTAAGCCAGGGCCTGGTACAATAACACAAACAAATACAAGTGGCATAATTTCATAGACTAATGCAATGGAACAACCATCAGGTTATTTGTCTATAATTAAGTATAAGAATCAACATTGGAGTATTTAAACTCTAATAAAAATCTACTAGGAAATTGAGGGTCCTGAGTAACATTAGCTGTTCGGGGGTTGAGATAAACAACTCGAATACTTATATCACTTATAGGAACATCCACAAGGAAAATAGTTTCATCTAGAGTTCACAGTCGTCTCTCATCTTTACTTAACTTAATCCATAATATCGCTTAGTCCAACTAGTACCATAAACATGTACTAAATCATGGTATTTCCCTTAAGAATAAGTAAACGTTATATCGATATTGTTACCTTTATTAACTACTGTTGATTTTCTATTAACTAAAGTTTGATGATAACAAAATACTCAAGAAACTAATAATTCTATTTAGTGTGCAGAATTTTCTATATTATATATATATATATATCTGTGTGTGTGTGTGTGTGTGTGTGTTTTAAGACAGAAAATTTCACAGAACTTTAAAGAACCTTGATGAGCTCAAGATAAGAGGTTAAATGAGTTACATGTTGATGAGTTACATGCTTTGTTTATCATAAACAAAGTGTACATAAGTTTTGAGATAAGAAAATAAGTTCTCAAAAGATTTTCAAGGAATAAAGGATATGTAGAATGTTTTGCATGATGTTACTTTAAGAGTAAAGCATTTTTCCAGAAAACTAGAACCTTTCCAGAACCTTGATTGGAAGTTTTGAACCGCAAGTATGGATTAACAAGAGTTACTGTTCATCTTCTTAAACAAGATCTACATTTGTTCAAATGGATTCATACGAGTATAATGAAGACCTAGCTCCGAGATAATAAGTATATTTGAGTAATATACTTATCTGTTCCACTAAAGTAGGATTATATCCAAGGGAATTTAAATGATTATCAAATTCTCTCTCTTCAAACATTTTTTTTTTAAAGACAATATCAGATTTGTTTAGATAACTTCCTTCGAAATTCAGCTTAAGACAAGATGTCCATTCATATCTACAAGTATCAAGATAAAAACAAGAACGTCTCATGTTATATGGATTCTAATGAGATAAAAGAAGATAAACGTTATCTTAAAGAAGATATATGAAGCAAATCACGACGAAAGAGAAATATCAACAACCAATTATCCTCAAAGTTTATCTACAACAGATCTGGCATTATGGAAGGAATTCAAATGGGATACATCCAGATTTAGATATATCACGTGAATCAAGTTGAGTTTATCCATCTGTTATAATCACACGTTTTTCAAATTCAAACCAGGAAGACAAGCAGAATTTTGATATTGTTGTCTAAATCTGTTGGAAGCAATTAGGTGGTTTTCAAATTTCAAAATAAGGATAAGGCATAACAGATTAAAAGTCGAGATATTTTGGGATGGGATATCTATCTTTCAAACAACCTTCTGAACATTAGAAGAAGGATAATATATCTGACGAAGAAAGAAAAAAAGAGAAGATATTGAATACATTTTTTTTACCCTGCAAACAAAAGCTCTTTCCTTCATCAAAAAGAAATACAAAAGCAAATACAGAACAAAACATAGAAGTTTTCTTTCACCAAGATTATTCATAAATTCCTTTACATTTGCAATAGCGAACTAATCTCTTAGCAATCTTTCTTTAGCTCTTTGATTTCAATACATTTTTTTTTTTATGATAGAAGGAACGTGTTGTTGCCTTCTTAGGTGATAGCTTAATTACAAATTAGACTCTGTAAATCGATTGTAGCTAGAGGTTAGCTGTGAGAATCGAGAAGAAAGAATTGTACAATCTTGTAATTTGAATTTATTAGATATAATGAAACAAACCCATAGGATAACAGTGTCCCCGACTCGGAGTTGGAAGAGTGGACTGACTCACAAGGCGAAACCACTATACATAGTTACCTGATTCTCTTTTCCCTATCTTTCTGATTTTTGCAATTTATTTTCATATTTATTTAATTACATAACTTGTTCTCTTTTTTAAAACCGAAGGGGAATAATTTTTAAAAGGATAAATTTTTTATTAATAATCAATTCAACCCCCCTTCTTGATTATTATCTGGGACCAACAATGACTCACTAAGCCACTTAGAGATTGTCATTGCATCATGACAAAGAGGTGGCATAAGTGCCTAACTACCATATTGGCATCACCAAATAGAGTTGCTGCTCCTCAAACCAGATTAAACGACATACACACAAATAATTCAAACATTTTAAGCTATCTTATTTATAGTTGATTTTGAAAATGCCTAACCCATCATCCATCAATTAAGTTACTGCGTACTTGTATGAACTGATTTATCCGGTAAAGGATCCATAAGCAAACACAACTGAGTAGGGGTATTTGTTAAAAAAAATAAATCCAAATAAGATTTATCATCAAACCATAGTTAAAAGTTAAGCCCTTCATCAGTTATCAAACTCAGGTGACATCTCACAACAATACATGACTTAGTATTTATACATGTATTTATATAATAAATTTTCTTATTATTATTTTTTTTTATTTTTTTTAACAGAGTTAGGGGATCCATCATGACCATTATCACCATGCCCGCGATCAAGGGTACCAAAGTTTTTTTAAAATAAGCAGTGACGATCACAAGATCAATCACGCCTATTATAGTTGAAAATGCATGATCAGTAACAATCAAGCCCTTCATTACACTCATGATGATCAATTTTTCTACAAATAGTAGCCATCACAGGTGGGATCATGCCCGTGATTACTTGAAAAACTAAAATCCGAGACTATCACGAGTATGATGATGCCAGTTATTGACAGGGAAATGATCCAATTTGCTTTTATTCGAAAATTTACTTCTTATAACTTAAGTAACACAACTTCCTTTGAGCAAAACGCATTAAATTC
Source organism: Combretum micranthum (assembly GCA_024138025.1). Lineage (NCBI taxonomy): Eukaryota > Viridiplantae > Streptophyta > Magnoliopsida > Myrtales > Combretaceae > Combretum > Combretum micranthum. Next base: position 9,048 of record JAMXBD010000854.1, read on the forward strand.
AAATTACAAACTTACTATGAAGTCCTAAAAGATTCATATTTACTCACCACCCACTCATGTGCAAGCTACCCAACAATTTTATCATTCACAACTTCATCTTTCAACAATAATATTACATGTAATCCATACAAGCTTTCTTTTCCATCAAAACAACCACATCAAACTTCATTAATCTATTCTTACAAATTCCTAAGATTCATCTAAGCCTAAGAATCATGTTGGTTTATTGACTCTGTCATTTATTCTTTAAAACTCATTCATATAGAAATTGTTTTACTTGGAAGAACGAATGATAAAATGACTAGAAAAGATAATAAAAATTTACCTTAAATAGCCTCGATTTATAGATGAAGTCTTAAAGGTAATTAAAATGAATTTAAAGAGAGAATTTGATCAAAAAGATGGGTGATTCTTTGCTTGTAAAGTGGTGGTGGTTGTGGTCTATTTTGGAGAGTAATTTTGCAAAAATATTTACTTGACGTTTATCTTAATTTCTACCCTTTTGACTTTTGTGGTATCTATGGAAGAGTGAAGAAGATTTGATTGATGGGCTAGGGCTTGATTTAGCTAATAGGCTTCTTCACACTTGAAAATAAACTTAATACAAACATTAATTTCATTCTAACTCTTATTACACCAACATATATAGCTTTATCAACTTTAATATGCTCAATACATTCATACACTAACCATTCAACACAAATATGCAAATTAATTAAACATGATTAATTTAATGTATTTCACCTACAAACACAAGCAAATATAGCGGTTATAGGAATATACTCACTGGTCCATACTGCCTCTCAATCGTAGTATTCTATTGGCATGTCAATATTGGAGTCAGAATCACTTGAATGTATCAAGAAATCCGAATATAATGTAAGAATTAGCTACAAAGGTTTGGTAGACAATCTATACTACAGAAGTTCTAATATTTTTGCAACTTTTGTACTAAATTTTCAATCACCTAGAACTATTTTGGTTTAACTTATTTTTCAACATATAAATAGTCGATTTGATATGGTTTTTCAAGTACTTCTCAAATATAGTATTGTCTTTGTTAAAGAAAGGCTTTAATATAGTATTGTCTTTGTTAAAGAAAGGCTTTAAAGTCAGGATATTATACTATTTATAATATGTTGCCAATTCCTTAGCAAATCTATATCCTTAATTCTAAGTCAAAATTACTTATTTTTTTATAACTGAGATTATGAATACTTTTATATATATAAAGATATTCATAACATAAAATAGGTCTAGTTTAATGCAAGAAAAAAGATATGTCAAAGTAAAGGAGAAAATAAACTAAATGAAAATAAACAAGTAATAGATATACATATATATAAATAATAAGGATTCATATATATATATATATATATTATTTGATTTAAATTAAAATATTGATGTGTATTGGGAATTTTTATATGGGTAGCATGGAGAATAAGAAAAATAAGATAAAGAAATAAACTAAGACTATTATTAAACATATGTATGTACTTGTACGTAAGGATATATATGCATGTATACAAAGATATATGTAACATCAAGTATGTTAAAAGTTAAGGAATATAAACAAAGTACATAAGGAGTTTGGACTGGGTACTCATGGAGCACATTTAGAGCACCTATCGAGCGCTCATGTGAGCTAACCATGGGCGTGATGTGTATGTGTTAAGTGCGATAGTGGGATAGCTCTAAAGCATTTAATGGGGGCTGATGTGGAGCATGAATTCGGCTATCATGGAGCGCCTATGAAAGCTTGTGCATGTGAGCTATGTGCTTGTGTTGTGTTGTTTTGCCATGAAGTGTTGTGATGTGTTGTGGGAGTGCTTTGTGCATTAACATGGTGAGCTATGTGTAGAGCATTCCAGGAGCACTCATGACGTAGGTGGTGTGTGCATGACTACTCTTTTTTTAAGCAATAAGGGTGTGTTATGAAGTACTCAGTGTAGGTGCCTTGTGAATGACAACAACACCATGATGTGTGAGTCCTGCTAGTGTAAGCATTGGTCGAGTGTGTGTAGCGTACATAGTGTTGTAGTAGTTGTGCACTGCTGTGTGTAGTGTGAGAGAAGTGGCAGTAGAGTGTCATGATGAGCACTCGGTATGGGATATGAGCTGTTGTTATATCAACAACTGTATGTGTGACATGCTCTTCAACAACAACAAGGGTATATGTGTGCGCCAAGTGGCTTATTATAGGTGTGTAGCTAATCTATTTTAGCAGTAAAGGCATGTGTTTGTGCGTGTGAGTGATGAAGCAGCTATAATAGTATAGCGTATGTGTTTAGCAATTAATAAAAGCAACAATGGTTGCTGAGATGTATGTATGTGTTGCAGGTGTATTGACGATAGCAATGGAGTGTCCAGTTGTGCACCTATGTGTGCATGTGAGAAGGAGCAACAGCAATAGCAATAGTTTGACATGTGCATGTGTGTGCTGTGATGCTTAGATCGGTGAGTGTTTTGTTTTCATGATGTGTGCGTGTGTGATGTTTGATACAAAAAAAACAAAAACATAGTAATAGCTTACCTTGTGTCGTAATTACCGTTGTTATTGTCATTGTTCTTGTTGTCGTGGAGTCCAAAATGGAAAACAAAAAAAATAGAAAGGAAGAGCAGAAAAGAAAAGAAAAAGAAAAAGAAAGGAAAGAGAACAAAAGAGAAAGAAAAGAGAGAAGGACTTACATATATATATATATATATATATATATATGACTTGTGAAAAGTCAAACAAGATAAGGAGAAAGACAATTATGTGACAGTGGCTTTTTTCTTCAGACGCAAGACAAGTTAAGCCAAGGTTTTATATCCCATTAATTAACTAACATAAGATGGTTATGCATTATAATAACCACCCCAAAAAAAATTTCTTTTCTTTTCTCCTAAACTTAAATATTAATTATTACTCAGGGTAGTTGTATAAAAAAAATGTATACATATAACCATAACAATATATATATATATATGACTTTGAACAATCATATACAATTAATCTAGCTATAATATAGTAATGAATAAATTAGATGATAGGATTCCCTAATTGTAAATATTTCAAATCATGTGGCAAAAATCTAAAAAAATCAAAATTATTCTTGTCAAAAAATAAAAACTAAAGTATGACATTTTTTATATTTATTTTATTGAGCAGTTATTCCTCTTAATGCTACTCCTCTCTCTTTCTTTTCTTATTTCTCTTAATTTTTTTGGTAAAAAAAACGATTCCCACTCCTTTTATTTTAGAACAAGCAGTATTGATGCTTCATATATTAATAACTTTGTGATTTGTAGTCAACTTAATGTACTTTTACTGGTTGGTAAAAAAAAAAAAAAAAAAACCATTATCAAGAATTGTCAATTTTGCCTAAACACCAATAAAGCCACAAACGAGTTAAGCCAAGTTTTTAAAGGCTCGAGCTTAGGCTCGGCTTGTAGTAATTAAAGTAAAAATAATAATAATCAAAATGATTCACATTGCCATAGGTCAAATTTCCAAATTGTCATATGCGTATAATTTTATTCTATGGGACCAATTTATCAAATATAATTTAGGATCTATTATTTTATATTTAAATTTTTTTAATATTATAATTTGAGAGTATAATCAAAATTTTAAAATTACTATCAAGTCGATGCATAAATTATGATTAAATCGATGTTTTAAAATTTTTTATTAAGTCTATTTATCGAATCGTTGATCGGAAATTTTTGGCGCTTACAATCATTTTCATATTTTTATTTTCCTTGCTCCTTACTTTTAAATCAACGGCCAACTTATCTTTTTTCAATGAAATAAACATATCTTCTTCCACAAATATTTGTCAATCATTGAATGAGAAATCTTTAATACTAAAATGAGTGTTGTCTTTTGTTATAGATTTTAGAAGAACTTTGGGGTTTCTTAATTTTGATAGCTTATTAAACCCAAATAAAATAGAATGGCATAAAATCATACTGAATTATGTACAAGGATCAATAGATTTTGATCTTGTAAAGTTATACTTCCACAAATTTATACCTAATGATTTTATATTTGTTTAATCCTAAATCCACTAGACTCATGATTTTAATAAGATACACCTCTATAATTCCTTTCCCACTTTGATTATTGCATTTCAAGTTATTTAAAACTACCTTCTATCTTCACATTCTCCTCCAATTATAATTCTATATAATCATTTCTTGAACATGTGTCGAATGCTCTCCAACGGGTTACATATATTTTAATTGATTTTCAAATTTCATTTCCTTGCCAAGAGAGCAAATGGCACGATCTTTTCATATATTCTTATCATCAGCATTTATATGTAAATTGTTTAAAGTTTCTTTGACATAGACATGGCATGGGTGCAAAATCCATCCGGACTCGCTGGGTCAGGAGGGTGACCAAACCTGATAATTTCATGATTTTATTAGCATTCACATGATTCCGAATAATTTAGAAATGACAAAACATGACTACATTCGCATAGACTAAGACAGCTTTATTTAATTTGTTGGGCCCCAAAAAAAGAAAACCACTTTATTATTAGCACATTTGAAACTACAAAAAGATTGCAACTTCAATAATTATTTTAAAAACAATTGCTGCAATCACCAAGAGCGTTACTAGCTAGTGAATTGGAAATGGGAAGGAGGATGAGTCCCATACTCCCTTCTCCAAATGTTAAGCATGGTACGACGTGGAGTCCATCACCACCTGTACGTTGATGTTTTGGACATAACATTGTGATAATGTTTATTAATGCGCAGTACAATAGAGATGGAGCTGGTGTGGCAGTGACAGATCGTGATGGATGATGATTGGCTACTGGCTTGGCCAAATTTAAAATTTTAAATGAGGTGTAAGGTGTTAGAATTCGAAGCATACGATCAAGGAGGCAGGAGTGTCTAATTTTGGCATGCAAGAACAATGAAACTTTAGACAAACTACTTAATCTTATGTTGCCGATTCCTCACTGTGCTCACTAACGATAGGCAGCTAAGAGGATAAATGGATCAAGGACCTACTATGATTATGTTATTTTCTAGTGGCCGGTACCTGATTTGGACTTAAAACTTCCTATTCGTAATCGACTGCTATAGAGATTAGACTTGCAGATCAATGTAGGCTTTTCTAACATACTTCTCATGTATGGGATTAGAGATCAATTATGATTTATCATGTTCAAATGAGGTGGTAAATGGCAATGTGAAGAATCGATGTTGGGACTTCTACCCTTATACTTTGGATCACGTGGGTATAGATATCAATACCCACATATGAAGAAGAGTACTATAATGTCACATTTAGCATGCGGTCTATGTTTCATTTTTATTCCTATATTTGGATACATTTTTAAAACGATTCTAGCTTTGAGAGAAAATTCATTTTCATTGTGAAATCATGATTTCATTCCATCCTCGTAAATATTTACTATTACAATTATGTTTTCATCCTACATATTTATTATTCACATTTATAACCAAGGATATTTTTAACAAATATCATGCCAATTCTATTTCATTTCATGATGTATCCAAATAAATGAATGAATTTATCATTCCGCTGCTCATTCCAATCCATTCCTCCCATTCCAATATAAAAAATTCCCGTTACCAAACTTAAACTCTTAGATTAAAAGATTATGATGCTGGATTCCACCAATAGATCAAGTGCTTAAATCTCAGCAATAAGAATTTGTTTCTATTTAATCATTTCCATACAATAAGCCTTGAGGTAAAGTATAAAATAAGGTTATAACAATCTATAGGCTTAAATGCTTGTTCAACCTGCTCTGTAGTTAAATTAAACAATCTAAACATTATGCTGTCCAGTGTTTAAGTTGGGGATACTATCTTGTTTTTTCCTTCACACTTGTAGAGAGCGTCTACACAAAAAATTGAGTTGAACAATGTAGAAATCTCTCATGAACGACCATTTCTTTCACCTTTATCTGCTCCATCTATTCATATGGAACATGCTAGAATGAAACCAACATTCGATGTTTGCATCCGGAATGCATTATTTCACTACATTGGCATACAAAAATTAAGGTAAAAACTTTACATCGGATAGCATCCCAAAAGGAGAGGCATTAAGCAACTAGAGTTACAGGCAATAAAAGCATAAAGGAGTGAGCTACATACTTCAGCAAGCAGATTAAGGAATCACCATGTCTAATCCTAAGAAAGCTGTGCCACTTTTTTATCAGTTTGACAGCACTGAAAAATCCAAGTGGGGAGCATACAGTGGCTCACGGCGTTCCTTATCAGAGCACATGAAAGAAACAATACACGTCTCACACCCAAGAATAGAGGTGGACTAAATGAGGGATTATTAGGATTTTTAGGGTAAGTGGGGTATTATAGTGACCATTAATCATGCAGGAAAAACAGGTTTAATATGAATCTCAGCTTGGTAATTAGTGTAAGCCTCTTAAAGCTTCAACGTGAGGTCTGGTGCTGCGTTGGTAGCATTTATTGGTGGATGCGACTCCATTGAAGTAAAGTTAGATGTTGCAGGAATTGTGTGGCTCTGCAGAGCATGACCAGGATGATTCACTTGATGGAAGCTACCTGGCCATAGTAGTTCAACATCATCAGTCTCCTCAAGGAAATCTGGCATGCCTGAGTACCTGTGGTTGAACCTGGCACCGGTTCTAGTATCTACTGGCCACACTGATGGAGCATTTTCGCGGTGCATTAGTGAGTGTGCCTTTATCCCTAGATCCCTGAATGAAGATCCATGTAAAGGCAAAGATGCTAGATTGGCATATCGCTCAGAAAACATATTCATCCGCATAGCTCTCTTTGCTAGAGTTCGCTCTCGTTTATGTGCATTTTGGTGCCCACCAAGAGCCTGTGAGCTGAAGAATTTCCGCTGGCAGTAATTACAAGGGAAAACCCTTGGAGTTGCACCTGCCAGCGAATGAGATACCGGTTCATTGCTGCTCTCACTGGTACTGGACAATGAAAGTCCTGCAGAACCCCTCCCTAGTGACTCGTCAATGTAGCTGAGATTTAAATCTAGGAAAGCATTGGCTGAACTTGATTGAACCGCATTTGTGTGGATGATAGGGGAAGAATTAGTGATGCTGTCATTGGAGGGACCTGTAGATGTTTCCTGAATGGAGATGTTGGAAGCAACTTGGCTGTTGACCTCAGATTCGTTTTCTGAAGTGGCTTCCACTTCAAGGTCAAAAAATGGAATCATGACTTAGCTAAGCAATAAAGCCACTTGCAACTTTACATTTCAATTCGGTAACCTTCAGATAGAGACATTCAAGTGGACATTATAATTGATTCACCTGCATAACAAAAATGAGAGACATCCATCACTTTAGTAATGTTTAAATATAACAAGTTTACTAGTTTCAAGGTATATTATCAAAAAGAGCGTGACAATTCACTAAGGGTGTGTTTGTTTCATGGAAAATGTTCTTCCGTACTGTACTTGTCAAATTTTCTCATAGTTATATCAAGAGATTTAGATACTGATAGTTATTAACAATAAGTAGTGGTAGAAGATGAAGTTAGCAGCTGACATTTGATGGTGTTAGTACACAAACACACAGAAAACTAATCGACAATGAGAACTCTTTTTGAAAACAAAAATCATTTTCCTGGTTTTCCATGGTCATTTTGCATCATAGTTAACTGTTATAATTTGTAATTGCCCATCAACTATTACCTTGGTCTCTCATCACTACCCATCAAAGACACTAGTACCCTCAGCCTCTTGAGATTGCAACAATATTAACAATTGTTAAGCTTTGATTATAATTATTAATATTAGCACCACAACACCATGTAATCTAAAAGCTTAAATTTATAGATTTTTTTTAGAATATATTAATTTATAGATATGGTGTGAACTGTTATATTTATTATATAAAACTCTTCTCACTTATGGGTCTGAACTATGACCGAAACCGATCAAGTAAATAGCTTAATTAAATGGGATTGTAATGAGTATGCAGAAATCCAAATTTATGACACCCTCCTTCAATGCCATGTTAAGGTCAAATACTAATTTGTAAAGATTATTCCAGGATGAAAACAGATCTGCATGTAATTTCTGCTAAGTATCAAAACAGATGGTTGCCCATCAGTAGTGTATAACTCAAAAATCCTCTGCAGTTGTACTGCCAGAAACAATTTTTCTTTTTGCTTGAGAAAGTTGTGGCAGGAACTAACGGTATATGTTGCTACACTGAACTGCTACCTGTTCTAACTTAATTATTTTCTCAAATTCATGGGGCATTGCATGATTTTGAAGTATCAGCAGAAAGCAATAAATAAAATTACATTAAACCTTCCAACACACAAGGGGTTTACTTTACATACCCGTGTTTTGTTTTTCTGTGCTTTGCATGCTATCGTTTGCTCAGACTAATTCGACCAAATTGAGCTTAAAATAAATGATCAAGGGAACCGTAATTAGTTTTCATTTTGGCTCTCCCTGGAGTTTCTAATTCAATGATATAGAGCTAAGCTCAGTGGTATTAAACACAACAAATTTGTGGATGCACATGGAATTAAAATCAACAGAATAAAATCTAAATCCAACTAGTGTGGCCAGTGGATCAATGTAAAGACAGAGCATACAAAAAAGATTGTACTATGGGACATAAATATATTCCATAAGTTCTCAAATTAACAAACGACAAAACTTGTAGGATTAATTCTCAGGCATGTCTTAAGTAAGTCGCGTGTTTGTAAATTAAACCTTGACTTCCTCAGTTTAAATTACAAACAAGACAAAACCATTTTGGAAAGTATAAAGCGAAGTGGTCATACCTTGCGGAATTGGACACCCCAGATAGGTACCTCCGTTTATTGGTACCTTTGCTTCATCAAAAATGCATAGTGGTTTCTTCTTCCTTTTTTTCCTCCACTTTCTTATTCTTCTTCTTCGTTTTTAAGCAACACAAAAAGAGGGTAAGTGCCAGAAGAAAGCATGGATATTTATTATTACAAAAGAATCCAAAACATGGACTTGGACATGGGCATGTATTGTTATAATTATAGGAAAGCAAAGGTAGGAGCAGAGTGGGGGAGTGGGGCAAGGGACAGTGGTGGATAGTCAGACAAGTCAGAGAAAAAGTTGTTTATCTATGTACATTACTATAAACATGTGTTGTGGTTGTGTGCACTTTTTTTTCTTTTTTTTTTTTTTCCCTTTTCCCTTCTCTTTTTCTTAATTACATGTAGATCTTACATGATGGAGTGAAGATGACATAATTGCATTCAGACAGTGCAGAACAGTAATCTTGTTGAGTCAAACTCTAAAAACCTTGTGAATTAAATTGCTTCACCAATATTTTGAGAGCCTTGGCCTCACAAAATATATACATTATTCCTTAAAATCCTATATTACTACATTTTTTTAACAAATAATAATACCCAAAAAGTAAAATATATATAAAAAAATAGATCATAATGGTCTTTAGAATGATCTACTCAGGGATTAACATCAAGTTTTTAGTTTCAAAAATCAAAATTTAATAATAAAGATAGATATGAATGAACTTAACAAATATAGATTTTTTAAGTGTGATGGATCAAAAAAATTTTCTTCTATACTTTATAAATAACACGGACACTTTGTTTTTTAGAAAATAGCCTTACATTATAAATAAAGATAAAAATGGAAACAAGGATTTCTAAGGAAAATGTAAAAATATAGCAAGCAAACAAAACAAAACAACCAAAACAGTACTAATGGACAGTGAGATAAGATTCTCCTACTCCCCACTTATAAGGCATTTTTACAAAACTCCACGAAACAGTAGCACCCATCAGGTTCCCTCTCACATTACCTTTTTCTCCACTTTTACTGCACCTTATCCAAAAGGCCAGAAAGGTATTTTTCATCTTTATTTGAATGATGTTTTACTTTTACCCCTGTCTAAATTTACATCGCAGTTCATTTACCTATGAAATCGCCTGCCCTATGATTATGTCACATGGTTGACTTATTCTCTGTCTCTGTCTACCAACAACTTGCTTCATGCTCATGCTTCTTTCAACTGTGGCTTTCCCTTCTAGTGGACCAGTTTTAACATTTTTAACCTAGGGTAGAATGTAACCTTAAATTATTAAATCAATGTTATCTATTTTATTTATGAATTATGATTCATGATACAAAATTAAAGAAAAAATAAAGTGTTTTTTTTTTTTAAATCTTCTTATAGGAATTCCAACTTTTTTAAAGAATCAATTGTTATAAGGATGAAAAACAAAAAAAAGCAAATCCTTGGCTTGAAAAAGTATGTCAAGCAGCTTTCATTAAAGATGCTCTTTGTAAAACAAGGGACAACATTTTGTGAAATTTATATTTTCAATCGAATTCTATCAAAAGCTAACATTCATTCCATTAGGCTAAGATTTGGACGAAAAATTTGATCCTTAGTGATACTCATTTGTACAATTTCAATTTGATAAGAGGATTTCATTTTTAAATTTCATTATGGTAATGATACTTACAAAGTTGATTGGCTTCATCTTGAAATATTTGCTCTCTTTTTTTTTTTTTTTTCTTCATTCGTGAGTATAAGGAGAAGAAAAATTTAAACTCATTCTTTTCTATTTAGAAACCAACATTCATATCACTAAAATAAAATGGCCTTACCAATAATTTCTCAAATCGATATTATAAAACAAATGCAACATTTCAAAATAATAAAAAGTAATTTATTAAAAAATGATTAGTGAAAGAGGTTAAGAGAGTAGATAGTAGAAATACATCTTTTCAATATCAAATTTAGCACGTACGATACATGCATACGAATATGAGAGATGGATATTGTTCAACATGGATTTAGGACACGAGAGTCTAAAAAAAATAGATGTCTAATCAATAAATGAAATAAGATTTTATCTTAATCTTCTTCAATAATAGTACGCAACAGCAGTCTCATTGGAGTAGATACACGAATTACTTTAAACACAAGAAGCCGAAGTCAATGGAACTCATTATTTACATAGAGCAGTATACGACACCATTGAAAGAAGAGTTGATTAACTCACAATATATAATTCGATTAATCAAGATTGTTACAATTAAGAAAGTTGATTGATAAGCTCAAATGTATGAGAAATTTCAATCAAATAAAAAGAACCAATATTCACTATATGAGAAGAAAAATTAATATTAACTTCTACCTTTTTATGAAATAAATGTACTTAACCATAGCCACTTTTTAAGCATTGTTGCCTTTATTTACTCCTCGTGAATTATCAACTTCTACCTTTTATGGATTTTATTCCACTAACTTCTTCCAAAAGCAGTTTTTCATTAGAACAAACAATGTTTGTTACCATTAAGTTTTCAAAAAATATTAAGCTAAAGGTTCTTGAGTTAGGTAAATAAGTGTTTGCCCTAATTAGATTCGTCATGGTAACTCCAGCTTCTACTATGGTCCCTGCTTCTACTATGATGGGTATCATAGTTGTCAAAATCGCGATTTTATCCATGCGATTCGCGATTCTACGAGTTTATGATTTTAGAAGGTCTTTCCAAGTTGACTCATTTTGGTAGAATTTGATGATTTCAACTGAGTCTACATATAAACTTGGTAGAATCTTATGATTTTAACCGAATTTACCAATTCTACCTATTCGAGTCAAATAAGCTAAAATATAAAAAAGATAACTATGTGTTTACAAGCTCATCAACTATTAAGAATTAGAATGTTATTTCTTTGTTGTTATCGTTTCTATTTAGTTTCCATATACTCTCTTTATCTTTTCCCTCCTTTCCCCGAAAACCCCTGTTCTATATTTATGAAATTCATTTAAGTCAAGTTATAGTTATAAAATTTACAAGAAAGCTTATTTATTTTATTTAAAAAAGTAAACATTTAATAAGTTAAATATTTTGATTCTCTTTTAATTTATCACTTATTTCAAACAAAATAATAGAAATTAAATTAATTTTAACTTTATTCGCTCTTTTTTATATATGTTAAATTATAGATTAAGAGTTATTATGAAAAAAAGAACTTAATTTCTTTTTTTTTTAACATTCATTATGTGTTCTATGTTTTCTACATCTTCTATAAGCATTTTATAAATTTTCAAAACTATTTTGCAAAGGTTTTAGAAACTTATATTCTTATATTTCAATTTTACGTTATGATTCTACTGATCCTTAGGCGATTTTGCATAGAACCACGAGTTTGACAGCCTTGATGGGTATTGTTCCTTGCTTCATTGGAAGCAAGCATTGGTCATAAGTCGTTGCTAATGTAGACCTATAAAGAGCTAGTGCACAACAAGTTTATGATGTTGTTGCTAACTTTAACTTCAAAGCCTCTTTCATTTATTCCAACTCTTAACGATGTCTATAAACATAACATTTATAAAAGGTAATATTCATGATACAATTTTCTATAAAGCAAACAAAAGAATGACCAAATGCAATGACATAGTGAAGCAAACTTTTGCATGGTCTTTGTGCAAAAATGGATGTAATATATTAAAGATTTTTTTTCTTTTTGATGTACCTTTGAGTAAGCTTTAGTATTTATTTTTAAGAGATAAAGCTAGGACTTGTACTCATAAATAGAGGATTATGCCTAATTATTTTAAATTCTCTAATTAACTTTGTTTTTGATATCATTTTACTTTTTAGGTATGTTTGTTTCATCATATCCTAGTCATTTTTGCATTATATTTTTATCATTTTCAAACAAATGTTTGTCAAGAAACAGATACTGATAAAAAAATAACAGTTTTACTCATAAATTGATCAAATAGATATGATACAAATAAATTACAGGTATAGATTTAATACATAAGATATAGATAAAAATCCGACAATCCAGACAGACCCTAGATAGAAAAACCTTACTAATATTTAACCAAAGCCAACAATGTAATGTAAAACTAAGCTTAAAGAAATTAAATGGATGAAAATGGACATAGATGTTTGATCAGTATTTGGCCCATACAATGACATCGAGGTAGCATTTCGAATGGCCATTGAAACATTCTATGCAACTTTCTTCTAGGCAGTCAAATGGAGCCTTAAGAGTATCTTTATCCCTAAATTGCTTAAGAAATTGCTTAAAATATCATGTCAGCGTTTGAAGCAACTCTTTACTTTCTCTCAATTACTTTAAAACAGTTACTTATTTACTTTTTAAAATTTTTGATAAGTCCTTATTTTATTTTATTACCTTAAATTATTGTTTATATATTTTTTATAAAGAATAATGTAGAAGAACCAATGGGGGAGAAGTGAGAGGATTTCTTTTTGTAAAAAATAAATAAGTGTGAAAAAACTAATAAGATAAGAAGTAAAAAGGTTGCTTGCTCAAGCAATTTTGGTTGCTAAATAACCCAACAAGTAATTTTACTTTATTGTGAAAGTAACTGCCACATTGTAACGTCCCGGAAATCCGTCCACCAAGCTACTATTTGCATTGGTCACATGCTGCACAGTTTTATTCTTTGGTGCCAATACTTTCAAAAAGGTCGCACTTCCCAGGAGGTCGCACTTCCCGAGATTGCTCACACTTAAATATGGAATTCTGATGAACTCCAAACTATTATATCAAAAGACGCCTCTGTTTTTAGAGTTCTTCCATCTATATTTGAGAAGTATTATATACTCTCCATCTTATAGAACTGACGTCTTCATCAGTTTTATTGCACAGGTCAAAAACCACTCCAGACCGGAAAGAGACTCCTCCACTTCATGATGGTGAACTGCTCTAATACCACCTGTAAAAACTTAGAATTTCGCCCACCAAGATATTTTCTAATTTAGCCACAAGTCGCACGTTTTGTCCTTTAATGTCAGTGCTTCCTAAGAGATCATCTATACTGAGATTACTCTATCCAAAGCGTGCTTAACTTTGGAGTTTCAATAAACTCTAAGTTATTACACCAAAAGGCATATCTATTATTAGAGTTTCACCATCTATATTTGAGGGATATTACATACATCACCTATATCCCTTGAAATTTCTTTGAAGTACCTAGGGATAAAGATGCTCTAATGAATGCAACCAGTCAGATGAGGCAAACATTAATGATTTTGCTTAAATTTAATTTGCCATCCAAATGACTTTTTTCATGCCATTCAAACATGTAGTCATGTATAAGGTAGGTAGGTCATTGAGCTTATCTATTTTTGACAATACCACTCATTAAGGGTTCACCACATCGGACCGCATGCGGTACTACTTGTGGGACTGGTGTGGTAACGCATTCTTATTTGACACACCATCAATTGAAGATGTTGCTAAGGATAAGTAGTCTAGGGATGGTCCTTCTTTTTTTAAATTAAATGATCTAGATTATATTATGATTGTCAAAACTGGCCCAGACCGACCGATTCAACCCAGTTCGACTGGAACCGACACTGATGCAGGGCCGAGTCTCGCCTAAAACTCGTTTTTTACAACAAATCGGCGAGACTTGGATTGACCCAGTCGACCAGGGCAATCGACCCAGGTTGAACCGGTCGACCTGGATCGAAAAAATAAAAATTTAAATATTTATTCATACTTTATTATAAAATTATGAAATATAATCATTATATCATATTTATTTAATAATTAATTAATGAATTTGATCCAAATATATTTAATTGAGTGATGACACATATATTGGTCTTTTATAATTAAATTATCCCTTATACTTTTACTTTTTTGTGATCCCGATTCAACCCCGATCCGACCCTTGACTCCTGACCCCCTAGCCTGTCGGGTCAATCCTGATCTGGTTCTGACAACATTGGATTATATAGGTCATCCTCAATTGTCAAGTGTTAAATATTCATAACCTTAGCATGGTCATGGTTGGCTAGTTTATTCTTTTGCATTTTGTATAGGTTTACAACTTGCACCATGATGCACATCAAATTTCTAACCTAAGTCTTCTTTCAATTTTCAAATTATAATGATCCAGTCCATTAATTTGATGCCTCTAAGTTTATTCTTATATAGATGGAACAATATTCTTTCTCTCCATAGATCAAACATCATTTTAGTCTTTAAAGTAATTATTAAAAGATTAATGAATCGCATGATACCATTATTCCTAAGATTTCTACATTTTCATTCAAATAAAACATTTCTCAATAGACTTTTCACTTTTCATCTTCTTTAATGCTTTGCCACCTCAATGATGGCTAAACTCATTGATGAAATACTAAATTTGTAGACTTCTCCAACCTACTTTTGTTAATTAAAACTTGCCATCCTACTTTTTTATTAAAAGTTAATAATGTTGCCTCATCCATTCCTCAACATTTGACACGCGTGAATGAAACCGAAATGAAATTGCAATTCCAACTTCCATTCATATTTCTTTGTTTGGATGCATTTTAAAAGTCAGAATCGCAATTCCTTAGAATTGATGATTCTAGATTTGAAAGGGGATTCGATTCCACTTTGAAAAGACGAAATCACGATTCTATTCCATTCTTATTAATGATTGCTAGGGAAGTTATATGTTCCATCATTAATTTTAATGGGACCAGTCCCGTCACTATCCAACGGTTCACATCATACCCAACCGTGATATAATATTCCAATTATTATATCTATTTGAACGGTTAGATAATTAACTGGATATCCATCGACCGTAGAAGCTCCCGTGGTTGCTATTAAATTATATTTTTTATCCTCTTATACATTTATTATTCACATTTATTACTAAGAATTTTTTTTCATAAATACCATTTCATTCCGTATGATTCCATAATTTATCGAAGCAAAGAATAAATTTATATTCCTCTACTCATTCCATTCCATCTCATTTCTCCCATTCTAATCCAATTCATTCCGATCAATTCATGTGTAGTTAATGCATTATCATCCATCAGCACCTTATTATTATTATTATTATTATTATTATTATTATTATTTGCATTTAACTTGAGCTAGATCTCCTATCAACCAATGTTATAATAAATGTCTTTAAGGTACGACTTTAAATCATATTTGATTCGTTTTATTGATCCCTTTTCTAGTTAAGGAATCCCTCGGTTTGATTTTTCCGAGCAAAAACTTTATTTCTTAAAAGGTCTTGCGCTCTTACCTCTTAATGAAGGATTCAAGAAAGAATATACATTCTCGTGATTTCTCTTCAAGGATCAATTAGAAATTGAAAAACTCGATTATGAAATTACAAAACATATTTTTTTTATGTATAAATAACACAAATTCAAAATAATATATGTATCTATTTTGGTGTTCAAGCATGTTTTAAGAAAATCCATTACATATACCTACTCTAAATTCCTATTTGATTCAACAGTTTAGAATGTTAAAAAGCTTATGGTAGATAGTCCAAATAATGCCCACTACAAATTGACAATAAAGAAGAAAGGAAAGAAGGAAAAGAAAAAGCCATGGGCAGAAGCATGCAAATATAATAGCAATCTGCAATTTCCTAGAGAAATTTAAACTTTTCCAACTTCATCGGACCGTCCCTTTCTGGTAACTTTTAATTCGAACTTCCTCCTAATTAAGGACCGAAATCAGAGGCAAGGATTAAGCATGAACTATCCTTAAATCAAGTATGCACGATTTACACTACACATCCCCAGACTATTATATTATATAGAGCATATCTTGTGGTAATTAAGGAATATCAGTAACAATTGAAAATATTATCAGGGGACTAATAATTGTACGGAAAGTGCATCTAATTCCTAAATCCAATGAAACCTGCGTAAATAGTCATAATCAAGTCTTTGGTGTACTTGTCAAGGGGTATATATTATACTATAACTTCGCATGTAAACAATATAAAAAGAAAAGAATAAAAGAGTCCCTTTGTCCTAGTTAATGTCAATTTTAAAATCCCCAATACAAAAATGAAAAACATACTACATGAATTGATGCGTAACATATAAAATTAATAAAATTTTGATAAATAAATATTTTTCAAAATGTTATTTTATATTGTCTGTATTTATCAAAACAAGATTATTATTTATCAAATACATATCTTAATAGGTGATATATTAATATATATATATATATATTTTTTTTTTTTCCAAATAAAGTTTTTGGTTAAATTAGTCCTCTCTGACTACATCTCATTGGCGTTCACGTGAGATGTATCAGTGTGATCCTCCAATTTCGAAACACATGAAAACTAACATATAAAACACAAACAAACGTTGTTATAGTCGTGGCGTTTTCCGACAATTTCACGTTGTCGCCGCTTAACTACTCTTCCCAAGACGCCGTTTGGCTACCGTCTCGGCTTCCAAGAATCCCTTTCCAAATGGTCCCCTACCACCAAACACCCACCAACACCGTATTATCTCTGTCACTTACCACTATCCAACCATTGCAATCCTATCTTTTATTAAAGTCACGTATATTTTATGCATCCCTAGGGGATAATAATGTATAAGGTCTCGTTTTGTGTTATTAAGTAATGTAGCATTCTTCCACCATTGTTAGTGGGGTTCTTAGTTTATTATGGAATTCCCGTTGCTTTATATGGGTTAATAATAATTAAGCATGTGGCATATTCTTTTAAGATTTCTAAGGACCTATCTCCACTTGAGAGTGCTACAAGATGCCAAAATCCATTAGCATATTGAACTTTTTTCAAATGAAGAGCAGTTGATCGTCAAAATTGTATAATATAAGGAGGACAAGATAACAGTACTAATTCCCTTTCACCATTCATGTGTGACTTTATTTACATGAAATATCATAATCTCTTTTTTTAACACGAATCATCTTTATCATGAGCTCTTACAAAGAGGCCAACTCTTCCCCATTTTCAACGCGTAATTTGGTTTGTATACCACCCTCGACCTATAGGTTGTCTTGAAAGTACATCTTTAACCAACACTCTTCACCCTTCTTAGACCTCTTCTCTATATTAAGTCAAAACAAGTCAATCAGCTGTCACCTTAATTCATACCTTAACCAACCAATAGGTTGTCTTAGAAGTATATTTTTGACAAACATTCTCCACTCGTCTTCGACTTCATATCTATATTAGGTTAAAACAAGCTGTTCAGCTTTCACCTTAGTTCCCTACCCGTCCACCAACAAGATGAGGGAGTCAACTTTGTTATCAACTGTAATATTCAGCTCAAAAAATGATAATAGTTATGTCAACAAGTAACTAATAAGTATTCTCAATAATTTGATCCAAAAGTTTCTAACTAGTATTAATTTAGTAGTCACTTTTATGACCTTATAAACCAATAATAACTTTTTTCCAGTACTTTTTGCGGGTTTTAATTATATGAGACATCGCACCACTTTCAATACATGCTCTTTAGAAGGTAGAGGAGCTATTTTATGAAAATTTAAAAGACTGATAATCAAAATTTTTCTATTATGGATGTTTTTATTGATGGAGACAAATATTAAAAAGTCTGCATGAGGAAACAAACAATAGATGGAGGGTAGCAGCGATTGTTAATAGCAATTGTACATTTCAAAAAATCATGCATTGCTTGTAAATGGAATTCTTTTACTATGCATAATGTAGAGGGTCATTTTGGTAATCGGGCTTTTAGCCCAATTTAATACTACAGGCCAGTCTTCTGGGCTAGTGATAAGGCTTAGAAGACTGAGTCTAATAAGAGATGTCGTAGGAAGATTTGGCTTGGTAGGCTCGGAACAGGGATCACCGGATCGTTCATTTTGCTCTCAACTTAATTCAGCATTTTCGTGTATGAAAAGTAAACTCTAAAAATATCTTTCCGAATTAATTTAAGCTTTGTTTGAATAAAATATGGCTTATGTGGACTAAAATAGGTCTTCATCCTTTTTATATTGAGAATGGGGTTCTTTTATATAATAAAACTCATCAAGCTCATTTCCAGCCCAGCCCACTCCTATAAGAAATGAAGGCTTTAATATCAACCGTCGGATCATTATAAAATGATCTAATGGTCACCAGCAACATTGGATCTCGACTGCTCATTTGAGTACTATCCAATGGTTGATATCAATCTTCATCATCTATAAATAAAAGTTTACTCCTCTCATTTGGGGGTCATTCTACATGTTGCTAAGATTAAGCGTAACACAAATACTCTGTTGAAACATCTTCAAGAATGATCAAAGCATTTATTCTACTAAGAACGAGTCGAGAACGATTCGAGGCTATTTGATTTGATCTTCTGTCACACTCGCGTACTTGAGAAACTGTGTTTGCATGTTCCTCCTCCCGCCTCTCTCTGCGACATCCTACACATATCATTAGTTCAGAACTTCTCCTGAATCAACCATCACTCCTATCACATGTGATCGGCTAGCTACAACACCCTACAATACACATAATAAACATCTTTGTGAACAACTATAACAAGCAACAGAATGGCGAATATGAGCGAGGTTGATTTTTCTCCATTTCATTGGTGTAACCTAATTGTTTTTTCAAGTTATGAAAAGGAAAAAAATTAGAAAAAGATAAGTCCATTTTATTTTACTTCCATTTCTCTCCTTCTTTATATTCTTAATTTTGGGTTGAGATTCATAGCGACTGTTATTCTTTGATTTCCTACTCTATAAATGCAAGAAAAGCTAGAGACACTTGTGGCTACATAAGGGATGGATGCTAAAGATCTAAACAACTAGAGGAGAGAAATGGAATATTGTCTAAGCATAGTGTCACAATCAATGTTCCAATCCATTTACTATTAATTAAAGCAATCTTAAGAAATATACAGCCCTTAAAAAAATGTGTATGCTAATAATGTCACCCCTTCTAATTTTGTCCTTTCCTCCTACTGTTAAAGCTCTTGGTATTTAACCGCCTTCGATTCTTTTTATGCCATCTAGCCCATACTTTGCAAAGCCAAGCCTTGATATCAATAGGTAACAACTTCGACATATAACTTCAATTATTCTCCATTCTATGGAAAAATAATCAATATGTAATATACATTATGTGTATCTACATGTAGATTTTAACAATTGATCATACTTCGACATATAAAAAAGATATAAAAATTTTGGGTTATAGATCCAACTCATATGGATCTATAACCAAAGGGAGCCTAAATATATGTCAGATATATATTTAGAAGACTTTGGAATAAAAGTAGGAATAGACTAGCATGCTTGCACAAGAAAATCTCAAATATATGTTTATATATTTAGAAGACATTCAAATCATGATATCCTAAGTATAGATCATATACTTAGAAGAGGACTTGAGATAAGGAGATTTTTGCAAAACAAGGAGATGAAATTATTGTGCACCTACAATTAAAGTTAAAGGCCGTAGATTAAATATACAAGCTAGCCTTTAATAGTCTCGTGCCAGCCTAAGTGTGTTCGTTGATATTCCTTTGTTTTACATATATATTTATCTTATCGTCCTAGGGTTTACAAGAAACAAGTGGTGTGCCTGTTCTCAAGCTTAGAAGGAGAATTCTAGAGAGAGATAGAGAGAAAAGTTAGAGAAATCCTAGAGAGTGAAACTCTAGAAGAAAAATCTTATTCATGTTTGTAATCCACCGGTTGTGGTGAAGAATTGTGAGATCCACTAGACAGATCTAATGAAGAAATCTTGTAATCCCATTATATTGTTTATAGTGGAAAATTTGAGTGTTGTTGGTCCCGTGGTTTTTCCTGCATTAGGTTTTCCACGTTATATCCTAGTGTTATTTGTTTTACTTTTCTACATTGTTTATTGTCTATCGCTTTGGCAATAGAAGATCTAGTCTCTAATAACAGGTTATGGTTACACTTTCTCCTAACAAAAAGAGATAGTGAATAGTTTTAATATAACTATCATTCGTAATATAAAAATACGGTTACATGTCAATAATTGATACTTATTTGTCACTTGTAACCCATTAAAATCTTTCTCCCAACAATACTGATGCTTTCTTCGCTCAACTAAATCAAAACCAAATGCTGCTAATTCTATCAAACTTGATCTCTAGTTGGGTAACATGGTAAGTGGATTTTACCATTATAACTCAATTTATTTTTGGAGACTTTCTAAAGTTATAATGTTTCACCAATGCATGAATGTTTGTTCCTAACCCCTACTAATATAAATCACTTTTTGTCCCTGTGGGTGTCTGTGGCTTCTGCTTTTTAATTCTTTAATACAGCGTGCGGGCAAAGGGAAAAAATTACTTTACTACAGCCTAATTTTAAACTTGATTTGGGTGGTGGGCTTAGCTAGGCATTAATTGAACTTGGACATGCTTTGGAAATGGACATGTCGCTTTGGGTTTGTTCTTGGACGGCCTAAAACTTTTATTGGTCTCCTGGGCGGTGGAACGTGGGCTTTCGTCACTTTTCTTTAAATTGTGAATTTCCATTTGAGCTCCAGCTGCTGGCCTAAGATTTATGCGATTATCGGTACTTTTCAGTAATTTTACGCTTGAAATAACACACACACACACACAGCGATATATATATTTCCTAGAATCTTAGCATATTATCTATTACAAGCATAAATAATACACATTAGACACAGCATAAAATCGGAATAAAAATGTATAATTTTGTATTGACCAACTTAAAAAACTAGATTATTCAACAATATTTCATATCTCGACAAGAAATAAATTAAACATTGGGTTTATGTATAAGAGATAAAGATTTTGTGGATAAATCCAACAAGTAACTAATGATTCCATTATATGGGGAAAAAATAGCAGCTGATATGATTTTTTTTAACCAACTATAAGATAAAGGTTTTACTCAAACTTAACACATCCCATTTGAAAGACCAAAATAATATTATTAAGCTATAAAACCATTAACAGTCCTAAGTTTTTATTGGCTAATCGGTTTTCTTCCATAGTCTTGCAAGCTGTATTTACAGGGCTTGAAAATAAATTCACTGCTATATTGGTGATTGCTTGCAGTTTTATGAATTGGAAAATTAAGCGGAAATGCTCTTTGTTTTTTCCCTTTTTTCCTCCTATTAATTAGGGTTGTCATTAGTAGATTCCAAAATATCCAAACTTAATCTACTAACGTCCCAATAGCGGATGTGAAAGTCAGATTGAGGAATTTGTTCATAACAAAACCACACAATAGTTCATGGTTAAAGTTCCATCAACTGAAGCTGAGGCATCATTTGAAAACTTTAAACTTTATTGTTCTTTATTTGTTTGTGCTAGGAACAAAATCCTGCCCACCCTTTTCATAAAGGGATAGATGCTATTGAAACAGGCAAAGGAGTCTTTAGTAAGTTTAATATAATATTACAACGTTTTTAAACCATCTATCACATCAAATTTACAATTCTAGAGTCTGACCTTTGACACGGAAAACCTGCCATCTAAATTTGGTTGGCAAAAAGATTTTAATGGTTAAAATTATAGCATAAAGTATCAAAATATCGAATAAAACATTATTTTCTTATCATTTTCCAAACAAGTAACGACACGCAACCTTTAATTTACTATCATAATTAAATATTCCTTTTTTGTCCAGTTCAGGAAGGAAATCATATCTAAATGCATTATCAAAACCAGTTGCCACTCGCATTAATCTAAACTAGTAGATGATGCACCAACAACTTCTAGCCCAAAATGAAAGTGTAAGAGAAAATTATGCTAAAGCTTATATATATATATATATATATATATGTTGCTAAAGATGAGAAGTTAGCAATCTGCAGTTTTGCAGCAATTTTTTGTAAACTCTATAGCCTTTTATATTAATGACTCACCAAAAAATGAAATGTAAATATTTTTAGCTATTGTATTTTGTTAAAATTTGAAAAGAGCAATTATCTTGTAGTAATTGCCACCTCAAATGGCAAAAAAAGAGCTATATGTGTAGACATAGGTACAATTCGATTCCAAATCAAAAACCGTACCAAAACTCACTAACGGTTCTAGAACCGTAATCGAATCGATTGGCTGGTTCTAGAACCGATAAGAAACCACTGGTTTTCCGATTCCTAGGTGGTTTTTTAGACTATCCACCCGGTTCTAACCAATCATCGAAAAAAAACTAGAGATAAAATTAAAAATAATGTTAAATATATAATTATTAATATTCAAACATTTTAAGAATAGTAAAATTTATTACATATTTAATATTTAATATGTTATTATTAACAACATAAATAAACATAACTTAAAATTATATACAATTGTTTATATGAACTTTTCCTAAAAGCAAAATTCATTTATATAATAATTAAGAATATTTTTTGTATTGTAATTTTCTTTTTATCTTTTAGAGTATTTTGTAATCTCATATTACTAACTACAATTGATATTGGATATGATTGTATATAAATACTGCACATTCTAAACAAATTTTCAAAAAATTTGGTTAAGTAATCTAACACTTTTAGGCGTAATAATTTTTTTTGAATTTAAATTTTATTTTATTAAAAACTAAAATTTATTTGTTTTATTTTTACTTGAAAAAAAAAAAACAATTTCGTAGTTCCAAAATCGAAACCAAAAACCTTCGATTTCTCATTTTGAAGACTCGAAACCAGTGAATCCGATTACGATTCGATTTGACTCAAGAACCCTGTTTATATATCCGTAGCTTCATAAACTCAATTCCAACTTTTATGGTCATTTTTGTATGGTTTCTAGTAGAACATAAGAAACAAAGACGCTAAATAAGCTTTCCGGAATTAATGTTCCAGATTCCAAAGTAATAAAATATAATGTGTACTTTTTTTACCGTTAAGAACTTAGAAAATATCACAACTGTGTAAATGTGATTAACAGCGATCGCTCGTATTTCGTTAATTGAACAATTAAGAAGGGGAATTGAAATGATTATTAGATTAGTTCAACAATCTAAAAGGAGAATTGAAATGATTGTTAATAAAATGTTTCGGAGTTAAACCTGTAATATGGAATTATGAAACTCATTTGATTATTCTGATTTGTTAGCTAGCTAATTTGGTTTTCAAATATGGCGGATCAGAATCTTCAATTTAGATCATATTTTGTTTGAAAGGTTAAAACATAGTTATGGGTTTGATACTTGAAATTAAATTCTTTATGCAAACATAGGGAGAGAAGCAAATACTATCTATAAATAACTTTAGCAGAAGGGAAATTAAACCTAGATTAATCCATTGGAAAATTGGTGTTTATGTCATTCAACTACGAGGGTCTCAGCATGCAAACATGAGTTTAAGTGTATATCTTGTTATATGGCATCTGAAAAATAATCTAATCACTAAGAAATTGAACAAAAAAACATGAAAAAATACTCAATAATATATAAGGATTTCTCCTTATGAACCAATGCTCTCTTTCAACACGTAGCCAAAACTAAGTCAATCCCCATCACGTAATCTATTAATTGAAAAAGAATCCAGTAACGGTAAAAATGAAAAATTTTAGTAAGCATACAAGTATCAATCTTCTCTACCTCCCAATCAAGAGTCCATTACATAAATCAAAAGATCACTCTAACTTTGCCCTACCCTCAAAATCCTAACTTAGAATGCACTGGTCTATAGAAATTACTCTAATTTCTTTTAACTAATAGCTTCAAGTTTTCACTAAGAAAAATTTTCTCTTTTGAGGATTAATGATGAGGTTCCTTACAATTTGGCTTAATTCTTTCAATACATATCATAAGATAAATATCAAATTTAGTATCTGAACTTTGTACAAAATTCAATTTAGTACGTAACTTTAAAGTGAATAATTTAATATCTAATCAAAGTTTTTGTAGCTATTTTTACTATTCCATTAATACCGTTTGCTCTGTTTGCAAATATAGAAGAAATTTGAATATCATTGAATTTTTATGAATGTCCATTACATCGTCTAGCACTAATAAGCATCTTCTTTTATGTTGAAAACAAAACAAATGATGTTAATAGGATAGTAAAAATAATGATGAAAAGTTTGATTGGATATTAAATTAACTACTTTAAAGTTTAGGTAACAAATTGAATCTTTTTGTAAAGTACAAGTACTAAATTTGACATTTTTCTAATATTATATTAGCACTTTTTTGCTCACGCATTGATTCAAAAGAATTCTTTCCATCAATATCGCCATTGCATCTTGCATCTGTATTACTAGTTCTTTATATATCTTTTATCTTCAAGGAACTTTCATGATCTCATCAACGGAACAATCCAGACCATCTATTAAAATGATTATAGAAGTTAATATAATAAGTATTTTAATGGTACAATCACGGTTATATGTATTGTTGAATTATTCATTCATTTATTGGACCAATTTGATGGGACAATAGAATTTTTTTTTTTTTAATCTTCAATTCTTAAATGATGTATACATGGTAATATCCATGGAGATTTTGACTAGAAACTATTTTCTTTCCTCTCTTTTTTTTTCCTTCAAATATGTTGATGATAAGAATTACTTCTACACAAGTAGATTCTAACATTTCCTAAATGGATCCTTTTCATTGCTTGATTTTATTTAAATGTTAACCTAAACATATATAACTTAATGTATTATATTTCATATCTTCAATATTATTAAAGAGAGGAGAAGCCTTCAATGAGGAAAAGTTCTACAAATGGAACTCATGAAAAAACACTCATATGGACTTCACACCATATATAATCAAATGCATTAAGATACCAGATCAATGGGTTTTCCTTTTTATAAATCATTCATATAATCCACATTTTTTCCATATAATTTTTTTCTATTCTTACACTTGTATCCCACCACTCTCTCTTTCAAGTCTATGTCTCTACAATTAGCTTAGGTGTACTCCCTATCAAATGGAAAAACAACCTCATTAGGAGCTTGTTAAATTGATTTCACTAAGCTTGCCTTGCAACACAGGTTGTAGTCCACCTACTCATCTTCCATAATGGGTACACAATCACCACCACACAGCTCTTTTTTCGACATGGAAAGAACTAATTGTGGAAGTATTACAGCTGAACTATTGGCTTTGATACTACATGTAAAAGAGAGGATGGACCTTTAACGAGAAGAAACCCTACAAATGAGTCTTGTGAAGATCATACTTATGTGCTTGACACTATATATAACCAAAAACCTTATGATCCTACTTTGATAGATTTTACCTTTTATAAATCTTTCACAGAATTTATATTCTTCTCACGTGGACTTTTTAAACTTACACTAGCAATTCTTCACATCAATCTCTTTCTCTCTCTAAAAAAAATGACATCATTTCCCCCTTTTTTTAGCAAAATTTATAATATTTTGTTGAGTTTGTGTTATGTATGTGTTAAGAAGCTTGTGTTTGACAATTGTTTAGAATTTTTAGTGAGTACTTTCTCACATTTAAGGTTAGTAATATATTTGAAATTGTTTGAAGTTTGAAGTTTGTGAATTATGTTTTAGATGAATGAATAAATTAGTTTGTCATGTATTATTATTGTAGTTATGTGTAATTGTAAGAATTTCTATTTTACATAAATATATGTATGCATAAAAGGGGGAATATGATGTATATATTAGCATGTTTTGATATGTAGTGTAGTAGAAGCCAATGATATGTGTTTTATGTTTAAAAATGAATTTTCTGTTACTTATGAAATCTTGTATATGTTACAATATGAAATATGATATAAACTAACAATTTCTATAATTTGGCATATAACGTGTATATATAACATGTGATGTTGCTATTCTTTTTTGCAACTTTATGTCGTAAATATTTTTTTTCCTAAACTTGTAAGCATTTAATTGATGTCAGTAGGTTATTTTCTTAATGGAGTAATTTTTTACAAAATAGTTTAATTTTAATGTGTAATAATTTTCTAAAAATTAATTTTATTTATTTTGTTAATAATTTTGTCATGAGAAATGGATTCATTACTAAAATTAGTAACAAGTTAATGTTAATAATCTTAAACATAACAAGACAATTAGTTGGAAAAAAATTATAGTTGGTTAATTACTATAGTAGGTGATGTCCTTTAATAAATTGAAGTTAGGATGATAGAATAAAGATGGCACATTACTTGTGACCTAACATCTAGGGAGTACATTACCAAAGTTAAAAGGTTTTTAGAAGTTGTGGTGAACCATAGGTAAGCAGATGGGCTAATTTAGACATCATCTCAGATCGGTTCAAAATCAGGAACTGACCTGACCCGTCATCGGCAAAGGACTCTCTGTTTCTAGAGGGTCCTTACAATTTTATCCTCAAAAACCATCTAACCCGGTGGTTTTGAAACCACTGGTTCAAGAACCGGTAGTTCTCATGGTTCTACACCACAATTTTTTTTTTAAAAAAGAAAATTATAAAAATATTGTAATTAAAAAATAATATTTAAAACAATTTTTGCATGTATAATAAAAAATGTATTTCCTATTCATAGCATTTAATGTATTGTTATTAACGACATAAGTAATAAATATATTTGAAATCATATTTTGTTAAGTTTATATAGACTTCTAACTAAGGTAGATTTCTTTCTTAACAGTGCGTGACTTGTTTTTGTTTGTTAGGACTTATTTGTATCTTGAATATTTTATAGTGTCACATTACTAATATGACAACTAAAAAAGTATAAGTGATTGTATATAAATGAATGCATAACTGTACAATTTCTTTTAACTAATTAGCTATAAACAATTATTGTTAGGCTCAATGTTATTTCAAGTTAAAAATTTATTTTTCATTTTTTTCTTACTTCAATTACGTAAATTATTTAATTAATTTTTTTATTTATTTTATTTCACAATTTTTTGTTCCTCTAAAACCGAAATCGGCGGTTCCTAAGAATAGGGAATCGAACCAACTCCCACGGATCCAGTTCTAGTTCCAGTTCCGGTTCCATCATTTTTGAAACCAAGAATCGATGATTTAGGTTCGGTTCTAGACCCGAACTGACTCGTGACGATATCTAAGCTAATTAAACTCACGTGTAGTGACTACTTAAACTCTTCAACGCAAACGATTCAAATGATTAAGTATCACCTTATGATAAAGGGAATACCATGGACATACTAAAGGTGGAATTTTTCAATGAAATGTCAAACAAAACCAACAATGAAGATAAGATGCCTAATAATGTAATATTCAATAACTAAGCTTATCAATGGCTTTTGAAGGATCTAATGGTTAATATCATTGATCCAAAAGGGGATTATACGAATAGTAGAGACGAAAGTAACAAAGCATATACAAATAAGTAGGCCAAGATGTTTGAAAATGCAAAATGTTTAGTATATCTGAGTTGTATCAAGTTACCAATGTTGTTTACGATGCTACAAATGATGAATTTAAAGGTCAGCAACAAACATTTTTTTTGACAATTAGCTTATATATGTGAAAAGTTTGTTACTTGACGATAACCTGTTACGCTCTTCAAATTATGATGCTTTCAAAGATGCTGAGACGGTGAAGAATGGAAGCAATTACAATCTACGCTTGTTAAAATGATTGTGAGTTATTCATTAGAGAGTTTCAAAAACATTTATAGCTACCCGATGTCTAGTGAAGTTAAGTAGAAAGTTCATGCTATAAAGTAAAACAGGGTGCCCGTGTAAGTCCTACCTTATTTTCCGTTAATTCTTATATTGCAATTCCTACTTTGGTATTGAAAGACAGCCCTAAAGATGAGATGGTACAAGAAAATAGTATACTAAGACATTCCATGAAGTCCAACCAATTGAAGGGTTTGGATGCCAGATTTCGTAGTTTTGCATTGGTTCTCAAAGGGCAAAATTAAGTTTTGCTAGAAACAAGTTCAATACATGTCAAAACATAAGCATGACACGTAGGTATAGCCAGTGCTTTTGTTTTTTTCATAATATCCACCATGGAGATGCATAAATGAACCAAATATGATAATATCCATTCTAATACCACATCTTAAATGTCCAAATAAAGACATTAATGTGCAGCTATGGCCTTTTTATGGAAGATTAAAAGAACTGTGGTTGCATGGTGTTAGAAAATAGGGCGTCGTTATAGGTCATATGTTCTGCATGTGATTGGTATTAATTTGATAATTAACAATCATCTGACATACGACAACATGTCTGGTTGGACAACAAAGGGATACAAGGCTTCCCTTGTTTGCAATATACATTGTGTCAGCGGTCATGCTAATAGTAAATTCCACTACATGGGCCACAAACAATTAGTAGTTTACGGGTCATGTTATCATTCTAGTATGCGTATATATTTTTAATTTCATTATATAATCATTCAAATTAATTGTTTGTGATCTTTTTCAAAAGGTTTAATTACATCAATTTATCCAACACCACCTAGACAAAGGTTACAGAGTCTTCTAGTTTCCACGCTAGGGGATAGTCGTAGGCATAGGGAGAGAGTTGGGGGTGTGAGTGTGGGTGCTTCACTCTTCCTAAACAAAACCATCTTCACAATAGCACCATCTGCTTCAGCCACTGCATTATAAACAATCTTTGATCGACTAAGGCTTGATAGCGTTAAGTTCATACATACAAGGTTGTTTATTTATTTATTAACTTTATCATACTTTTTATGTTTGTTGTTGTATGTTGCTATTTATGCAAACTTATATAGTTTCCCAATCTCTATACTCGATACACTTCATTGTAGCACGATGTATTACTTATTCATTGTTGTGGTAATAAGCTTTAAGTTTTAGCTATTAGAATTGTTTAATTTAACGTTTTGTTCTAAAGTAAAATTATCATATATAAATATGTTATAATATATAATATAGAACTTATTAATATACAATATTAATATATATTACATTTATAGATATAATAATGTGTATAAATATATTATCACATGTATTATATATTATATATAATTATTGCAAATAATAAAATAAAATAGTGTTATATGATGCAAGACTTGTTGTTGATGTAGCAAAAGTGGCAAGTCCCAATTCATATGCTTTTAAGTCCATGAAGTTGGTAGATTCGCCTCTTTTAGCTTAGTAAGGTGATTTTAGGTAAAAAAAAAAAGCACAAAGAAGGCCTAGCCCATATTATACTAGTATTACTTAATATCAATCCATATTTTCTTTTAAAGTGTGTTTTTGAATCAGTTGATTTCATAACAATAATCAATTTAATGCATCGTTTTTTCATGAATAATCAAATTGAATTCATTAAATTAGAGAGCCAAATAAATTCTAATAGAAATACAGATTTGATAAGAAGTTAGTATCAATTTAATGCATTGGTTTTTTCATGAATAATCAAACTGACTTCGTTAAATTAGAGAGCCAAATAAATTCTAATAGAAATATAGATTTGATAAGAAGTTAGTCCTAACAGCTCAGTTAATATGAATTTTAGGGTTTATTTAGATTTTTTAATTTCATTTGTATCATATCTATATCTAATATGCGTCTATATCTTATCAGTATTTAATCTGTTTATGAGTAAAAATATATATTTTCATCTGTATCTTTCTCTTAACAAATACCTATTTGAAAATGATAAAAATAAGCTAAAACGGACAGAAAAAGATAAAAAAAACAAATAGACCCTTAAATTCCATTCAACTAGTGTAGAATCTGATGAACCAAGGGTTGCTACAATCTTATTTTGATGATAAAATGTATTGTACAAATGCTCTTCAACTTAGTTAAGCTACATTTAATAAGTAAAACTTGTTTTTGATATGTTTGAGTGTTAATGTGCATACATGTGTTTGTGTTTATATATGTGTTGTTCTTTGTAGATTGTCCATAAACAAATTGTCATACCCTAGTTTTGATCGCAGACTTCGTCGAGGCTCGATTGGTCCAATCGAAGTCTAGACCTAAGGCGTGACCAATGGAACAAAACAAAATGCATAGACTTGGTCTCGGGTCACGTTGAGTGCCCAACAAGTTTGAATTTAAGACTCGACAAGCATGGACATGGTTGAGGGGTAAATTGAGGCATGATAAGTTTAGGGCGTGACAAATATAAGGCACGACAGTTTAAAAAATAGCCATTGCAGACTTTCAAATTCGACCGTTTGTGGTTCTTTTCGGGGAGAATGACATGTTTTCAAAGCTGATGTATATAGAATATTTTGAAGTGATTTTTAAAAAGAGAATAGAGCTTAACTTGTATAATTATGTAAAAATACTCTCTGTTTGGGTTTATTTTTTTAAGTGAATAGTATCATTTGTGAGATTGGTGAGCTAATATTATAAGGCACTATTCATATGTTTTGTATGAGTATTTTAGTAAAGTCCTTATGTGTTTGAGATAATAGGTCAAGTTCTCATGTATCAAGGCACTTGTGTGAATTCCTATGTGTGAGTAGGCATTGAGTGAAGTCATCGATTGTGAGACATTGTGTTAAGTCCTCTCTATTAAGGCATTTGTGAAGTCCTCGATTGTGAAGCATTGTGTGAAGTCTTCTATGTTGAGACATTTGTGAATCCCTTGTGTTGAGACATTGTGAATCTTATGTTAATGAGGCATTGTTGTGAAGTACTCTTTATGAGATAATGGTTTGTTTAAATGAAATATATAAAGTCTTCCTTGAGTGAGGCAATCGTGAACCATAAAGACTAAAGGGCAAACCGAACTCCACGTTAAATCTGGTATAATCTTCTTCTTCCTTTATCTCTTTATTATTATTGTTGTAATTGCATGTAAAATGTTAAAAGAGATAATGGATGATTGAGTGAGCTTAAAATTGATTTTAAAAACTCACCTTATAACTTCCGCTTCCACATATGTTCATGTAACAAGTCGAACTGAGCTTTAATTTTTTTTTTTTTAGAATCCCTCTTCTTATTATAATCACTTTAAAAGAGAACACAAAAAATGGGGCAAAAAAAAAGAAAGAAGAAAGAGAAAAGGAAGCTGATTGATGGCTATTGTTGCTATTTTATTTTATTTTTCATAATAAATTTATAGGTTTATCATTTTGTTTTATATGGGTGTCACCCATTACATTTGCCAAAAGCTTTTAAGAGTTAAACCTAAGAGTAAAATAGTGGGCTTCCAAGAGAGAAATTTGCATGTTATGAGAATTGAGGAGGCTATGCTATGCATGAGTGTCCTAGAACTATGTAAAAACACTTAATCAATGTATAGTAATTAGGTAAAAGGAATAATTAAATGAAGGTAAAAATTTAGAGTATAATAAATAAAAATTAATTTATAGTTAAAGTGTTAATTTAATATTTGAATGTGGACATCGTAGTTGTCAAAATCATAATTTTATCCATGCAATCTTATGAGTTTATGATGTTAGGAGGCTCATCTGAGTTGACTCATACATAAAATCATTTTATTGTAGAACTTACAATTTCAATAAAATCTACATATTTTACCTATTTGAATCAAATGGGCTAAAATATAAAAAATATAACTATGTTTCTACAAGAGCATCGACTATGAGGATAATACATGTTTCTTATCATATTTCAATTTTGTATACTCACACTCTCTGTCCCTCGCTCCCTCTACCCATTCCCCTATTGTATATTTACAAAATTATTTCAAGTCAAGTTATAACTCTGAACTTATCTAATTTATATAATTAAGAATATAAGATAAGTTGAAAAGTTTGATTTCAATTCATAACTTCTTTTAAATAAAATAATAGAAAGGAACTTAATTTTAACTCTACTCGCTTTTTGATGTATGTTATATTATGGATTAAGAGTTTTTATGAAAAGAGAATGCAATTTATTATTATTTTTTTTACATCCATTGTATATATCAAGTTTGTTACAACTTCCATAATATCTGTTGTTTTTCAAAGTTATTTTGTTGAAATTGTAGAAATGTATAATTCTACATTTCGACTCTACAAACCCTTTGATAATTCTACGTAGAATCATAGGTTTGATAACATTAGTTTATATTACTCCTTCAAATTCATCATGGAATCTTGTCACTTTCAAGCTCCCCGAATTACTTTAACTTGTTCCATGATTATACTATGTATATGACCATCTTACCTATGACAGAATCCTTGAATATTTATTTTGACTAAGTACCAAAACTATAAGTGGAAAAACTTGCCATTCAAGTTTAATATTTATCCAGCCATCAAATTATTTAATAATTCATAACTCTTATATTCCCATCAATGTTTTGTATGCGTAGTTTAACATTTAACTGTTAACATAATTATAAATATTAGTGTAATAAATATTTCAATAATCTAATTATGAGTATATAACTTTAAACTATTCAATAACTTAGAGGATCTACATATAATAAAATAAACAAAAACATAAAATGTCACATAATTTATATATTGTGAGGTTAAAATTATCACCCTGCCCACATATAATATACTCTAATACAAACAATATACGCACAACTAAAAATATATTTGCATAAACATAAACAATCATAACTTAGCATGTGCAATTGGGAGGGAAAAGAAAAGGAGTGATAAATAAATGAGGTTAGATTCAATATTTTCTTAATTTTTTATGCTCAATGTTATTACTATATGGTAAACCCTAATCAATAGTTTTTCATTCTTAAAACACAAAGCTTAGTAAAAAGATGTTGTACCCACAAACTATATTCATGTAATTTGTCTTAAAATGTGTTTTCGTTTTTTCCATTTAGTTTTATTCTATATGGATATTTTCTTGCATTAAAAGACTGACTTTGTATTCTCTTGATAGAACCATTATTATCCAAGACCTATAATACTTATCTTTGTTACATATAAGTTAGCATTTATCAATCATCATGAGAAAAGACATAAAAATACAAATCCCTTGTACCTAGGGATGTAAGCGGGTGGGTTTCTATAGGGTACCTGACCTGCCCAATCCGATAAATACCCCATAGGGTAATACACTAAAGGATTTGGAATGGGTTTTGGGATCAATAATAAAACCCTATACGGTTTTGGGACAAGCATAAAACCCGTTAAGAAACCCGAACCCCTTTAAATATATAAATATATATATTTTATGTTTAGCCTCAGTCTTTGAAATTAACCAGCTATGCTCCATTAATTGTAAAGCTATTTTTTTCTTTTTTTATTAAATCATTTAGAAAAAGTAAAAAACCCCAGGACAGTAGACTAATACTCTATGGTCTCCACTTTCAGTCTTGGTCTTGGCTCACTCTCGTCAAATTCAAGCCTCTCACTCCGTTGCCGCACTATTTCATTCAATGATTTTCTTCTCATGAAAATGATTGGGATTTTATAAAGAGGATTGCATGAGTAATGATAAGAGTTTTTTTCTTGGCCTATCAAGTAAGAACGAATCGAAAATAGAAAAAGATGAAAAAAATATTTATAATGACGTTTTTAAATATTTTATTATGTAATGATTCTCATTTTATATTGGGTTTCGGTTTTGGGTTCGGGTTCGGGTACCCTATAGGGTTTGTCTAGTGGGTTTTGGGTTCATGGACAAAAACCCTATAAGGTTTGGGACGGGTTTTGGGAATCCTATTGGGTATTGAGTTCGGGTTCGGGTTTTAGTATACCCGTCCCGATTGCATTCCTACTTGTACCATGATTATTAGTGCTAAAGATAGTAGAATTTTTTTCCAAGTACTTTGTTGTGTTTTAATCATGTTCAAAATATTCATTAGAGTAGCAATTTTGATAGTTATACTATTATTGTATCGTGTATTTAATTTGACTTATTTACTCATTCCATCACTACGCATCATTGTCATCGCTGCTGCTACCAACTCCATCATCATCACCTTAGACCACCAACACATTTGACAATAATAGCAATTTGATTGTGATTTTGTATTGATAGCAGTGCCAAAATGTGACCACTATGCATGGTGATGGTATTAGTAATAGTGTGATAATGATGATGGGGCATGGTGTTCTTGATGTATTGATGGTAGAGGTAATTGTAGCGGTGGCAATGGTAATAGTGATGATAATGGTGATAGTAATGATGACAACAACTACAGGGGCAATGACAATGGAGATGGCATCAACGATAATGGTCTTCATGAGATTAAGTGGTGATAATGAGATAATAGTGTATTAATTTAGGATCTTAGACTAAGGAATATTATTTTTATCATATTCCTTGGATTTTTAAAACAAAATGACACAATAACAATACCATAAAGGGAATTTTGTCTAGTATTGAATTTATTTTTAAACTAAACAAGGTATAATAACTTTTATCACATTAAATACTTTAAAATACTTTTTGAGAAATCTCCTCTAGAGCACTCGTATGACTATCGAAATCTTAAGCATCAACATAAGGTTCTAGATCCAAGTAGTATATCAAGGCCCTTAGTTTCGACTTTTAGAATTGCGAACTAACCTCTTCATTCTACAGCGAAACAACTAGCGGATAAGATGGGCATCTAAAGAACATAAGATTTGAGTTGCTGCCAAGAGAAAGAAAAGGACATGCATGCAACTTAAGATGAAGAATTGGCTTGATAGAAAGCCAATTTTTGTTTTCAAACAGAGCCTCTTCTTCAACAAGAGACTGCAATAAAGAGGGCCTAGGAAGTGTTTTTGTCCAAGTTTACAATGTTGGTTGTTTACCTTTAGTTAAAAGTAGGAGTAGAGGGAGCTCCCAAGACTTTAGAAAAAAGTAAAAAAGTATGGATGGAGTAAGAAATAGTACATAAGGAGTGAGAAAGAAAAACTTGGCTACGAAACCGAAGGTTAGGCAACTAGATTCAAGGAATGGTTGGTATTTTAAGTTGTTTCATAATAATTTTATCACTCATAACAAAACACCTATGTAGTGAAGCTAGTTTTAAAAAAAAAAAAATTACGATACATGTCATATGCACAAGTGTCACTTCTAATTGTTATGATTTCATTAAAATGACATTATGGGACTGTAAATATTCATCTCCCTTCTTTAGTTTATTGGTCTTTAAGATTCCATAAAACTATGATGTTCCATCAACGCAAAAATTCTTGTTCACAGAGGGAAAAAAAACATATATATAATGGTAGGCCATTGTAAAAAAAAAACAAAGAAAGAAAGAAACAAAGGAAAAAAATATATAGTATTAACTTCTAATAAAAACATTTAAAAATTCAAATATGACAATCAAGAAATATAATCTCAGATACAACGACGTCCTTCAAATTTTTATTTCTTGAAATTAATGTGTATAAGATAAACATCACCACAATCTAGTTTGATTGTAGAAGCAAATTTGACACACTGATTCTTGATTCAAAAATTGAAGCCACCAAAGCCAAGCTGACTCAATTAATAGTTCCATGGAAACACAATTCTTAAGCTTTGATTCCCTTATTTATTAAGCAAAAAAAAATTACGCTACTTAAATACAAAAAAGAATCAATTAAAAAAAAACTAAAAAAAAAAATTTAACTTGAAAGAAAATTGACCTAAGAACAATAGCTTTAATCCATTGATTGAAAAAATTGTTTGAGTTATGCATTTATTTATTCACAAGGGCTATTCATTTAACTAAACTAAACGATTACAATTCAATTTGAGAAGAGTCTAAACGATTACGGATCGATTCGAGAGGTCGAACCGAATCAAACCGAATCATTTCACATTAAAAGAAATAAATAAAATAAGAATCCTTATATTTATAACTCTTAAACATTATATATTAGGGTCACATATGATATTTCACTCTAATATCACATATGAATATTAGAATAGACTGAAATAGAATTGCAATTCTAAATTCTAATACCATTCTTACATTTAGATGCATCTTTGCAAGGAAGTTGAGTAATATATCAATTTGTAGATTATTAGGAGAAATTGTGATCTCGTTCAAACTTATGAAATGTAAATTATATTTTTAATCACATTAATGTTATATATAAATACAAATGTTGCATATATATATATATATATTGCACTATTTATTTTACACAATACACCATTAAATGGATCATATATCTAATAATATTGAACAAGCAATCTTTTACTCATCTAAAAAACATAGAATAGGCTTTTAATTCATCACCATAAAATATAAGTTTTAAAGGATTTTTATTCCTCAATCTAAACATCTTTTCTTCTTCAAAACTTAAATGACTATTAGTATTATTTATTAGAACAAAATGTTTTTAAAGGCAGTTAGAACAAAACTAAATCAAACCGAATCGCATTTGATAAAGTTTGGTTTATTAAGTGTTTGAATTGAATCGTTTCAAATGCTATTCAATTTGGTTTTATTCTACCCTTAAACTGGACCATGAACACCCATATACACAAGTATATATTTTTTTATTATAAAGTTAGCAATGTGGGAGAATAAAATACTAACAAAATACCTATAATATAAACAAGTCCCACACAAAAACAAGTCTCACATTTTTTGGAAACAAAATTTACTTTAATTAAGAGTCTATATGAATCCCACCATATATGTTTTTATGTTTGTTTATTACTTGTGTTGTCATTTAATAACATGTTGAATGTCATGAATAAAAAATGAATTTTAACTGTTTAAAATAGCTTAAATATTTATTTCTTATTTATATTTATTTGTTGCTTCCAATATTCTCTTTTCAGTATTTTTTTTCCAAAATCAAGGTTGATCTAAGTCGATCTTGCAGATTGAGACCGCTAAATCACCAAATCTTTTAGGCTGAAATTGGCCCAATCAACCAAAACCAGCAGGTCTTGGCCTGTTCCAATTTGTCAATGCTAGTTTGGTTTTCAATTTGGAAACCACGTGGCGATTTCGATCAGTTTCTAAATCAAAATCAAATAATGAGATAAGAGATCTTAATTATTAGAATTCGAGTTTGTGTAACTAATGTTATTATTGAAGTCCCTTCAACATGGTTTATTGTTTCATCATATCTTGATCATTTAATTCTATATTTTTATCGTTTTCAAACAGATATTTATCAAAAAACAAATGCTAATGAAAAACTAATAGTTTTACTCATAAACTGACAAAACAAATATGACACAGATGTGATATAGATAAATGAAAGTTACATATCAATATAAATAAGATACATATAAAAATCTGATAATCCAAAAAGATCATTAAAATAAATTTGAAAAATATCTCATAACTTCTTCCATAACCGCTTTATTTATTTATTTTTATCACCGTACCCTGTTTCCTTCTGGTTTCTTTTGTGCTCCTTCAAAGTTTTTGGATGGATAGTTAAATATATATTGAACAGGTGAAAGAGTTCTTCATGATCAAACTTCAAGCACGCAAATATAGGCTAGAAACTACTTAAATAATTGTTCTTAATAGAAAAATGTACAAATGCGTCGACGCATATATATAAATGTTAAGTACGTAAGAATTCCATTTTTCTCCAGAAATATTCATCCAAAAAATTATTACCATATTTTTGTCAATATTGGTTTAGTATTCTTTATTAAGAAATTTATATTAAAAGGTTTATTGTATAATTTAAAATTAAGTCAGCATTTGATTTGGGTTTTAGAAAAAATGCTACTTCTCCTTGAATACTTTCCCTCAAAGGTTGGAAGCCGTTCAACTGCAAATACAAGGGTCAAAGAAAATCGTACCCGTGTGAAAGTTGTATTCCCTTTTATGACCATAAAAATAAGACAGAAAAGAGAGAAGAGAGTTTGGACCAGATAGCTACTGGTCTTACTACTAAAATAGACCAGAGTCCACAACTAAATAGTAAATAGTTAAATACCGGTAATTACTTTGGGTTGGTCTAACCTCTATGGGTCACTGCATTACAGCTCACCGCCCTTTACCAAACGACAGGAAAAATAAATAAATCAATTAATTAATAAAAAATAATTCTTTGGTACTTCTATGGATGATAAGTGGTAGGTTAATGCAAATGACATTCCAACTAATAGTAATAACAATATTAATATTGATAAGTATTATTATTTCATCATAGATTTTAGTTTTTGTTAATGCTCCATGTGCTAAGATTTAATTAATAATCTTACCCTCAAACTTTAATATCTTTTAACATATTTTATCAATTTAACTTTTATTAATACTCCATGTACTAATGTTTATTTAATATTTATTTTGTATTAATCAATCAAACATGCTTAAACCTAGTAAAGCTAGTAGGAATGTCATATTTGCTTAAAAAAATAATAATAAAATCCATTAGAAAAGGGGAAATTACATTTTATACATATAAAAAAAATAAATTAGAAAAGTAAATCAATAATATGAAGTTTAATACAGTAAAGTGGTGAATTGTAATATAAAGATAAATGATTTATGATGAAGGGTAAAAGTGTCATTTGATTAAAAATAAGAGGGTTTTATGATCATAATATATAATTAAATACTTTGTTGTTTGGCACGTAATTAAAAATGAAGAGACATTGTTAAAGACGAAGAGATGTTGTTAAAGATAAAGAAACAGTGTTAAAGATGCAGAGATGTTATTGAAGATGAAGGGAAGTTGTTAAAGATGAAGGGACATTGTTAAATATGAAGAGACAATATTAAAAATAAAGAGACATTATTAAATATGAAGAGACTATATTAAAGATGAAGAAATGTTATTAAAAATAAAAAGTTATTCCTTGTCCCTATATAACTTAGGCTTTCTCCTACACTAAAACCATTCCTAAACATAGAATTTTTTCAAAATCCTCTCTAATAATGATCTTTGTATCAAGGAAAATCAAGAAATAAGATCAAGATGAGTCAGTTATTATCAGATCTTTAACCATCTAAGGAGTAATCTATTCCTAAGGTTCTCTTTTGATTTTGAAAGGAGTTTTCAAGAAAAACCCTGAGTCTATTGAAGATTAGTGTTTTGCAATCAAGGAAGAGCAAGTATCAAGGGATAGGTAAGTTGAATATTCTATTTTCCTTTGGTGATCTAGAAAAAGTGAGGCCTTTTCCTAAGTTGCTTGTTTATTTTTTATTTTTTGTTGAAGGAAGTCATAGTTTATGGAGGAGTTTTTGGAGAAACCCTATTATTTTAGTGATTTTGTGGTTTTACAAATCAAAAAAGAAAAGTGTGTATGAATTTAGAGTTTGTAGTCTTTTTCCAGTTTAGAGTTTATATGATGGTGAATTTATGATTATTATGCAAAAGATGTCTTGATTGAATATTTTATGATTTAGCTATTGTTGGTGAAGTTAAGGTTCGTGTTCCTAAAGTGATTTCAGGTACGACTTTACTTGTTTGTTGCTTGTGTTTGTAGGATTAGAAATTATAAAATGATTAATTGTTATCCAACTTTAAATTTAATTTGCTGCTTATCTATGGCTAGGTCTAGTAGATTGGCATGGCAATTGCTACTATGATAGTGCCCTGATGATCTGTGTGTGTCATTGTCCCAAGTGGAGGGTATGTGGGAGTTTTCAACACTAATATATGTATATATTACCTATTTTCCATACTAGTTGATTTTATGGAGTCATGAGTTACTCCAGGTTTAGGACTAATGACTAATAGTTCTAGACTATATTGTTTGCCGGCTAATCAAAGATAATAACCTGTTGATTATTACATATAATATTAGATAGTATGTGAAATTTGTATTATGTCTATTCATGTGCATGAGTTTGAGGTGTGGCGTACTGAGCCTTTATGCTCATTCCTTTGTGTTTCTCAGTGATGAACATGTAATATTTGATCTAGCTGAATATGATGTCTATATAAACTATGGAGAGGACAATAGTGGACTTGACTTTCTCGCTAATGTTTAGATGTTTTGGTTTAGAGATAGAAAGGATTTAAGATCTTATAAAGTTTTATATGTTTTTTATAAATCTAAATTTTTTGGGATTTTTCTTAAGATATTGTAGTTTAAATTGAGCTGGCCTTTGGTTTATGTCAACTAGGTTGTTATGAAGTTTTTTATTGTTACATGATACTTAAAAATATCTCTATAAAGAGATGTTGATGATATTATATCTAATTTGTGGAATAATAGGGTTGTAATATCTTCAAATTATGGAGTTACATGAATCATATGATTTTGCGAGGAAGAGGTGATGGATTCAGTCCAGCAGGTAAAATTTTACTTATTCAAGTTGCATTTATTTTTATGCTACTCAAATGAAATAAATCATAGAATATTTATATTTATACAATGCAACCTTTCGTCTACACATACACACAAACATATTTCCTATTTAAATAGTTGTATTCTATTTTATTAAATGCAAAGTTTGCACAGTTTTTTTAAATTAGTTTTGACTTTTT
The DNA here is from genome assembly GCA_024138025.1 of Combretum micranthum. Classification (NCBI taxonomy): domain Eukaryota; kingdom Viridiplantae; phylum Streptophyta; class Magnoliopsida; order Myrtales; family Combretaceae; genus Combretum; species Combretum micranthum. The sequence continues at coordinate 49,976 of JAMXBD010000854.1, forward strand.
TTTTTAAGTTGAGAATGAAATTTCATTTAATAAAAAGGTAAAATAATTATTCTTTCAATCTTTAATTAAAATCTAAATTTTTCAAGTTTTCAAGTTTTTCTTAATTATATGTCGTAGACAAACTTAAATTCTCTATAATCATAATAACAAATGAATTATTTTCTTTTGGGAAAGTTTAACAATAGTTTAAGTATTTAAATAAGGTAATTTGTTTTTTTTTTTTTTTCCTCAAACTCTAATTATATGGTTCTACGATTTTTTGTTTTTTTTTTTTGGCCGATATGGTTCTACGTTGAATACCTACCCTTGCATAACCTTAGTCTTTCCGTTGACATACACCGTCAGTCAAACTCAACCAGCCGACTCCAGCAGCCTGCCGTTTGGATTCAAACAACAACAGTCAACATTCAAATACTACAACGTTAGTACCAGTCATGGTCGTACCAGCCTAAAACGCTCATTTATTTTTTTTGAAAACATCACTTTCCACATCTTCATGGTATCCCATATTCGTTTATTTATCTTTTCCCCTAACCTTAACTAGCATTGACCCGCGTAATCAAAGACTAAGTCCTCACGCTTTATTATTTCTTTTTCCACACGCACAATATATATATACCCCATTCCATTTTCCTCCTCTAACCCGAACCAAAATCATAAAAACATAGAGAAGAGAACAACACATAAGCTTTCTTCGTGTAATCAAATAAACCTTAATCTTCCTACCATACACAATGATTCTATCTTGGAGGAGACGCCGAGGTGGTAACAAGAAGAACGACAGCTCATCATGCAATCTAGACACGGAGATCTCCGTTCCAACACATTTTCGCTGCCCAATCTCTCTTGATTTGATGAAAGATCCCGTCACGTTATCGACCGGGATAACATACGATAGAGAAAGCATCGAGAAGTGGATCGAATCCGGTAACCAAAAATGTCCGGTTACTAATCAAGTCATTTCCAATTTGGAGTTGATACCTAATCATTCCATTAGGAAGATGATTCAAAGTTGGTGCGTTGAGAACCGGTCTCTAGTGTGTGAGCGAATCCCAACACCTAGAATCCCTGTCTCGAAGCACGAAGTGTCCAAGACATGCCAGAAGATCTTCTTGGCGGTCGAAAAAGGAGATGACAGGAAGTGCCTGGAGATCGTGGAGAAAGTCAAGCTTTGTAGTAAGGAAAGCGAGAGAAACAAGAGATGCCTTGTGGAGAATGGATGTGGGATTGCATTGGCTTCAGCATTGGAGTCATTTGGGAAAACTTCAATGGAGAAACATTTAGGATTATTGGAAGAGATACTGTCATTGCTGGCATGGATGACTCCGATTGACCAGGAAGCTGAATCCAAGTTGGTTTCCCCAGCATCCCTACGTTGTATACTATGGTTCTTGAGATGTGAAGACCTAGGATCAAGGAAGAATGCTGTTTTGCTGTTGAAAGAGCTTCTTGCTTGTGACTCGAGCAACGTGGAAACTATTATGAGAATGGAAGGGGTTTTAGACCAATTGGTCAAAGTCTTACGACACCCCATTAGCCCCCAAACTACAAATGCTTCCCTAAAGGCCATTTTCTCAATCCTTTCATCAGAAGCATTAGATCATGCTAATAAGGTCAGAATCACATCGAAATTCTTGGAGATGGATTTGAATTCAATCTTGATTGATTTCTAGTTGATGCGGAAAAGCAGTATCGGAGAAAGCACTAGGGGTTATTGACCTTCTTTGTGACAGTGAAGAAGGAAAAGAAATGATCCATATGAACGCACTTGTGCTGCCTCTTTTGGTGAAGAAGATATTGAGGGTGTCGCATTTGGGCACTGAGCTTGCCGTGTCTATCTTGTGCAAGCTTTGCAAGAACAACGGTAATATTAGTCGTGGTGATGATGGAAGAGATGGTGGTATTGTGATTGAGGCACTTCAAGTTGGGGCATTTCAGAAACTTCTGGTTGTATTACAAGTTGGTTGTAATGAGAATATGAAGGAAAAAGTGACCGGATTACTTAAGTTGATGAATTTGTATAAAGGAAGATTAGATTGTGCAGATTCATCCTTGGGTTTGAGGTACCTCAAGAGGTCTTATTGATTAGAATTGCTCTTGTTGTTTTGTTTTTACAGGAAAATGTACAAAGCAGAGAGAGAATTTATACTAATTCATTAGGATATTCTTCTATTCACCTATTTATGTGTGTGTATATATACATATATTAGCAAACATGGATATCATTCGATGATGAGTATTGATTAAACAATACAAAAAACGATAAGACATCAAAGATCCGATTAGTAGACATATACATGCTTTAACTATAATAGAATCTCTATTTACTCGAGAATGAATATTAGATTCCAATTTAGAAAAAGTATTAATATTTTGAGTAATTAAATAAAAGAATCAATATTTAAAGGTAAACTTATTTAAAAGTATTAACATTTCAAATTGTTAAAAAAAAAGAAACAACTTTTATCAAATTAAGTCAAACAAAGCATCCATAGTTGACGAGTAAGTTTCATCCACGGTACCTAAACTTTTTTATTGTAACAAAATTGTACGTAAAGAAATTTTCATACAAAAATAAGTAAACGAACTTTTTTTAAATTTTGCTAAAAGTACCTAGTTGGAAGCCATCCATTTGCTGACATAGCAATAAAAAATGATTAAAATTTTTTTCCCTGTCTACGTTTGTAATTTTATTCATTTATTTATTTTACTTTCCCTTCTCTCTCTCGCCCTCCTCTCTCTCTCTCTTCCTCGTCCCTTCTCCTTCTCCAAGGGAACAGATTCCATTAATGGAGCTTGAAAGCTCTAGTTAACACATCAAAAGAATTGCATAATCATAAGCCATTAAAAAAAGTCTTTTTTTTTTTAATGTTCTCTTCTCTCTTTCTTCTCTCTCTTCTCTCTTCTTTCTCTTCTTCTTCTTCTTCTAATACCCCTAACCCCCAAATAAATAAATAAATCCCAAACCACCTACTGACAACAATAGCAAATATAGAAGATTCGCTCATAAAACCATCTCCTTCAGCAAACATTCTCTCTCTAGCTTCCCTAAGAATCATATCCCCACCTAAATGACCATAGACGACCTTCATCTTCAACCTCCATCACCGATTAACACCATATCCATAACCCCTTTTGACTCACAAAGTCTTCATCTTATCTAACTTCATCTTATTTAACCAAAAATGTAATCCACAACATAGCCAACGACATAGCCTACCATTGAATCGAGGAGCTTCATCTTCTTCCTTGCAAAAGTGCACTCTCTCTTTAAACTTTCTCTTTACCCTCTACTCCCTGAAAAACCAAGATCGATGAAGACCCATTTAAAGTTAAAAGCAAAGCAAATACATCCACAAGTCCAAACCAACTAGAATCACTAAAACAAGCCTCAAGATCAAAACTTGAAAACATTAAAGTGATAAAAACTAAGACTAATGAGGACTAATTCAAAGTTCAAATTTATGACACACTCTCACATGTGAATGGTGCACAAAATTTACTTCTGTTACTGTTATTGTCTATTTTTTTAGGAGTTAGATTGACGATGGAGGGTCTTTTGATTTCTATTAGTTAGTGAAGAAAGCATAGAACTTTATGTTTATAAGATGACACCATATAAAGATTAGGATTTTTTTTTTTTTTTTACACTTTAAACTTGGTCTAAAAGTTGAATTTCGTTCGAAGCGAGATCGAACATGATTTGCTGAAACATGAATTTAGAATTTGGTTTCATGCAAATCATAGTGAAATGGGCATTTTGATTTGATTTTATGTTTGATTTTAAATTTTTTTTTTTTTTCAAATTTTATGTATTTGACTCAATTTATGTTTAAGTTTATTAATATTTGTGTGTTATAATTATATGTTGGTATGATGAGGCCTTCAATTATGATGAGATTTTCTAAGTTTTTTTTTTTTTTTTTTTTATTTGGGGGAGGGGGGGGGGGGGGGGGAGGAGGAGAGAGAGAGAGAGAGAGAGACACACACACACACAAGGGAAATTGAAAAGTAATAAAAGAAATTGCCAACATGGATTTAAAAAATTAATTTTTTAATATTTTTTATTGCCACGTCAGCAAATGGACGGAAAAATGAATGGTTTCTGTCCATAGGTACTTTTAGTGAAATTTTCAAAAATGTTCAATGCTTTCTTTGTAAGAAAATTTCTTTAGGTATAATTTTGTTACAATCGAAAAAAGTTTAGGTACCGTGAATGAAACTTACCCCATTGTTAACCATTGAAGAAAATTAAGAAAAAGTAATTGAAAATTAATTCAAATGTTGACATCTTAAAAAATATTAAGGAATGTTGATATCTCATTTGATATCTCAAAATTCTTTCTTCCACATTGAAGAAATGCAACTGGAGTCAAAACTTAAGAGAATATTATGGTAGGATAAGTTCATATTTAAATATTTTCATCTTGTTTCCTATTAGATATGTTAGTCTTTCAAGTGTAGTTCATTGATTTATTTTGTATTGTTAATAAATGATTTATTGATTATGTATAGTTATATGCATCTTTATCGGTTTTTTTTTTTTTTATGAATATTTGAATCATGAAGAAGGATTTCTTCCTCTTAATTTTCTTTCCGTGTAAGCACAAGTACTCTTATAATATTATGGAGGTAAGGTTACATATCATCTTTTATCCTGTACTTAATTTTTATTAGTAATAAAATTAAAGGCTGGCATCCTACCTTTTGTATTAGGTTTAGCACTTAGAAAAAAACTGAAAAATAGTAATTTGATTATCACAACAAATAAGAAAAAATTACTACTGTTTTCCTTTATGTTCAAGAGTAACCTACTAATGGATATTTCTAGTCCACTTAATTGAAATCTTTACAAACTTAGTGGAGGTTCCTAATACTTACTCTAAAACTGGCTAAGTTAGATAGGCTTGGTGTCAAGGTCCACATTAAGGGTAAGCCCTGAGCACACCTGTGTAAAGACCTGGCCCACTTAACCCAATTATTAAGTGTGCCAAATCTCCCGACCACGCATAATACCCAAATATTATGAACAATATTCAAGTATTATACGTAAGGTCGTCTTAAAAAGAGATGTTTGTAATGACTACCTGTTTAAAATAGATATAACATTCATATGCTTTGAATGAAAACATTACCACTACATAGGTAGTGGTACATTAACTATATACAAACCATACATAATATATTTACACATTACAACTTCATTAGAAACATATAAACATAGAAATCCTACTTACAACCCAACTATATTACAAATACACTTCAACACAAATTACATTCCAAGGCTTAACAAACAAGCCTGAACACTTCAAAAAGAAATTTTCATCAAAAGGAACCCTAAGCATATACTAGGCCTCTCTCCTAGTCATCCGTAGGGTCTTCCCAATCAGTCCCATATCCCATATCGTCATAGAGCTCGTCATCAAAGTCACCTGCAAGATAGCAGCGTGAGCCAAAGGCCCAGTACACAATAATGCAAACAAATACATATGCAATGCTCACTTAACTAACTACAATTCAATAAATCAATACAACTTCATTATCTTTTAGTTAAGTGAATAGAACAACACTGGAGTATTCAAACTCCGATTCAAGCTTGGGAATTCTGGGGGTCCTGAGTAACAGCAGCTGCTCAGGGGGTTGATATAGATAGACCGGATACCTATATCTCCTATATCTAACCGATAGAGAACAATAGCTTCATCTAGGGTTCACACTCCTTTATATAATCCACTTATCCCGGTCTATAATATCAATTAGTTCAACGGTCCCATACCCGTGAACTAAGACATATTATTTCCTTCCGAGCCTAAGTAGAGGATATACCGATACAGTTAACCCTATTAGCTACCCACTTAGCCAATAAAAGAAACCACCATTGCATCATGCATCATGAGTCATTGCATCATGACAAAAGATTGGGCTAAGCGCCTAGACTACCGTGCCATTGCATCATGACAAGGTTGTCGCTCCCCGGATCCGGATTCAACGACGTAAAGCACACCCAATTTCAATATCTTTTTATTAATTTTGATTAAGGTCAAATTGGTATATGCCTATCCTAAGCAACAATCAATCAAAGTATTGTGTACCTGTACTAGCTCGAGAATCAATGGAAATAACCGAAAGGGGATCAATCACTGTAAAAGAAGTAATTACAAACTCACACTTAGTTCAAGTATATATTCATCAAATCTCAAGTATAATCATCCAAAGAAATTCAAATAAATCATTACAACATCATCACATAGCATTTAGTTATCATATATTATCATGCAATACTCAACAAACACTTAAATGATCATTTATCAAGCTTGGGAGAATTTTTAACAACCAATTATAAGTTTTAAACTTTGTTTGAAAAGTATATCAGTTGAAAAGAACTAAAATTTAAGCATTATTACTATTAAAATTTGTAAAAACTTAAAACATGAAAGTTGTAGATCTCTTTTTAAGCTTTCCAACGCAACTTGAATCACCTCAATCGGAGATCGGATGAAAAAGTTACGGCTAAAATACAAAGAGCTGCGAAACAGGGGAAAGTCTACACGACCGGGTACACGACCCGTGTACCGAGGCCGTGTTGAGTAAAAAAAATGACCCGAGAGCAACTTTTAAGATTTTCAAGGCCTACACGACCATGTACACAGGCTGTGTACCGAGGCCGTGTTGAGTAAAAAAAATGACCCGAGAGCAACTTTTAAGATTTCAAGGCCTACACGACCATGTACACAGGCTGTGTACACTGGAGCGAAAAAATGACGAAATCCCCTGTTTTCAAAATGCATTTTACACTTCTTAAAATTCTTTAAACTCATTCCAAAGTTCCTCATAGCTTGTTATATGATCAATATAACATTCAAACAACATAAACTTCAACTTTAAACATCAAACAAGTTCAAACACCTCTCTACAAGAATCAAACTCTTCTTCATCAACTTCCACCAACCCTAGCACACTTCAAACAATTCTAATACTCATCATACTTCAACACTTCAATTCCAAACCACATGAAAGCCTACTATAACCTATCTACAACAACTCAAGCATTCTAAACTTTCCCAACAACTCTACAACACTTCAACAAGAATTTAATATACCAATTACTCATATTACACACACATGCATATTTCATGGATCAAGGGGAAAACAAAGCATCTTAAACATCAAATAAACTTACCTCAATGTATATATAGGCTTGGGGAAGGATTTTTGGTGTGTTGAGTCCAAGATAAGTTGATTTGGGTCTTGAAAATTTTTGGGTCCTTGAGTTACGAATTTTCTTTTCTTTGTTCTGTTTTGGGTTATCTCAAGCTTCAATTAGACCTTGATGTTTATCTAAATGATGTTGACTTTTGAGGAGGGCAGATTTGGAAAGGCTTGGGCCTTATTTGGGCTTAATTATGGACTTGAGTTTGGGCTTGAATGGGCTTTAAAAATTCTGCTATGTTTAGAATTTTATTTAAGCCTAAAACAAGCTTAAATTCAACACATATAATTCATTACAATAACAATTAACACTAACATGATAATTTCTAACATGAATAAACTATCAACCTAGATATATTTACCATAGTTTTTATAATCAACACACATATGTTATAACACACCCAACATTACAAACACACTAATCCACTTAAACACATACACACATATAATTATCAAATTTAGCATGCATTAATATATATAAATTATGGCTATTTCAACCTGTTTAAATAATTAAACTTATTTTTATACATATGTGAGGCCCTATTTTTTTTTCAATGTAAATAAAACAATTAGGCAATAGATGTATGCCATGCTAATGCATGTAACATGCACTAGTATTAGTATCCTAACCTAACCTAGCTTTCATTCAGTTAGTTAATATCTAGAGCATTTGGATGAGAAATCAAGAACCTATAGCTACAAAGGGTAGCCAAGGAGTAAGACCCCTATAAACCTAACCTAGTTGACTATAGTAGTAGCTAGAAATTGATTTGTCAATATAATTCTATATATCAAAAACTTAACCTAGCATAATCATAGTTTTGAAAATTATGACCCATAGGTTCTCTTTTATATTATGCCAAGAGTGCTTCGATAATAAATAAATCATAAACTTTTCATATTACCAAAGGATTATTGTAGTGTCCAAGTCATTCGTAAATTAAAGTTTCCTTACTAAAACTTACACTTGTATATAAGATTCCACTAAGTTGCCAAGGTGTCACCACTAATCACAAGAAAAACACTTCCAATAAAGAATTCACTCATAATCATTCATATACCGGGGGGAAGGAAGGAGGGAACACATACACAACAATTCAAATCACAACATTTGGAAACATAAGTCTACTGTTAATAAAATATAAAATACACTTATTTATGGTTTATAATAATATGTTTCTACTCTTCGAAGTGCATAAGTCCTTTAAGTAGTCTCTCATCATTATTCAATTTGTGGTTTTCTCAAAATAGTTAATTGCTTTACCATTAGTGTTTAATGCACATAAGCATATTTCATAACCTTTAATATTACTTTAAAGGTATTATGGATTTTAATCTCAATATATGTACCATATCTAATATCAAATATGAGTATTGTATACTAATGTGATCAATCACAATCAATTAAATTGAAAAACCCTATACATACTTTACGATTAATCTTAGCATGTAACCTATCAATTATAATATAGATTAGCATATAGGTCATTCCACTAGCATTTACAACTACTAGAAGTTAACTTATTTCTACTATTTAACTAATCTAATTCGAATTAATATTACTAATTTTTAATGGGTTCCTAAATTGAGCTATCAATTAAGTGTAAATGCTTTCAAGAAAAATATGAAATCACAAAACTACACCTAATCTTGATTTACTACTAACCTTAATTTTCAATCCTTATATAATATTCATTTAATGATTCATCTATATTCTTGAACTGCAATAATATTTATTTTAATCAATAACTCATTCAAGAAAATTGACTTCTAATCTTGTATGAATTAATGGAAATGTCTTTCATCATTAAGGACATACAAGATTGCATTAAAGAACTCGATTCCGTAACCAAATTAATCTTTTGTAGAAAGTTTATCCTTTTTTACATCTAGAATCACATATAAACTGCTCAATTCATGTATATCTATCTTGTTAAATGATCTTTCAATCTATTTAACAAGAATCATGCAATGAATATAATACTACACATATATTAATTCAAAGAACAATTAAAACGCATGAATAGATTCAAGAATAAATAAACTTCCATTAATTGAAACAATCAATCCATTCCATTAGGGTTAAGGTTTCTCTAGACCTAGGGTATAATAGTCTATTTTCCCATAGATAAAGAGATACAAGCACAAGATCTAGAAAAATAAGAGTAAATCATGATAAAAATCCCTTTTGATCGTTATCTTGTGATCTTGAATGAGCTCTCGCGTTTCTTCACTCTAAAGGTTCTATTTTTCTCTCTAAGGGTTGAAGGAATAAAAAAGAAGATCTGTAAAAAATGATTAAAGACAACTATTTATAGGTAGGATTGAAAATAGTTCTACATGACCATCCTACATGGCCCATGCTCGAGCCCATGAAGGATTGAAAACCAATAATTCTCACCAAAATGACTTTGTGTGGCCTCGCACAGCTTCTACAACTTCTTGTGTATGCTTTAAAACACATCTGGTCAAAATTCACATTCTACACTAACGTTTTGCACAGATTGTACTATGTTGCAATCTTCAATTTATTCAATTATTCATCAAAATCTCCTTTCATCCATTCAAATGTCCTCATTAAGCTCATTTGTCTTCTTTCACAGCTGAAATCAACATATTAATGTAATAAATATCATTTTCTTCAATAAAGTAAATAATATTCACATTAAATAACATCAAATCAATACAAATAATAAGGGTCTATTGACACTTATCATATACAAGTTTCCATCTATCCATTTGACATTTCCATTACTACAAGTTATGTTAGAAAATCTTGGTGGTCTAAAGATTATGAAGATCAAGCAAAAATTTTTTCAGTATTTAGATTAAGTAGTCTTTTTTATGTATCTACTATTTTTGTTTTTGTCCCTTATATGGTACTATGCTATCTCTTTTATGGGATTTAATATACTCTCTAGTTTGACAAATTTAATTCTCTTAAAAGGAACAATTGTAACCCTAGTGTGGAACATTTTGACTATAGAAGAAATGTGTTCGTTTATGTGCATGGGTCCTAATAACCTTAAATCTTCGTCTATTAGTTTTGTATCAACTTATATAATTGATGTAATTTCTTTCTAATAAATGAAATTCATCTTTACTGGGAAAAAAAAAGTTATTGTGGATTTCGTCTTAAGATTATCAGTCTTGTCTTTTAGTCACGTATTTTCAAAAATCACATGTTCGCCCTAATATTTTCATTGTTCTTCAAGTTTAACTATGCGTTTGGTAACATTGAAATTGATAGAAAGTTACAAAAACTAGAGGAAAAACTTAAATAAATATGACGTTTGGGAATTTAAAATGGAGCTAGAAAAAGTGGAGATCAAGAGAAATCGAGATAAATGTTTCTACTTTTAATCCCATAAACTTTCTTTTCACTTTTGGAGAGAACGTGAAGGAAATGATGCAAAATTTTCCAAATAGCCTAAGAATTAAAGTTAGCAAAAGTAAAACAAGAGGACATTTTAGTCTATACTCATCTCATTTCCTTTCATTTCTGTTTCATATATCCAAACAATAACTATAAGCAATCATTCTCTTCTTTTCCTTTCTATTTTTTCTTTTCAACAAGTTTTATCTCTTTTTGCTACATAAATGTCAAATATGATGTGATCACAATGGTCTTTCATAACATAATATTGATAAAGTCAATTTATTCATAATCTATAAGTCTAAATTATACTGTATTTGGCTATTTTAGTGGATAATATTATGAAAGTAGCACTTAAAATCCTCATAATTTGATCTCGGGCCTTCAAGATGTCGATTTCAATAAGAGGAAGGATTTTGTAATGTTTCATAAGTTTAGAGGTCATTTAGGTAAGAATCAAGGAGAATTTGTGATTGACACTCAATAAACACAATCATGTTATTTAGCCATGTGATTTAAATTTGTCACAATCATGCTAGATAAATTAAAATAGGAAACCAGAGTGACACGACCGTGTCATAGTTATGTCCTTCTCAAGAGAAAGGAATCTATTATACAAAATTTGACATGGGAGAAAAATGGCCGTGTCATTATGTGTGACCTGGCATCAAAGGAGTATAAAAACAAAGTCTATAAGCCTCAAGAATTTTCAATAATCTTTGATAAGAACCATAGAGCTAATATTGAAACCGAAACCCTAAAACCGACCCAAGTTAAAAACGAACTCTAAAAACCCTAAACAAGATCGGATAAAGATTCAATAACCTTAGGATATTAGGTGAGTTAAGCAAAGCTCGAAACCTTAAAGGTAAGTAATTCATCAAAAACGTATCACCATCAAAATGATTTCATATGTCGTAACCTAAGAGATCTGGTTTAACCTTAAATCCTAGAATTGATCCAAATCAATCACAAGTCCTAGAAACCCTAAACAATGTCAAATAAGTGGAGTAACCCTAAATATCTTATGATTATAATGGGAATAAAAAACTCCAAATATCAAACCTTAAGAAAGCATATATCTTTGAAAACAGAGCAAAAATCCGATAACTGTTCGACTAAGAAACCTTATGTTAAACAATTCGTCTATCTGATCTTTAACATGCACATCAAGGTAGTATATCCAAATCATACTTAATAATAAAATAATAAGAAATAATTTCCTGTAATATATTATTAATTTATCAGGTCAAAATATCATTAGTTAAACTAAACCATTTTCATACTCGATCACTAGTACGTAGATCAAGATGATATCACCAGATAATAATTAATAATAAAATAATATTGAATTATCTTTCTAATATCGTATAATAAAAACGTCAGTTGAGCAAAATTTTACACATATCTTATTTTCTACCGATATATATTCTCATTTCAACCACTATTTATTACTATTCACTACTATTCGTTACCATTCACTACTATTCCTTACTATTCTCCTCTCTCTAATTTATGTAACTATTCATGCCTATCCTTACAATCTACATCTTACAATTTACTTTTCCTATACAAACTTTATTTAAATTATACATAACTTCTTCTTTACTTTTCCTTCTTCTCCCTCTCTCTCTCCCCCTCCTCCCACGTAGTGCCCCCCTTCCTTTCCACCTCTCTCACTTTTCTTTTTCAATATATCACTCATTCTTTAGTCCCTCTTTACTTTCTAATATCCTCTCATTCTCTCACTTTCATACCTTACATCATACTCATAAAACTCTCCCAGATTCTTCCTCTCTTCTACAAACTCACTCAAATCCTCGCAAAGCTTTCTCAAGAAATATTCCCCTCTCATTTCTCTAGCAACACACTCATTTCCTTTTTTTTTTTTTTAAGGTAAATACACTAAACATCATCCTAAGTTATGTTTGTGATCATTTATGTATGTCTTTATGTATATTTCAAAACGAAACCCCACGACGCTTGAATGCTAGAGATGAAAATGCAAAATAACATACTTGATTCATGTTATACTTCAGGTTTATGTTCATATTATTTATTTTATGCACTCTAACTTAACTTCTACTTATTATATACTTATAATCTTTAGAGTATATTGTTCACTAATCTAACAATTTATTTTATGTTTTTGCTTTATGCAATTTATTTATTTCATAATTTCGAGAATTATCATTAATCCAAGTCTTAGATTTATTCATTTTTTAGTCTAGAACCTTGTCCAAATTCTAAGACTCTTATTTTAATTGTATTTCATCTTGTTATATTTTATTTTACATTATTATTATAGATTATTTCAAGTCTTGGGGAGCCTTGAGTATGATCTAACACTCCCATATTTTATTTTGTTATTTCTATGTTCTTATTTATTATTCTTTTCAATCTTTTGCTTTATATTCTTATCATGTACATAAAATACTCATAGTGATGTTGTTATGATGATAAAATAAATACTTAAACCCCATTTATGTTAATAATTATTTGTTATGCAAAATATTAAAAAAAAAAAAACTCATTTTCAACACATTAGAAATCTCTTGCCAAAAGAAAAATTTAGGAAACAAAACCCATCTCCTAAATACAAATGCAGTGATGTAAAACAAGTAAATGGGATGCGAGACTTTGATTTTTTCTTATTAAACCAACATAGTTTTTATGCTTATGAATAATAAAATTTAAAAATGAACCCTACACCAAAATCTCTTAAAACATGCCAAGATCATAGGCATAAAATTTAGAAGTATTTGTAATTTTAAGTTCTTTTCTTAAAAACACATAAAAATCAAGGTTTTGCTAAATCAACTTCCAAATTAAAATCAAAACAAGATTTAAAATAATAAAATAAAGAATAAACACTTATTTTTGAGATTGAGTCACCTAATTGGAAGTACCAAGAAATAAAAATTTTACTACAAGTTTACAAATTTTATTCTCCATGAACTTTAATTTTCTAAAAAATTGTTGCAAAAGCTATTTATTGAAAATTCTATTTCAAGCAATCAATAGGACCATGCATGAATTATGAGCTAACATTATGTTTCAACCATCTTTAAGTATAGGAATAACAAATACATGTCTTAGAGAGTCTATAAAAGGTAAACTTGTGAAAAATATCAAAGTGGAATTAAATAGAGGCTTGGATATAATATGACCCCTTTGATTTCGAGATCTAAATGACCTTAAATATTGAAAACAACCTTAGAAATGGATAGAGTATTTAAAGTAGGTAGAAATTGACTATCCATACGTGAAAATCAAAGTTAAAATGACCAAATTATGATCGTTTTAAGGTCTAACTTACATAACAGGGAAATATAGAGAGAATAGAATTTTTAGAAGTAGAAGTTTAGATGAAGTTGATATGAAATGCTCATTTCAAGTTTTTCCTTGCTCAAGTAACGAGGATCCTGAAGGTATTTCCCAAATCACTTTATTAATTGCACTATGGACAAGTGAGTTTTTCTTATGAATTTGCTACTAGCATGTCTTGTAACTAGTTGCACTAGTTTGATAAGAAAAAGATAAAATAGATATGCATGGGGATTCATGGGTTATGTATGTGATTCTATGCTTATGTGATAAAGCGAGAGTTAAGTATATCGCGACCTGCATTATTTGTTTAAGTGCTTTGATTACTTATGTGCATGGTTGCTTGGTGTTTGATAAATTGTTTTATCATCCCCCAATGAACCTTAATAAAGGCTGGCTTAAGATAAAGAAATGTTCATGCATTTATCTATCGATTCACATGTTGAAGGCTGCTACTCCTATGTGAGGAATCAAAAGGGCTAGAGTGACCCAACTCATTCTTAGGAGAACAAAGTCATACGGGGAACACGGCCTCAAGGATGAGCCGTGCCGATGGATCGTTAGAAGCGGGTGCTCGGGGATTAACAGTGAAGATCATGAAGACATTTAAATCAAATTCTCTAACCTTTGATACAGAAGGCATAATTTCGTTTTATATATGATTTTTTGGATACCCATGCATACGTGCATGTATCATGTGATTGTTGCATAGCATCCATAGCATATGCTTGAAATTAATAAACCTGTATATTTATGGACATATGGTACGAATAAAAGAATTATCTTACTAAGTATGTTGTAAACTTACATCTCTATAGATCATTACTGAAACAGGAATACCTGGGGCTTTACTCAATGGACATGACTTCAAGGAAATCGCTAGTGGACTTCAAAGCTTAAAAGGAAAGATTTAAGAGGATAGAAGGAAGATTCTCTTTGAAGCACTTTATGTTGGATATGTGATATATTATTATTTTGAGACTTTTATAAATGACTATAATAACTTAACCATTTGAGGATATTAGCAGGGGTATGCCCCTAAGAATGTAATCGACTTTGTTTATATTTAATGATATATAATTCTCTTGCTTTGCTATTTGATTGCTGCTATCATAAATTGTGCAACTCTAATATGTTCCCTTCGTTGTGAAGTATGCTTTGTGCATAATATGGAAGCCTTTGCATGACATAATCATTCCTAGGTTTCAATAATGTATATGACGAATTATCACATTTATGGTACCCCTTCGGTGAGAGGGATGGGGGGTTTAGAAGTAGTGAATCACATACCGGTAACTAAGATACCTTTATAGAGGCTGCTTGAACATGATGTGGCAATCTACTCATGTAATCAAGCATGACCTCATAAGGAAGGTAATAGCATGGACAAAGTCTATCATGGTGAGTTATTGGACGAGACTAACGACAAAGATGAGGTGTCTAATAATATAGGTAGGCGTAAAGAGAGTAATCCACTTGTACCCACGATTGGAAGACTAAACTAATCATCATGAGTGACATCAAAGGGGTATAACACCAATAGTAGAGACGAAAATAGTGAAGCTAATATAAACAAATGGATGAGGATGTTTAAAAATGCAAAGTGTCAGCGTACCTAGGCTGTACAAATGATGAATTTGAAGATCAGCAACAAACAATTTGTGAAAAGTTTTAACAACTGACTTTTATCTATGAAGAGTTTATTATCGAATGACAATTTGTTGCCCTCTTATAAATAAATTAAACAATATATTTATATAATATTATTATAATAACACATCAATTGTAAAAAAAAAACAAAAATTATAGGAAGAGGCAAGACTCACCTCTAACTAAGATAATGGGGTAAGTCTTGCAACTTAGCTTTCGTGCATATACCACGTATGTTAAGCAGTGGGACTCACCTCACTATCTTAGTTAGAGATGAAACTTATCTCTTATGCCTCAGTGCATGGTAAATCAATAGAGGCAAGTCCACATGACTCTATGAGGCAAGTGGAGTCACCTCTATTAGCCAACTGAGGCGATTTTAGCTATTTTTAGGCAAAAAAATCATTTTGTGTGGCTATAAATACACCAGTAAAACCTAAATGTATATTCTAATAGAATATTTTTGAAAATCTATTGTGTTTTCATATGGTAAATTACAGCATGATATCAACGTTTCAAGATAAATTCATTTAAGGAACTAACATTTCGAGTGGCTAGAAAAAGAATCAATGTCAAACAAGATATCTATTGAGAAAAATCAATTAAAAAATATTTAAAATTAATATCTTAAATAAACTTTACAAAATGTTGATATATCTAGAGCTAGAAATATGGGCCGCGGACCATGGGCCAACCTGCCAACTCGCTTAAAAAAGCAGGTTACGCCCAAAATATTTTCGTTTGTTTAAAAGTGGGCCGAATTGGCCCGGTTCATTTAACCCGTAGGCTAAAGCGAGCCGAGCATACTTGAAAAAAGAGGAAAAAAGCAAGAGGAGAAGTTTAAAAACAAGAATAATATAACATCTTAGTAATTATTGATGAATATTATGGAAGAAGAATGATGGATGCATGTATCACAAGTATTATAACATTTTTAAAAAATACATATTTATTGATTTAAACGTAATATGATATCTAATAAATCATTTTAAAAACTTATTGTTATATATAAATAATCAAAATAGCAATAAAATTAGTCGTTAATATATATAAAACCTTAGACTATATAAATAATTCTAATTTTCACATAAACTAATGTTAAAAATTAAAAATTAAAAATAATAATTTTGACCCGAGGGTCGAGTCCAAGTCTAAAAAATCTAGCTTGTTTAAAAGCGGACCGAAACTGCTGGCCCATTTAACCTATGGGTTGGGCCATGCTGGCTTGTTTATCCACTTTGCCACCTCTAGATATATCATATGACTCACTTTAAAACGTTATCTTTTTTAACCACTCGAAAAGTTGAAATCGTAAATCAACTTATCCTTAAAAGTTGAACATTCTTATGCAATAATCAATCATATTTTTATAATATAAAATTTCTAAAATAAATTACTCAAAACTAATCCTTCCACATATTTGTAACTTATACTTCATCAATTTACCATATGATAATACCATAAAATTACAATATGTACAAGGATTTAATAGGTAGACTATCATTGATTAATTTTCTTCCCCCTAAGAAGCCCTACATTTAGTTAAGAGGAAGAAATTGTGTAATGTTTTTATATTAGTAGTTAACAATTTTGACATACAAGTAAACGAAACCTTAGAACATGCACCTATAAAATTCATATGCAATTGATTGTTGTACCAAAATCCTATTCTTTCAAAGGATGAAAATTTGCTATCTCATTTATGTTTCTATGAATAAACACTTGCTCCGTGACATAAAATGATTATTGCTACCTACTTTATTTTAGAATTTTTATTTTTACTTTTCTAATTTACATAACACATTATATGTATTTATTTGTGGATATACAAATAGGACAACATTAATAGAACAATAAATTCCCTTCGCTTCTCACTATATTCAAAAACCTAATTACTATCCATTTGAAACTCATCCAACCAATCAAAGTAGAATAGGTTATAGGTTAAGATTATGGCTGCAAACAAGCCAAATTGCTCGTGAGCTACTTGAACTCGACTTACTTCAAGCTCAGCTCAACTCAAGCTTGATTAGTAAATAAGTTGAGCTTGAGTTTAAAATAAAGTTCATTTATCTAAATGAGCTAAGTTTAAGCTTAAAATAAAATAAGTTAAGTTCGAGCTTTAATACAAGCTTGTGAGTCAGCTCATGAAAATACTAGTTTAAGCTCGTGAACAAGCTCGTAAGTAGGCTTGTTATCAAATTTATGAGTTTTATATTTATGATATATTATATGTAAAAATATAATTAAAACAATAAAAACTAAATTCTATTTAATATATATATATATATTTAATGACTTTTAAATATGTTATTTTTAGCTTTGAAAAAAAAATGGAAAAAGAATATCGAAATGAGTTAAACTCAAGTTTAAATATCAGACTTAATAAAAACTCAATAGGCTTATTAAAAAGCTTAACTTAGCTCGAGCTTGATTTTAGTAAATAAGCTGAACTTGAGCTTAAAAAAAAATGATTTAACTAAATAAGTCAACTCTAAGCCTATAGTTTAGGTTTTCTCAAGCTTAATAAATTTTAAACAAATAAAATCTAAACCTTAAAATTGGACTTGGCTCGGCTTGGCTTGCCTCGTTGTATTTTAAGTATGATGAGATATTGGTCTGGTTTTAATGACCAATTAACTTTTCTAAAACAAGGAAAATGACCTGTAATTAACCCGAAACTTTTTAGAGGAAATATCGCAGAAGGGGACATGCAAACAACTAGCTCTTCTTGAAACGCACGAGGGCAGTTTCACATAGTTTCTCCACTTTCTCGCTGGCAATTGCAATTGCATAGATGGATTCAGAGACCGTAACGGCGGTAAACGCAGAAGCAGAAAGGAGAAGCAACCATGAACCGACTCGCTGACCAATCCTTGTAAGTTACACAAATTTACTGCTTGCTTTACACTTCCACATTATAATTATTTTTGTTTTTATCTTTCAATTAGAGCGCAATTCACCACGGAAAGTTAATCGAAACTGTTCTATTTAATTAAAAATGCGATGCTATAAATCTTTCTTGGGCGTTTAGTGATTAGTGTTCCGGACCGTATTTTTTTCTTTTTTTTTTTTTCCCCATCATTTCTTTTTTAATCTCATCTATTTCACCATGGAACGAGCACAACTTTGTTTGAGGAAGTCTATCGCCGTGCAGGAAGGTCTCAACAACAAGAAGCATTCTTTGTTCGGCGAACTCCGCCTAATTTGATCGTTAGAAAAATAATATAGTAATTAATATATTAATTATTTTGATTTATGATGTGCCTGTTCCGTTAAAATTAATAAATAAGCTCTGTATTTATGCAGAAAAAAAATAATGAAAAAAAATAAATTATCAAACAAGCTGTATTTGACGAAATCTGTGGCGCTTACTGCTTTTTAAAATGGGTTCTCTTAGAAAAGTTTCATTAATTATAAATTTAAGGATGTGTGAAATAGAAAATATGTACTACTTACGTTTATCTATCCGTCTATATATACACTCACAAGGATTATAAAAATTTAATTATTTTTACCTAGTAATTAATATATGGCACTAATGATCTGTCATTTTTCTTTCCTCGGGCCTGGGTCAAGTCACCTCCTACTTTTTTGAGTGGTACTTTTAAAATAAACCTATCACTTTGTGCCAATATGCAATAATAGATCTTGAATCCGCCTAGTGATCTTAAATCATTTATAGAAGTCGCGTATTGATCCAGGTTTTTCCCCCCGATGGCCTGCACTGCACCGCTATTTGTTAAAGTCCGAAAGACTAACTTAATTTAAATACTTTACAGGGAAAGGGGGGGAAAAAAGAAGAAAGAGGATGAAAAATGTACCAAGGCGTTACTTTTCCTTATAAAAGTTTGCAACTACTAGGAGATAACTTCTCCTCAACTGCACGTGAATTACGGAACCGGTACGTGATGTTCCTTGGTCATTGTACCATCAATTTCAATAAACAATCCGTATTATGCTTCGATTGATTAATTTAATATAAAGAATTAAAGGACAAAAGTAGTTCTACTTCTACTTCGGCGTTGATTCTTTGAAGCTTGTGTGAACTTTCATATATCCGCTTCAAATACGCCTATTTCTGCGGATCTCACCTCTTTCAAAGCAACAAGTTCTAATTCAAGTAGAAGATCAATTACATTACACGTTAAAGAAATATTGGTTTGAATCAAAATGAGAAAAAAGGTGCATATGTTTTGCAAAAAATATACTCCGAGATGACTAAAAGGTAGTAACTTCTTTTATTAGAGATTTGACAGGAGAAACATGTGTCTATCAACTTTATATAAAAAAATTACACAAATACAAATTATAAAAATAATTACATCTTTAACAAATGTTTTATATTTGTTAATGAATCACATCTTTAAGATGAGATTCACGTGTAAATTCATAAATTGCCTATTAAACATGTGATTTTACGTCAGTATTTTGATAATTAATTTTATGCAATTAATATTTTAGTTATTTTATTTGAGGGTCAGTAATCATACAATTTTCTCGAGATTTGACACATTAAAGAGTAGCCTGCGTCGACCCAAATGTAGGGGCTGATCTCTATACATCACCTTTGTTAGTTGAGGGGACTACCTATTTTTATGCATTAGGAGAAAAAGCTCCATAGGTTTGTGATAATTATAATTTGGCCAATCCTATTATATTATTGAATGGTTCAGATATATCTAAACAGTAATCAAATCCTTACTAATTTGTTATACCAAATTTTAATAATCAATTTAATGATAATATTACAAGCAGGATGGACAGTCCCATGACTAAACCTTAAAAGGTCCTTGGATTAGTAGAGATGGCAAGAGAAAGAAAAAATTATTTTTATTTTCAAAATTGAGGAAACTTTTTTTTTTTTTAATTTCATTAGCATTTTTCATAGTAATTATACTTATTAACTATCAATACTAGTGACTAGCTACTGCAATCGGCTTCCGCAGTCACTAAACACTAATCATGTGAACTCTTTAGATTATGACAATGTTTTGACAACTACAAGAACCTAATTATTATAACAAATGCAAACTAAACATAGACAAACACATGAAAAAACAGAGAGCACATTCATTACTCTCATTGACCATGTAAATATGAATAGTCAAGATCATTAATTAGGATTTCACATTGAGCTCTGCCCACAGTTGACCTTCCAAATTTATACTAAATCTAGAATATTTTATTCACCCTACTAATATTTAATAGCATTTGGCAGATTCTGTACAATCTTATTTAGCACAGGACTTGCTCTCTTTGTTACAAGCTTCAACACCACTCAAGTTTGCATATTAAGTTGATGTTGAAGTTGTAGACATATTTTGATAAGTCAGTCATTGTTTCCAAACAAAGCAAAGAAGAAAGAACTATACATGGATTCACCATTAAAGAGACATTCTATCTCCACCAATTTATGTTTGCTGTTCCTTCTCTTGTCAACAAATCTACTAACTTTCTTTCTTTCTACGGTTTTTAATCCATCTTGCTCTCTAACATCCCTAAGCATGAGAGCCTCATCTTCATCAAGATCTCAGGATGATGAAGTTGTTCGGTCAGATGACATGGAAACTGAAAACCTTCCTCCAGAGTTTATAGCCTTTACATCGGAACAAGTCCTTCCATTTGGTTATAATACTAACTTTGATTCTGACACCATTTACCCTCCCGTTGGCCAGGAATGCACCCGATTTCCCAAGGAACTCGTCCGGTACATGACCTACAGGGTCAATGGATCATGTCCTGATGATGAACTTCTTGCTCAAAAGCTCTTGTTAAAGGGCTGTGAGCCACTCCCTAGACGACGGTGTCGCCCTGCTGCTCCACCTGACTATGTGGAGCCTTATCCTCTTCCTACTAGTTTATGGACAACTCCATCTGACAAGTCCGTTGTGTGGACTGCATACACTTGCAAGGACTATGATTGCCTCGTAAACAGGAAGCATAGACAACAGGGGTTTGACGATTGCAAAGACTGTTTTGATCTAGATGGACGCGAAAAGACACGTTGGGATGATTCACAAAAGGGTGGTGGTCTTGATTTCACTATTGATGAAGTCCTAGGGACAAAGAAACCTGGAACTATTAGGATCGGTCTTGATATTGGAGGTGGAGTAGCCACATTTGCTGTAAGGATGATGAAAAGGAATATAACTATCGTAACCACTTCCATGAACTTGAATGGTCCATTCAACAGCTTCATAGCATCAAGAGGGGTTGTGCCTTTGTACATAAGCATCTCTCAGAGGCTTCCATTTTTTGACTACACTTTAGATATTGTCCATTCAATGCATGTTTTGAGCAACTGGATTCCTACAACATTGCTCCATTTCTTGATGTTTGATATTTATAGGGTGCTGAGGCCCGGGGGTTTGTTTTGGCTTGATCATTTCTTTTGCTCAGGTGATCAATTGGAAAAGGTTTATGCACCACTTATAGAAAGCGTTGGATTTAATAAGTTAAAATGGGTTGTAGGGAGGAAGCTTGATCGCGGGCCTGAACTACAAGAGATGTATCTTTCAGCTTTGTTAGAAAAGCCTTTGAAGAATTCTTGATGTTTGATATTTATGGGGTGCTGAGGCCTGGGGGTTTGTTTTGGCTTGATCATTTCTTTTGCTCAGGTGATCAATTGGAAAAGGTTTATGCACCATTTATAGAAAGCGTTGGATTCAATAAGTTAAAATGGGTTGTTGGGAGGAAGCTTGATCTCAGGCCTGAACTACAAGAGATGTATCTTTCAGCTTTGTTAGAAAAGCCTTTGAAGAATTCTTGGTGATTTTATAGCATTTTGATTTTTCTCATTTTAATAGGGTTAATTTCTCGATTAGATTGTAATCCCTTCAAAGGGCAGATTGTATCAATATTAAGGAGGATCAACTAAATATAATCTATAAATTTTTCTCCTGATTGCAAACCTTCCCTGCAATTGGACAAGTGAAGATCATTGTGTAATGATTAATTATATCTCAATCACAAATATAAATTTCTTTCCCAATATGTTGCTCTTTCCATATTACCTGCCAAGAAATAATGGGTCTTCCCATGACCTGCAACACCAAGAAATTTGTTGAAACCATGTGAAGCGTGGAGTCAAAGTATTATATGTCATGAGAAATCTGCTGCTATCAAATTGATCACAGTTATTAGCAATTACTTCATTGTCTTTCGTGATATTTGTGTAATATTTTATGTGCTAATTACAAAGAATCTTAATCTAGCACAATCTTTCCTTATAAGTACATTACTGTGATGTTTAGAACCAATGCTTCTAGATGACACTTGATATCTATAACTAAAGCAAATGATTTGATATCTTTCATTATCCTTTATCATTGAAGGAAATTTGTTGTGCCTAAATTCATGCACTTTGTGACACACAATTTGCATTATAATATGCTGATATTTACAATATAGTGAATTGAGTAAAAATCTCATATGTATTTCAATGAATAAAGTTTTCAAATGCAAACCATGCATTAAACAACACCCCATTACAGCAATAATCTTTAAGTGAATCCTTGAATCACACCCTAAGGTGCATCTTAAGACTCTAGCTTTTATACAAGCAAAGACCTCTTTTTCCTTGATTTTGATATTGACGACAAAATTGCATACACAATTGATTAGGTCTATCTGCTCGTCTATTTTGATAAATAGATATAATGTTTATTAGTTTTTCATTATTGATATATCATATACGTATTGTTTTATTGGAAAGCAACCGTATTAGATTCCAGCCATGAAATTGAACACGCACAATCAATGTATGATGGCAAGTGCTAGAAGAGGCAAGTTTTAAGCTATTTCTTTGATCTTTTCTTCTGATTTCCTGTCTTCTGCTGCTACAAATGGTCTAATAATGCCAAAGTATATTCAATACTAATAAATCTCATACTTTCTTCACATGGAAAGTCAATCCATCTACATTTATTAGCTTACCAGTTAAATAGAATGGCAATGATAATCAAATTTTACATACCATACGAAGAAAACTCAATACTTTAACCATGTTAACAAACGTCTCTTGACAGTGCATCTGTTTTATAAGAATATATAGAAAAGCAATTCACTAATTGATTTACCTTGGTTATATCGATGCCACCTCACTGCGATTTTCATTTATTGATGAACCAATTTTCAGTTTTTTTGTTCCATATCTGTACAAAATTAGGATTTAATTGTCTCAACCAAAAGGTTGTTTTTCTTTCCCCTTTTTCTGAGATTTATCTCATACTAGCATTTCAGTTCTAACCAATCTTTATAGTCAGAATACATGCTTTATTCAAGCTCTGAAGAAGGTCCAATGGAAAATCCTCGACAGTCTGGATTAGCACCCCATGTATGCTTACTCGAAAGCCTCTCTATCATCTTTCAAAATTATCATGAACTTAGCTTTCTCTGGTTGTTTTTTGCCCTTCAGTTTGCCATATTTTTCTGGTTTTGCTTCATCTAATCTGGTCTATAATCTAACTCATTGCCAGTAAAGAAATTGATGATATACTTTGTTTTTACCATTCTGTTGATTCCTTACTTGCCATACTTTGAGTTTAATAGGTGAATGAACACAAAGTATTGTAGGAATATAGCTGTTGCACGACTTGATTTGCTGTACCCAGAAATGCTGGACATGCATGTGTGTCTTTATAGAAGGATATTAGAAATCTTAATCCACATGAATCTTATGGTAATGTCGTATTCGATACGACAACATAGAATATTAGAATATCCCAAGTCATTTATATGGTCTGCTATTGTCCGCATCTGGCAATTGGCGTTACCACTTAAGGTATAATGTCACGTAAAATAGCTTTCTTAAACTAAATTCGTATCTACAGAATCCATGGCTGCAATGACAATTAGACCTCACCATTTATTGTTTCCTTATGGATTGAAATCGAGACAGATCAGGTTAATAATTCTATGTGTTCATCATTATCTGAATATAAGGACCTCCTAAGACATGATCTTTAATTTCATGATCAAGATTGCCGGATGCATCACAGATCTGAGAAGCTATCATAGTTTAGGCATCAAAGTAGACAATAGAAGTGAAAGAGGAGAACCATAAAGTTCCTTCCATGATTAAGTAAATGCAACTAAGGAAAAATAACAAACAGTTTGATATGTGACTGATAACATGACATGAAAACAGGAGAAATACTAGGTCAGACACTTTCCTAGTGAACTGGCAAGAGTTGGAACATCATAAAGCTATCATGTAACATCCCAATATTCCTGTTTGGATGTATAATTTGTTTTGTCACTCGCATGATCCATCCTTTTGCCTAAAAAGAAACCTGAATTTGTTCAGCCATTAGAAATTGGTCTGATAGATTGGTCGTTATGCTTTTTTTTTGTTAGGTTCGATTTTATACTATCTTCATGTTCCCATCTTAGAAAGGAAGGCTTTCTCCAGGAACATGTTAGATGAAAGTACTAATAGCAGAAATAATATATTTTTGTGGCTGTGATTTCTGTTAGAAGGCTGAGCAGAAAGGGAAGCATGGCAAGGTACCAAACTTGCTGAAACGTCTGCTGAAGAAAATCTTCTTTGAGCCATGTCCATTTCATCCTATTCGAAGAAATGAAATGAACAAGTACTGCATCAACTGTGATTTACCAGTTTGCCAATATTGCCTCTCTTCAGGTATTCATCGCTACCATAAGACACTTAAAATTTACAGACATGTCTACAAGGATGTTGTTGCTCTTGATGCTATGGAGAAGTATGTTGACTGTGACAAAATCCAGGTAACCTTCCTTTTCATATGCTTCACCAGTTTATTAGTACTGCATGAATACTCTCCTGAATGCTATTTCACTGCATCTAAACTTGAATTTTGGTGTCAACTATAATAGATTTGCCATAACATTTAATTTGCTTAGATATAAATTAACCCAAAAAAAAAAAAAAAGGTTTATTAGATAAGAAGTTCATTAGATTTAGTATGTGTGTCATTGATTAAATGATTTTAAATCAGAAATAGCAGCTGTCTTGGCTAGAAATTTTTCTGCAGTCCTAATGGTGATATATATGGTACAGGGTACAGAATTATAGGTAATTTAGGGGGAAAAAAAAAAGTATCAAAACTCATCACAAAATCACAATTTTATGAAAATACAAACAAATTGCAATTCCATGTGTTTTTACGGCATCAATATCACATTTCAATCCTGCGATATCACTTTTGCTAACTTATTGCAATTCGCAATTGCAATTGCAATTGCAATTGCAATTCTGCTCTGCGTCTAAATCGCAACATCTCTCTCCAAATCCCTCACCAGCATTTCATCGAGCACCTTCTTCGCAGACTCAACTCTAACCGCTTTTGCATACAAGTCAACATTACCAGTCCCTACATACAAATCAAACCACAACCCAGATTTCATAACATGGCATTGAATCTGCAATCCTTCCCAAAAACACGAATTCGAACAGCAAGATTTTACCAAACCCATAAACGTGTAACTATCAGGCATAAAGTTAGTGTTCCTCCTAAGATCTCTATAGAGAGTGAATCCTAAATGAAATTAGGAGAAACCCAGATGGGCTTTCATCATGGAATTGCAGAGGAAGTGTCTTCCTCCCCCACCGTAGTGTCTACAGTTGAATTTGATGCGTGCTTGGTGAAGATGCGATATGTATTAAACCCCCTTTTAAAGCTGTGATTTTAGAGTGTTTTGATAATTAATTTTAATTAAACTTTATTTAAGTAATTATTTTCACTAGTTACCCTAAACAGACCCAAAAAAAAAAAAAAAAAAAAAAAGCCTATACTACAGTACCAGCTTTCAAAGTGGAAGTTGGCCACTTTATAGTAGTTGCTATTATAATAGTCCTATGATTTTGCTTTCACATTTACTATGATTTCCAAATATGATAAAGGACACATGACAAAAAGAAAATATCCCTAACACAATGCACAGATTAATCATAAACAAACCCGCATTCAACTCCGGTTATGATTGCAATATAAATTTGTTTAACCATATATGAATCCTAGGATAATCGAATCATCCAGCAGGATGTTCTGGCCATTGCTTTTACATTAGGCCCAACAGTGAGAAGATTACCATAATGACATACTTTGGTGTTGCATACTCAATATGCACCATCGACAGGGCTATATCCCCAAGGGTTATGTTGTTACTTTCAAGATGTGCTATAGCTCTTCTGACTGTTAATTCTTGTGGTTTCTAGCCATACAAATCAAATAAGAGATTGGTGATAGCTCTTACTCCTCTTCCTCACTGTGGTCGAGCCTCAGATAGTAAGATGTCGTGCAAAACTTGCAAGAGGCGATTGTCCGAGCCAGAAACCTACAGTTATTGCTCTGTCACTTGCAAGGTAATTCTTATAACAATTTCCATGTTGCAACACATATTTATTCGCGTCCAGCCTACTATTCATTGGTTTGTGAAGTGTTTGTTAATGTAAGTTGCCTATTTTTCTTCTATATTACACTTGAGACAAGTGACTAATTGAGATACGGATGAAGACATTCCATGAATGGAGAAACTTCACTCATAAGGGTGCGCTTGCTTTGCATAAATTTTTCAGAATCTTTTTTTCTACTCGTTATAATCAAAATCTTACAAATATCAAATAGCAGAGCAGTAAATTCAAAAGATTGTGAGTGCTTATGCCTTTTAGGCATCAAGTGATGATTGGAGATTAGAGTGGAAGCCGAAGACGCACCTTGGAAGATGGAGAAAATGATTTTGCACTTTATAAGGAGTGAATTATTTTCCTTGGGTTCAGAAAATATTTTTGATAAAATAATCACACTGAGCTTCAAACACGTACTAATTATTGGAAAATTTTGGATGAATTTTCAGTTCACGACATCTTCGAGGAAATTCAAGGAGTTGCCATCTGGATCCTCTGTTTCCATACAATCAACCCCAACGGAAAATCAGAACAAAGCTGCCAGTTCCAATAGATCTTCAAACAAAAGAAAAGGAATGCCTTGCAGGGCTCCTTTCTTCTGAAGTCATTGCTGTTCTAATGTATATAGTATGGTGGATATTTGTCTTGGATGATGTGAAGTTCATATATCTTAATGTGTGGCTTTTGGAACTTTATTAGATAATTCTGTGGACATCTAGTCCAATGATTACTATGCTGTCTGGCATATATCAATAGATTTCAACTATTTGGAATCAAGGTATAGGGTTGTGGAGATACTACCATGGGTGAGATTTTTATTATCAGTAGCATCTCAAGCAACATGGACCATTCCCTATTCTTAAACATGGATAGAGTTCAGTCAAGCATTTCCCCTCATATTGATGTTACTATAATCCAATGTTTCACTAATTCTATGAAGAAAAGGGACTAGGTTTGTAGGTCTACATTTTATAGCACTTACACTTTTCAAACGTTCATTTAAGGATCCGCATTTTAAAAAACAAAAATATAAACATTAAATACTTGCTAAAAGTCAGATGAGGTTATAGCCTAATGATATTATCCTGGTCACTCAAGCATCATGTATTAGGTAGGAAACACCCCCTCCTCCAGTTGAAATAGCCATATATATATATATATATATATATATAGCTACTGCATTGCACTCTACAATGTTATCCATCAAATACGACCAAAAGAAAGGGTGAGGTGTAAAGAGGATGAAACATTTGAATGATTTAAAAAGCCAATAAAAGTTATTAAAGACTATTTTTTTGCATTTAATTTGTTACATCATGAAGATCTACCAACATTATATGGGAGCCTTACCATTTTACATAAGCTCTACTCTCTATTTGAATCACCAAAAAGATTTATCCTCTATTTAAACTTAAACCCAAGCATTCATCCTATAATATGCAATTTGTTATCCAACAATAAGGGTAAATCTCACCTAATATTACCTCTTTTCATTTTTTTTCCACTTTGCATATCTCTATTTTTGTTTTTAACAATGAAAGCATGTATAATGAGGTTCTTGACACAATTTCCTATATAAAAAATTTTACTCTTTGAGCTCATTCACCAATGTGATAAGATCTTTGTAAAATCTAAGATCCTTAATGAAAGACCTGAAAAATTATTTCGTTTTTCTTTATTTTTAACAAATATCACAATACACTAACAGAAAAATGAGTCTATTTGTTTCGTCATCTTTTTATTGTTTTTGCTTCATCTTTTTATTGTTTTCAAACAGATTATTTGTCAAAAATAGACACCTATGAAAAATAGACATTTTTACCATAAATCGATCAAACAAATTAGATACTGTAATAAAATAGATATAATATAGATATGATAGAGTAACTGATACAGATACCAATGAAAAACAAATCATCCAAACTAACCCTAATAATAATTATGATATTAAGTAATATTCGGTAGTCTAAAATGAAGGACCTAAGATTAAAACAACAAGGTCCTTAAGAGAGATCATTAAAGAGCTAACATGATACCGAAGGACCTTTAAATTTAAGGTTTTTATCATTATACATGCCCTTACCAATATTTTTATTAGTTACCAATCTTATTTGTAAGACACATGTTAACTTTTGATTAGTCCTCAATAATTAATTCAATAAATTACAAATAAAAAAAGCTAAAGGAAAAAAAAAAAAAATTCTTCAACCTATCTCCAATGAGTCTCTTCGCATAACCTTTGTAGCTCCAGCCACGTCTAACGCCACCCATCACACATGTTTATAAGCTGTGGCGACCATCAGCTGCTTCCTATACCCTTCATTTTTAGATTACACGATTGTTTCCACCATAGCCGCAGCAAGCTTCCGTGGAACCAACTCATACCTTAAACCCAACATATTTTAACAATCTTAGAAATTATGTATCTTTTGGATAAAGTCAAATGAGACAAACGCATCATCAGCACCTCCATAAGATGTCACATATAAGAGCAGATCAGAGCTTGATAAGTTTGTGGATGATCCTAAGGGTATTGATTTGCTTTTACAGTATCATTTTGTGGGTAGCATACAGCAATATATTCACAACATGTAATTTAAATAGCAGAGATGCTTTGAGGATGCAATCGCATGCTTTCTTTAGCAAAATGGATTAACAATTTTGTAACCTTACTATAAGAAAAGTATTCTTTTCAACCTCTGTACCATCCATTCATTTTCACTATACATATACAATGAATAAGTTAAATAGGGCATGAATGTTAAAATCGCAAGTTAATTCATATCATTTTATGAGTTTGTAATTTTATTGGAATAGTATAAAAACAAAATCATTTTTGGTATGGATTGATGGTGAACTCATAAGTTTAGTACATGACTAGCAGCTCCATGATTTTACAATTCTACTAATTTGCAACTTCTGTACTCTCGAAATTAGGTAAAAGAGTCGAGACTTTTACAATTTAAGATAAGTCCATCAAATCAATGTGAATGGATACCATATTTGTTCCTATTAATATAAATTGTTTAATTACTAATTTTACTATTAAAGATCTCTCTTCGGAAATTGATAGGATATTAGAGAAGAAGATATTCTTTATATATCATTGAAATAGGAATTTACGTGTCCTCTCAAACAAAAAGGGTAAGATTAAAAAAAAGGGTGAATGAGATATTGTGGAGAAAATAAGTGCATATGTAGATTTGTAGAGTATTTACGATTAAGACTTAAGATGATTTGAAAATTTATAACATTAGCAATGATGACAAGACAATAATGGTCATGGGAGAGCTAGTATACATTTATCATAGTTGTTTATATTGTAATGTAATATGCATTCTTTCTTTTCAAGTAAATTGTAAAGACACCCTTAAAATTTTTTGAAATTGGACGAGCCTCCAACTTTTGAAAAAATTAACACCTAAGCTCTCTAAAAGCCACTTTTTAGAGAGTTTAAATGCTAACTTTTTAAAAAGCAGTATGTGTTTGTATAATTTGTCCTAAATATTAAATCTAATTAGTTTCATAGGATTCAGGTGTTGACTTTTAAAAGTGGGTTATTGCCTTAAATTTGTTGATAAAGTTGATTGAATCTAGGGCCTACAAAATAAGAAAGGATTAGTAGGAGCTTGAGTTGTCTGGTATAACCATTCTGATAACAAAATTAGTATTGTATAAAAGGTAATGCAGCAAGGTATGGGCTAAATGTTTCCAAACTTATCCATAGGTGAAGCTTTGAGTGGTATTTATAGAGGAGTGATTGCAAGTAGTTACATTAAATGGAGATCCTGGGGTGCATGGTGGTATTTGAAGAAGTGGATGCAATCTACCTAGCCATTTCCTGATATTCTTGGGAATGGAGTTGACGAGTCTAGATCTGACTAGCCGAGTGATTAAGCACCAAACAAAATAACTAAAACTAAGCAAACTAAGTGATTCGATAGGTCTACTTGATCTCAATACTGTAATCTAGATTTTGCTTAGAGATTGGTTTACAAGCCAATTGGTCGGTTGATATTCTAAGGGTCAACTAAGCTTGATAAGTTATTATCTAAATGGTTAAAATACATCATAAGATCCCAATGTTTAGGGATAAGTTTATTTGAGACCTTAATGATTTGAGTGGTTCAAAAAAGGTCCCAACGTTTGGAGAAATGAGTCAATTGAGGTCTCCGTTGACACATGTCAATAGGAGAAATATTTAATTAAAAATCAGACGACCCAACACGTTATGACACGTGTCAATAGAGACCTCAGTTAACTTACTTCTCCAAACGTTAGGACCTCTTTTGGACTATTCAAAATGTTAGAACCTTAAATGAACTTATCCTCAAACCTTCCGGTGTAATTTACCCGTCAATACCGAGAGTCCATGCAAATTTAAAAGATTTTAACGAGTATCTATACAATTTACTCTTTAATTTTTTAGCATAATAATATGCTTAGTTTTTTGTATTATAAATTATATTATAACAAAAATATATATTGGATTTCTTTGTTTTTATCACTTGTTTCAAATTTTTTATGACTATCATATGTATTTAGAGTTTTTAAAAACCAATACATGAGCTATAAAAAAATTTAGATTTTATATTGTAAATCTAATATTATTTGTTATTAGATAAAATTACGAAGTTGATAATCTTAGAGTGAGAGTGAAAAAATTAAATTTTAAATGCTAAGTATTACAAAAAAGCAAAAAATAAATAAATAAACATTTTTTATGCCTTTGTTACGAGACTTACTTGAATCAAGTCACCCACTACCACACCTACTACTTTTCTACCTATCACCTATAACTTTTATCATAACACCACATTTTCTAACCTACTACATCTACACTTTTTAATAATCTTATACTTTATACAATATACAATAATGAATTTACATCTTTTCCATAAGTCTTCCTTCCAAGTCTTCACTTAAGTTTTTCCACTTTGTTACTCGTTAAAAGAAAGGGAGACAGACATTCACGAGGAACCTATTCGCCCTCTTTATTCATCCATCAACCTATGACAAGTCCTCGACTTGCTAATCACGCCATATGGACTATTGGACATGACGAGAAGCCGACAATTTTGATAATTGTCTGTCGTATCACATGTTAAAAGGCGATTAACCAATCACATGACACCCCCAAAACTAGTGTAATATACCACCATGAAAATCGGTCGAGTTACAATCAATGCTCCATTCTCGGGATCCTTGGAAGTGTCATGGCGTCTCTTCTTAAACTATCAGTTTCTACTTCTGTTGACACACCGGAAACAGAAACAGAAACAGACGAAACAAACGTTGCAACTACTGTCAGGTCAAGCAATGCTGCGGCTGCTGCAGCACACAACCATTTCAGGCAAATTCAGCATATACGAACTGCTTGAGCCTAACCCCACTCTTTTTGTCAATTTGATATATATAATCTCATCCTTCATATCCTATGTCGTTATAGGTTATACGAGATGTACATGTGTTGGTCTTACTGCTTGTAAGGAGTGCCTTAACTAGATTATTCAATATACTAAGTAATTAGCTTCTATTTCTTGATTTCATCGTTTAGTCCTCATGAGCCCCACTGATTTTGATCTTAATTATATTAGAACTTGCTTTAAATTTTAGACAAGTTGTTTTCGAGTTCGAGCATGGATCCGTTCGATATAGATTTTTAATTATAAGTTATAACAGCATAGCACGCTGTACTCTTGTAAAATCAGACCTGGTCTGACTTAAAAATGAAATTTGAGATATGTGAAATGATAATACGAGTATGATGCTTCTTTGATGATTGTAAGTTTCACACTATAAAATCCATCGAGTCAAAGGAAGACAAGTAAAAGAAATGGAAAATAAGGAGAAGTAGAAGCGATGAGATGAAGACCGTATTATTTGAATGGTCACTCACTATTTCTACACCAACGACGACGACGAGGAAGAAACCGAAAATCAGTCGAGAAATTCTATGCTTCCATCAAAGAAATGTCTAGCTTATAATGTTTATTATTATTATAAAAAAAATAATATTAATATTAAAATAAATATAAATCGTTCAATAATTATACAATATCTACTATAAAAAGCACGAAACGATAAAATTTTCCACATCTATACAAAACTAAGGTTTAAGCACATTTTTTGCCCTTTTTTCTATACTACCATAATGTTGCTTTTTCTACACTTATTATGTTTTTCCTTTCTACCTAGTAAACTTTGGTTAAACATTAAAAGTATGTGATCCAAATGTATACTTTTAAAATTGTATAAGATTTGAATACGAATATTTGAAATGAAAAGTGAACATCGTAAATACACTTTCTTTTCTTTTCTTTTTTTTTTTAACAATGGACCCTGTTATTAAATAAATTGTCAAGACAAGCTAACCGGCGTGAATCATACATAACCATGTACCTAAGAAACGAAAGCTTACCACCATTTATATTCGGAAGATGTTGGACCGTTGGAGAGGCCAAAGAAACATTCGAAAGTTGTGTCGAATTACGTGGTGCTGTCACTGTTATTTGGTAATATTACATAATAAATATAATAACCCATACTATATCTATAAGTTTAAGTTTTTAAATTAAATGGTAGTGGTGCTAAACTTAACAATTACAATGAAAAATATTATCTATATTATTTAAACAAGAGCATACACTTTTATGTCTTTTCTGCAATTTTCATAAATAACCTTAAAATTTTTTTTTCACTTGCCAAAACTTAAAAAGTTAAATATTTATAATCTACGAGGCATTTTAATAATTTAAACTCAGAGATTAACTTTCATCACTCACCATCCCCACTCTCTTTCTTTCTATTCTCTCTACTCACTCTTTTGTTCAAAATAATAAATAATTCTTCAATATATAACAGCTTCATTTTTATGACAAATCGTTTTTTTTTAATTTTAATGATAAAAGATTTAAATTTTTTTCTTAACTTTAATTTTTTTTCAATTGAATTTACACACGCAATGCGGATGCAATATCCACTAGTTCTGATATAAATTCATTGAGACATATTTCAAGAACATATTGCAATCAATACATCATTATTCAAGAAGTAAAATTAAGAGAAGGTAAACCCAAAATTATCCACTTCCAAAATAACATATAGAACACATCTATAGCAACTAGACAGCTAGAAAAAAGTAGTGATGTGTTTATTGGATTTACCATCTCACCAACATTAACTTACAACAAGACGACTAACTCTTCTGGCCTTCAGCATCCAGCAAATGGATCTGAATTTCTATACATAGGATGTAGGACAAGATAAGATGGAAATAATGATGTGATATTATAATAAAATGGCGGTTTATGGACTTTTCGTGCATAGGACTTGCATAAAATATACCTTTTTACTTTAAATGTACAGGACTCGCATGGAAAAATAGTGCGCCCTGAAGATCTAAGAAGATAGGAAACTTATGCTCTACAGACCACATCGTCTATGCAAGAAATTTTCCCGATCAATGACCAATTCACTGTTTTATATTAAGTTTGCCGGTTTTCATCAATTAGATACAGCTTTGTCCATCAGTTATCATGTTCACATCAAGAATCTTCCCTGCATCTTCAGTTAATATGCAAGAGCCGCTCGGAAAATTCAGCTGCTCTGCTGCAATTTTATAAGCTCCTCCATGGTTTGTGGAATCCAAAGCACAACCCCGTGTCTTCTACTCTTTGGTGGATCCCATGGATGAAAGGGAAAAACCGTACACTTGCTCGGCTGCTTTTTATCTGTAATCAGCAACAGTTATCATATGTCAAAGAAATTTCCAGAAATATCATCTGTTGACCATGTTAGTAAATGTTACATAGCTATGTTAAACATCAGTGCTGGCCAAAATCAAACTAAAATTCATAAAAGCAATCCTACAATGAAGAATCAGGAAATGAGTGAAAATTACAACAATCCTGAACTTTTACGATAGAATGCTCTAGACCTCTGAACAAGCTAAAGTCCCTACTATAATGCATCGGTCGGTTCAATAGATCTAGGTGCTTATCTTTGAGAATTGGGTTATTTTTATCCAATATGAATAAGCGTGTCATTGTAATTAAGTGCATTGCTCGGTCCAGTAGATCTAGTTGCTCTATTTTCTTAGTATCGTTTAGAATGAAATCTGCCTGAAGTAAGTAGGAATTTACAGATATTTATACATATCTTCAAATGAGGTCAAGCAAATTCATTCAACATCATCATTATCTTTGAAATTGATAAAAAAAATGGCAACTGATGACAATTGAGGCTGAATTTTTTTTTTCTTCCTGCATCTCTGTTAAGAAAGTTAAAACTATTTAAAAAGGTTATGCATCATGTTTTGTTATACTTATACAACATTATTTTCACATATTCAGTTGCTGTCAATATGGCCTTACCATTGATAATGTGAGTACGTTCTGGAAATTTTGATGACAGAGCAGATTTTGCATCTTCCAGTAGTTCAATCAGTTTCTTGTTTCCACTCATTTTAGCTTCATCCAATGGTGTGTTTCCCCATCTGCAGAGATCAAGAGACATAAAATATTAATGCCGCTAAAATATGTTAATTAATAAATGTAAAAACCCATACCATAGTCACAAGCTCAAGCTTTTCAATCAGCTTGTTGAGGAGCTAATTTCAAGCTTCAGCAGGGACCCTCAGCTTGCAAGTGAAGTAGATTATTAAGTAATGATATAGAGCCCACGCCATACCCACAAGTTTAGGCTTATGAATCCACTGGTTTTGGAGATGATTCCAATAAAGTATAAAAGCACAAATAATAGAATAAACAGGATGGACTTATTAAGTTTATGAAAGTTTTAACAAAGAAACACGATGTTTGAGTCGGATTTGCATTAGATTTCGCAAGGAAAATAAAGCTATTTTTGTAACACTAAGACATTGCCTAGTGTAAACACATTGATAATCAAGGAGGAGAAATGCGTGCAAAGGAATTGATTTTTGATGAAAGATCCAATCAAAGTAGGCTAAAGTTACACTTCTAGAGTTGTCTGGCTTATACTGTCTCTTAAGAAAACACTTAGATCCTGCTTCAATGTGAGTTAGCTTGGCCATCAGTTATAATCTTCTGATGCAGCTACATGAAGTGGTGTTCTGTGATCATAATCCCTTGAGTTTGGGTCTATACCGTTAGACAAAATTCTTTTAAGGAAATCAGAATCTCCCCTTGAAACGCATTGCAAAGAAAACTACCAGCATCATGTATCCTCAGAGATGCTCCTTCTTTAAATAATGGAAGCAACTCGATCATGCCATTCTTGATGGCTTCTTGCAAAGGCGTGTTCCCAAAATCATCTGTTTAAGTCATACTATGTTCAGAACAAGTTTACAGAAAAAATGGATAATCAAATAAAACATATGTAGTTCATGATGTATTAACCTTTCTTGTTGATGTCTACCCCTCTTGAAT
Source organism: Combretum micranthum (assembly GCA_024138025.1). Taxonomy (NCBI): domain Eukaryota; kingdom Viridiplantae; phylum Streptophyta; class Magnoliopsida; order Myrtales; family Combretaceae; genus Combretum; species Combretum micranthum. The sequence goes on from JAMXBD010000854.1 coordinate 86,337, forward strand.
AAGAAAAGTGACAATGTCTTCGAATCCTCTTGCTGCTGCAAGATGCTGAACAGCACAAATGATTGCTTCAGAATTCATACATTAGTGGATAACACCATCTCATTCTGCTCATCTTTCCTCTTTTCGTTTTTCAAGTTGGGAGCTCTTTCTTAGTCTACTTCCATATTCCATGTTAATACATAATGACATAAGAGCTAAAAGGGCAACAGCTAACATATAGCAATGTCAGGTCAACATCCTTGTCTTAAATTTATTTGCTAGGGCCTGACAAAATTATCCTGGATATGTTGCAATACGAACAATCCTATCCTACCTTTCCAAGTTGTAATATGAACTTGCTCTCTGACATTTCAAGCTACTTCCTAAGAGAATGCTGTAAAAATGACCTAAAACAGCCAGAATACAAAAATTTGAGCTTAATGCAAGAGATGGTGCTCCAAAGTATTAGAATGACATGCATTTTGTTCGAGAAATGAATTTCCTAGATCTGATATAAAAAAACAAAAATGAAGAAACACCATATTTCAAGATCTCAATCTAAATATATTTGGCATTTCAGAAATAAAACTGGGTGTTCTGAACCAATTATTGCAAAAGAAATGAAATTTTGTGTTTCCTACCAGAGGAGACCTCCCATCATAATCTGTCTTGTTAGGATCTGCTCCTGCCTTGATTAGACCTTTTAGCTGATATAAGTCACCATTGTAGGCAGCATTATTTACTTTTAAAGCGAGTTCAGCTTCTTGCTTGCCTATATGAAGGGTGATTTCAGACTCTAACTGCTTGATTCTGAGATTAGATTCCTTTCCCTGACACAAGAAAAAATGTATAAAAAAAAATAAAGGTTAGTTTAGCTATTTGATGCATGTAGAATGACCATATAATTGGTTATCTACTGCAAGTACATTCCTGCTGAGGCAAAAGTCTCTATGTATGGTGTAGTCAGTGCTACTTAAACAGTAATACTAAAAAGGCCAATTTACCTCTAAAAGGTTGTTCAACATTTGTTTCCCATCATAGAAGTATATTTCAAGGATATTTGTCAAAGACTGTTTGTCGATCCTTAGAAGCTGGCACAATTCAAAACTCGAACAGTGTAAGGCTGTGGAATGTTGCAAAGATGGAAACTTGCCCAAATGAACTGTAAGTCTTCAAAGGTGAAACTGTCTCTTCTGATCCATCCTCCCCAATGCCAACCTCTTCCTATAGAAGCAAGGTTATGAGAAATTCGGAAGTATAATCTCTCCAAAGGGTACCATTCCATGCAGTCCATAATACTTACTATAAAATAATCTAGAGGTATATCACAATGGTGGTTCTCAGGGAATCTTTAAATTGCCAATAAACTATCAGCAGCAACCAAGAATCATAGTTAAAATCCTTTTTGCAATAACACAATAGCAAATCACAACATATATTTAGACCATACAGAAAAATTGTAAAGAGTGAAACATAGCCAATGGTGTCTATACATCATACATGATATATGCAATTGCAGAAGTAACTGAAAGGGAAGGAAATAAAGCATGAGAAAGGTAGGAAATAAATTCATGATACTTAATGGAATAGGAAAAATTAAATTAGACTATATATACAGAAATGACAAATTATTGAAGCTTACCAGGCACCGTGACAGACAAAGTAAAGTTGATCCACCACATTTCCTTGTTCCATTACCACTTCTCCAGGTAGAAAAAATTCTTCATGGAGTCTAATAACCTGCAAGACAAATGCTGGCAGGTCAAAACCTATCATCGAAGCCACAATGTAAGCTTGAGGTCTATGTGTTAGAATCACATGAAAACTTAACACACTTCAATCTCTATGATATCCTCTGAATATATATTAATAGTTTTGAAGCAAAACAGTTTTAATTCCCTCGGCAAAATGAAGATTGTTGTTATTTTCTGCAGAATTCCAATGACATGACACCAACATCATGATGCTCCTATCAAACCTCATGTCGTATAAATGAGCGGATCTATTTACTTTCATGGGATCTTTAAGAGCCTCAAATCTAAAAAACTCTGTTTCTGACTTTAAAAGTAAAGATATCTTATCCAGTTAAGGTTTGGATGATCTTTACCCTATTGTTGTTTACCTATCATGGCCAATTAAGCCTGTTGTAACAGGGGGTTATATTTGAATTGGAATTAGAGAGATGTAAATTCAATTATCAATTAAAACAGAAGTAACATCTATATGGTTGTTGAACTTACAACTTGATTGATAAACTCTGCAGAGCAATTGTTGAAAAGAGCAACCTTCTCGATATATGGCAAATATAATGTTTGAGCAATCTGCGGTCAGATACCAAAATTAATTAGCATATAGACTATACATCAAAACATTAACTATAACAAAACCAAAATTTAGGGATGACTAATTTTCAAAGCCTATGATAAACAGCCTTAAATCTTCCAGCCAATAATCAAAGCGTGGAATAGAAATAACTTGTGCTGTATATAAGGAAAGACAATATAGTAATATCTCATTTGAAGCACGTATTATTGTATATTACTGAATTTATTTAGATTGCCATTTCCTCTCCCTTAGTCCTGCCCCTACACTAAAGCCCTTAATGAACCCACTTGGGCTGCCAATACAAGTGGAAAATTTTGACTCTCTCCTAAAGTTATATAATAAATATAATAGCCCATACCATATCTACAAGCTTAAGTTTTTAGATTAGATATTTATATTACTAACTTAATATGGTATAAGGGCAAGAGGTTATAAGTTCGATCCCCACACACTCATTTCAACCCCATTAAAATTAAGTCGTCCACTTAGTGTGTTTTAATCAAAATCAAAGTACTAGCCCACAAGTGAGGGAAAGTGTTATATAATAAATACAATAGCCCATACCATATCTACAAGCTTAAACTTTTAGATTAAATGGTTGTAGTGCTAACCATAACACGTAAAAATCATAATCTGATTCTTGTTCCTCCATAGCCCACCAGAACATTGTTGGCAATACCTGAAAATTTCACATCAAATACAGTGCAGATGACCACACAGACCATCTTAAAGCGCAACTTGTTATTTAAGGTTTCTCCCAACAGAAGGCATCAACTACATTGAAATGTTCAATCCCATTGTCAAACCCATCATCATTCATTTTATTCTCTCCTATGCTATCTCATCTCGTTGGGTTTTGTCAAGAATGCTTTCATTAAAATAGTCTTCAAGAAACAATCTCCCAAGTTTATACATCCTCACAGTGCCGATCATATTTGTCAACTCCAAAAGTTCCCTTATAGTCTAAAACAAACCCCTCATGCCTGGTTCCATTGCTTTAGCAGTTTTCTTCTTCATGTTGACTTCAACAAAGTAAAACTAACACATATATATTTGTCTACCCTCAATATCTTCATGGCATTCTCTCTTTGAGCAACCCCATTGTATGCACTTCTAGTATCTCCTTGACTACATCAGCTGATGCAAATTTTGCTACTTGCCTAGACGCTCGACACTCCACCACTAGGCATGCCAACTCTCTTGGGCACAATATCAAGTCATGCCTCATGTCACTCTTAAGAAACAAAGCATTGTGTTGCAGAGCTCCACTATAAGGCCAAGCATTAGCTTGCACTGTTGTAGAGTTCACTTGGACGTGCAATCTTGTACTTTGGGGTCCCCAATCAGTGGTCCATCATCTTATTATGACAACCATAGAACCATTTACCTATCTAGAAACCCATTTCAACAAAATCACACCATATATGAGAATATTGATTATCACTTTGTACATAAAATGGTTACTATTGGTTAAATGCACCTTCACGATATTCTTACACATCAACCAGTGCACAAATATTCTAACTGAGAACTTGTATCAATAATAATTCTTTATTTGGTCCAATGTCACCCTAACATTAGCATCTTGATTGAAGGAGCATATTATTGTCTTATTAAAATTGAGACGTAGGACTGTCTCTTTAATTCAAAATTAGGATTACAAACCTTAAGCCTACTATAAAATACACATGTATACTACTTTGTAAATAGGCTAACAACACAGATAATTATACATTTGTACACTCATAGAGGAAATGCTAAATTTGTGTGAAAATTGACAGATCAAATATAAAATCAATTTAACGGCCAAAAAAAATATAAAATCAATTTGGCTTTGAGTTAAAATTATATGTATCCTCAAAGATCATCATAAATATGAAGCCTTAAAGCTTACATGAGATAGAAAAACCAACATAAAAGTGGAAACTGAATTTATAACTTGATTATTCAGACCAAAGTTACCTTTGCCCGAATAGAAACAGGGATGTCCTGTATAACAGCAGCATCAGTGTAGCTATTCTCATACTGTAAGCGCACATGGCCCTTGATCTGATTACGTATTTCTTTTCCAAGTCTATTCCTATTCATATACTTAATAAGATCTGTCATTTTGTCCCTATATTTCTCTGTCTTTGATCCTTTCACGATCAATGCAGTCATGTTACCAATCAAATAAGCACCAAGAATCATATCAAATGAGACATATATCATGATAAAGATCATTTCCCTCATATTGACAGCATGTATGTCTCCATAACCTGTGAGAGAAAGCACATTATTTTCACCTTATTTAACTTTTTACATGAAGCAAGAAAGGCTTCACAAATTGCTGTGCTACTTCTCTGTAAAAAATATGCTTTGCATGCTTTGATTTGTTCTGTAAACATAAAAAACTAATGCAAGTAAACCTGTATCCTTCGGCATGATGGCAAGACACAATTAAATACCCGAAAGTAATTGCCAATCATACGTATTCAATGAGGGAACCTCATTGTTAATCATCTAGAATGCTATAGCTTTGTATTTGTTAACACATGCAGGGAAAATTTATCTATTCAAAGCTTCTTCTAACTATCACCAGGAATACCAGGAAACCAGTAAAAAGATTTCAAATAAAAAATAAATAAATAATATATAATTCACATCTGAGTTATGAATCAACTTACCAACTGTGGCCATGGTGACGATGGCAAAATAAAGGATGTCGTATACCGCTTCCAGATTTCAATTCTCGAAAGCCAGTATAACTGTAGTCGCCCAACTTTAGACTTCCAATCCAAGTGTATCCCTCATGAGATTCAGGCAGAGTAGTTGCTAAGTAATAGAAAATACAGGCAGCAGTGTGCGTGCATATAGCTCAACAGCAATGAGTTTCACAATTCGCGTAAACAAGTAGTTGATTCGGATATCTTTCTCCATGCGTTGGAAAAAATTTGTCACTTTGCGCACTCGACATAGACGGATCCATAAAAGATATCTAACTCCTTCCTTCTTCCCAGAGGCCTATCCAGAGCAGAGATTTATGAAACCACATAGCCTAAATATAGCAAGCAACCACTTTTTTTTTGTCTGGCAGCATGGTTATTGACTAGATTCCTCATTTTCTGACAGGAAAAAAGCTCGGGAAGAATATAAAAGATAACTGCATTTGTCAAATCTCATATATGGAGGCCCAAAAGGAAGCTCGCAATTAATTTGAACTTCGGAAATTTCTCCAGATCCACTCTAGATTTTTGAATGCCTAAACTCTACTTCTTGTCATTACAGTAATTGTTATCCATCAAATGAGTGTGTATACGACTGCATAGTTCTAATGATTCTCCATTAATGCAGAATTGGTTTAGAGTTCGTTTGAATTGTCTATTTTTCATTTATATCTATATCTGTATGATTTATTTATGAATAAAAATATCTATTTTTCATGTATAAGTATTACTTGACAAATAGTCATATTCAAACACATGTAAAACAGACACCAAATCAATGGCATACCCATAATCTGGAAAAGACCCCTCAATCCACCACAGAGAGGATGTTTTGTATTTGTTTAACTCAATCGTAGTTGGGCTCAGAGCCATGCCATCAATCTTATATAGCTCGTAGATATTTTGAAGAAAATTGAATCCAAATAGATGTGTATTTTAAAATTTACAATTCGAAGAAATCTAAAAAAAAAGAAAACTACTAATGAAGAAGCAAAATCACCTTGTAAATGATATCCCAAGGCATGCAAGCTAAAATATCCACAAAAAAAGTGGATTTCAAGTACCTGCAACAAACAACGGTGCGTTTAATTTCTAGGAGTAATTGCCATTGAATAATCCAAGAAATCCCAATAGATACTAGCATATGTTTCCAGCGGACATTTCAGGCATGAAGGAAAAAGTGGACAATTACCGGAGAGCAATTGGGGATCGCTTGTAGACCATTCGATACGTTTGACCGTCCCTGTAGGCCACAAAGAACTGCAACACAATGTCTACAAGGAAAGCAATTTGTCCAACAATGTCCAATATGAAGAGGTTCTCTGGCAATCCTCTGAAGAAACCAAACTCCATTGGAGTGAAAAAGGATGAGTATATTGCCCATATCAATATGAACTTCTCCCATGTCTTGTAGAACCTGTTTCCAATGGAGAATTTCAATCCAATTAAACTATGATGTGATTTCTTGCTACATCTGTTTCAAAGAAGTGTTACTTGTATGATTTCATAATGTGGTCATATTATAGGTAAGAATCTTATAGTACCAGATTAATGTGCCCAAAACCAAAACAAATCCTATGTTTCAAAACCATAGGGTCTTCAGTCTTGCTGTCCCTCCCACACTCACCACCTCCTCCTCCTGCTAGTACCGTCCATCCTTTCCTCTCCATTCTCCTTCTCTTTTCAGTTTCCACCTTTACCCCAACCTTTTTCTCTTTCTCTTCTATCATCATCAAGTCTAACAACCCTCCTCCTATGCCAAGACACATCAAGCATGTCGACCTTGCACTCTCTTAACGCCCAAACTTTAGGTGGTTACAAATATGGGAAAGGTTCGTAATTTTAAAGTTTTAAGCAATTAGCCAGATGCTTGCAATCTAGTGGCATAAACACCAATTTCTCAATGGATAGATCAAGTTCAATTTCCCCTCATAGCCAAATTTGGTTACCAAATATGACATTTACTGCACTTGTGCACTCGTTTATTTTCTCATTATTTTTAATTTCAATAATCGGTCCTTCCCGACAGATTTTCCAAGGTTGATAACACTCGTTTTGACATATATGTAGTGTCTTACTCTCATCTCTTTGATCTATTTCCAAGTTGTGTACTCGTGGAGAGTTGAGCTTTAGGAATCCCTAGATTTGGTAAAATGTTAAACTAAAATTGGCAACTACCATTTCTTAGCTGAAAGGAAAATCTTAAATATTTATAATTTCTTTGCATATATATAGAACTTCAAAATTGAAATCGGTTCTTCTAGATTGGAAAATTTAAAAGCACTAGCTGTCTTGTCACGCTCAATTGAGCTTTTCTAATTCAACCGTGATTGCCTAAAAAGGCCACCTCACCTACAAAACAGCTCATTACCCATAAAAATCCAAGAAATGAAAACAAGTGCTGTCTCTCTTCTCAATAACAAGGAACATGCAATATAATTATTCAGTGTCCCAGTATTTTAGTTAAATATCAATTGTGTGTGTGTGTGTGTGTAAAGTGTATTACTATCAATATTTAAAAAAGAAACTGAAAAAAAAAACCCTCTTATATTAAACCCAGTCATCCATTAATAACAGATATAGGAAATAAAATGGGACATGTAGGTCTGTTTATTTTATCTATTCTGATCATTTTGACACCATATTTTTATTGTTTTCAAACAGACATTTATCAAGAAACCAATGAAAAACCGATTTATAAATAAACCAAACAAATAAAATACAGATAAATTCAGATGCAGATCTGATATAGATATGAATAAATAAAAATCAAAGAATCCAAATAGACCCAAATTAATCTGGACACCTATAAATTTAGATGAGTAGTTAACTTATCTTTTAGTTTCGGGTCCTAATCCAAAATTGAATCGAGTAATAATATATTAAAGAAAAAGAAAAAAGAAAAGGAAAAACACGTAATCTAGGATTATCTAATCTTCTCCGGATTGTATTGTCGATTAATAAATTAAACTCTCTTCACCCTAAGGAAAAACTAAATTAAATTTAAAAAAAAAAAAAAGAAGAAAAGTAGAAAACAAAGGTGCAGCAAACAACCATGTTAACTGCATGCCAATATCGATCGCTATGATATATATTTACATATATTCAATTTCACAGTTATAGCACGTTTTCCTTTGAATATGTCTGATTGGTGTTACTTATAATCGTTAGGAGTTTCAGTAAAATGTTATCCAATCCAATAGATACGATATCGTGTTTGATAGTCATGATCTTATTTATACAACCTGACTTTGTAGTAATAAAATGATGAAACCCATCTTTCTAACCATGAAAATATTCATGCCTATCAATCTTCTTAATACGCTACCATTATATCGCTTCGGCATTTCACATTTTAGTTTAGTTTAACCAACGCAAGATTGCCTTATAATATAATAAATAAATATCATATGATAAAATAAAGACATACCCCCATATGTCAAAGCCACGTTTAGCTAATTTAGGACGGACTCCATATCTGCTGCGTGCCTATTATCTATATATTATTATTTCATGTTTCTTACTGTTTACTTAACTTGGAGAAATACACAAATATAAAATACCGTAAGTCACTTTAATAATAGATTTTCATTAATGTATTAGAAAACTTACGACGGTTACAATTAAAACTGGTCCTATCACATTAATACTTTATAGAACTTTTCTGTTATATTAATGCACGGCATATATCTTCAAAACAATAAAAAAATTGTTCATATTTAATACCATAGAAGTATCCATGCATTTAGTTGAGAGGTAAAACCTTAGCTTTCATTGTTAATTTTAATTGGATCAATCTCATATTATCCAACCTCACCATATCTAATTATAATTAAATAAATTATTAATTAAATTATTATATATTTTAATTTTTTAATTATTATATTTATTTTAATCATTAAATATTGTGGACGAGACTTCTTTAAAATTTATTTATCTTTGCAGAGCATTTATTTCAAATTATTACAGATTGAAAGTCATGATTTAAACATGGGTCCAGGGGTAGAGCGAGACAGAGAAGTGGGTCCAAACAGTATCATCAGCGCTCAATCAACAGCCGTTGAATTGATCCCAGCTGGTCAAGCTCATCCCTTGATGATGTATCACGGTCAAACATACTATGATCATTTTGGAAAAAAAATATATAAAATGAAAAAAAAAACCTATATAGGACACCATCCAATAAACACATTCCACGTGTAAGAAAATCATCACTTTTGTTCTCATCCAAATAAACCATCAACTTGCAATTTCCTCTTGTTCATCCTTTTCAAATTTCAATATAATTTCTATAATTTTTTACGACGATGAACATGAAAGAATTCATCGACGAAACCGTTCAATCAATCCAATCCATCGCCTTAGAATGCTAACACAACAAGATTCATTCGCTTTCGCTTTGTCTGTTTCTAATTGAATCATTCGTTCCAAATGCAGTGTTGATGGTTTAGGGTCCGAGAAAAATTAACACGACAAATTAAAAGGGAAAAGGAGAGGAGATTACCTGTTATCGGGGCTAATGACGAGTCCTTTGATACCGTTGATGACGGACTCACGCCAAGAAGATTCAAGATCATATTCATTCTGAATAAGATTGAATCTGCTTCCTCTTGACGATTTGATGCGGTCTCTTAAATCATCAACTTCATATTTGCCTTCATCGGACGACACGCTATCGTCATTATCACGACTATGACGATGATGATGATGATGATGGTCCAACTTTTGCCCATGAACCATCATACTAGGACTCATCCGGTATCCTTATCCTCCACCACCCTCGATGCTACTACCTGTCCGTGCACACACCAGATATTGCCGTCATACACCGTTGAAGATCCCGGCACCATAAATGAAAGTTCTGATCCTACAATGACCTTAGTCTGTAAGACGCGCATTATATAGGAAACTGGAAACAGAAGGGGAAAAATAAATAAATATTAAGAAAGAAAGTCGTTTTATTGTTCATTCTCATTACCTTCGAGCAGATACTATATGTTCTTTATTATTATTTTTTTACTATTTCTGGTAAAAATGAAATTACGAAAAATCGGGACTCCGTGATCACTGATAAGTGGTGATGGTGTTGATGATGATAAGGCTCCGGCTTCTTGTTTTCTTTTCCTCTTTTCTTTTTCTACTTTAATTATTGTGGTTGTCTTGGTCTTTATATTTGGGGAGTGATGTTTTGGGGGAAGATCGCAGCCAAATGGAGACGGCGAGGACAGCGCAGCAAAAATGCGTGAACGATGTTCTATTTATATAAGGAGGAGCAAATTTGACATTAAAAATTTGTTGTCTTTTTGTGTTTCTGGTAAAAGCGACTGTAGCGTAAGATGGTTTTATTTTATCACTTTATGTGACGCTGTTGTCTGTGAAACGTGGATGGCGCGTAGGCTATTGAGCGCCCATTGAGATTTCGCACTCGGATGGATCACGACGCGGATGTCATTTTATTTATTTGTTCATCAACCTTTGAATTCCTTTTAAAATTATAGCGACTTTGATTCGGCGGCTTTATGGAATAATTATATTCATGATTTATTCGTGGATGGTTACACTTGAGTTTTTATAACTTTATATATAGATGCAATTATTCAGTTTATTGTTTACCTATTTAACTCCATAATAATATGCACTTAGTTACGAGTTTTCTTTTAATAATCACTAATTTAGGAACTTGAACACCTATTATTAATTTTTTGTAATTTTTTTTAATGATATCATATAGTATCTATCTATAGTATTAAGCCGAGAGTTACTTATTCGACTCTGCTTTTAATAATAAACTTTTAAAACTTTACGGTATATATCTACGTGTAAAATAACTATCACCAATTCTACGTTCCTCTCTTTTTTTCTTTATAATTACAGTTATTTTGCCTCTTTTTCATTAATTAACCGTTCTCTATGCTGTTTCTTAATATTAAGTCGGAAGTTACTTATTCAACTTCACTTTAATAATAAACTTTTGAAACTTTACCATATATATCCACGTGTAAAATAATTTTCACCACTTCCACATTCTTATCCCTTTTTCCTTTATAATTACAGTTATTTTGCCTCACTTCCCCATTAATTAACCTCTCTTCGTTGTTTCTTACAATGACTTTTTTACGACTGACGACCGTTGATGCTTTTTCTTGCTCCATTTCTTCAGTGCATGGGATTGCTAAAGTGATAGTGCCTGCATCAAGTTTTTTGGTCCTATTAAAAGTAACCATATTTCCTTTTTTATTTTAAATTTATCTCCAATTTTTCTTTTTCTCTTTTCGCCATTTTTTGAGCAAACTTTTATCACTGCAAGTAACTTTGATTAAATGTTAGTTTTTTATAGAACGATATCGAATTTCGTTTTGCTTCATTAAGGTATGGAAGGAAATACATAGGATTTTACAATAATACTGATGTTGGTTTGCTTTTAGATTGTAGATCCTAATATAATCACTGTAAGTAGGTTTAATTAATATATATATTTATTCATTTTTAATTTAGAGGTGTTTTATTTGTGATAAAAAAAAAATTCTTTTTTTATATTGCATCTGTTTAATAGATGTGAGGGTTTAATTCTAGTGCTGTGCTGATTATGTTTTCGCATTCATGATTTTTTAACTGATGCGGGTAAATTGGGGATCTTATTTATTTAGTTTTAAATTTGTTCGTGCGATTAACAAATGTGTGTGGTTATTTAAAAATCCTATTCTAAAAGTGGTTGGTGGAAATTGTAAAATCCTGTTGAAATTACTCATTAGAAGACACTAATATTGTGAATCTAATAAAAGTTTTGAAGTATTTTTGAATATAAACATTTTAATTGACTTGATATTTATGGACCATGTTGAAATAAGGTATGTGTATCGTGTATAAATAAAAATACTTTATACTAAGAATAGTTCATAAATAGAAATTTGGTTATACTTGCCATTAATTTTAATAGATGAGACCCTTAACTATATATAACCACTCTGATTCATAATCAATGCTTTAATATAAGTTAAGCTTGCTATCATAAATGTGGACGTTTTGAAAATGACTAAATTATGCTTTCAATAATCTAATTTAAGATTTTGGTAGAAATAGGAAGTGTTAATAGCGGAATGTAGCCATCAATCTACTCAATCTAGTCTGCTTCAAGGCCAAAGGACGTTAACGGGACCAAAGGGATCTTGTTACCAACGATGCCCTAACCTCCTAAAGTAGCAAGAGGACCTAAGGTCCCATTGAGAGAAATGGCACAAGGTCTTCTCGAGATCTTCACCTCGAAAAGGCTAGCCGAGCTCATCAGCTTGGCTAACTGGTGAGCTTGACTTTACAGTCTCATAATCTCTAGACAAAGTAAGTGCTCCAATTATATCCCATGACCAGGGAGTACACAATCAGCTTGGCCACACTCCGAGATGCATAGTTTCCCAATCCGAGTATCTCCATTATCTGGAGTACCAGGTCAACTGCGAGGAAAAAGCATATCCTGGTATGACCTTAAACACTATAATACCCCATTTGCTTTGGAGGTAAGGGAGTGATGTTCCTCTTATTTTATCATAGATATATTACTCTTACCCACGGACTAACTTAAGCATTGAAATGGCTGCACCAGATAACCCTCCGGTGCCCTTCTAATCGATTTTTCTGTGTTTGTAGGAGCTATCTCTACCAGCGAAAAGTAGCTCATGCAGCAAGAAATACAGAGATGGAAGTTTTGGTTGGTTGATTTGTTGAAGGTAGGCATCCTAATTCATATATAAGCAAAATTAATAGACAGCAGATGTTGGATATTCTAAAATGGTCCGATTTCGAAAAAAAATGCAAGCTCTGTGTTATTGATTACACTCTTAGGATACTTTCAGTTGTAAATTATAAAATAAACCAACAATCAATGTTCCAAATGGTAGCCTTTTATAAAATATTATAGCAAATGTGATAATTGATAAATGATTTCGTTTTTGAAAGTGAAACATACTTGTTGTTATTTGTATGTATATATATCCAATTTTGTCTTATAAAATTACATTTATTACATTTTTTTTTCCAATTTCATAACTATAAACTCTTATATTTTACATTACGCTTTCATTTCATTTACTTTCTACTTTCCTTTCATCTAATATGCAATTGTTTAAGATTAAAACTTTTACGAGTAGCTACGCAAGGAGTTCGATAAATTAATTACCAGGTTATTTAAGTATATACACAGAAGTATTATTTAGTGAATCAAATCCCTTATTTATATCTTCTTATTTGTTTTGTAGGTATGTAGCAACATCTTCTCAAGCAAATTAATGGCATTTGGAATTGACATTTTATAAACTTTGTTATAAATATTTATAATGTATTAGTGTTGTTGCTTCATTATTAGTTTGTTTTTTCATGTATTTTTATAGAATTTATGCATTATTTTGAGTTCCTTTCTTTATGCAATGACCTTACATGTAGTTAATTTCAACTGTATTATTTAATCATAAAAGTTCATTTTCCTATTTAAAAGTTCACACTCATAACACAGTGTACTAGTATTTATTTAATCATGTATTATTTTCAAATACTCATAAAAAAACTGCAGTGGTGACCACTTATAATAGTAAAGTGAAAGTGGTTAATATAGTGTCACCTCTTAAAAATTAACTTTTTAATAATAAAATCTTTCCATCGTCCTCTAAATTATTATATCTCCTACCTCATAATCAGCCAAATAAGGATGCACAAGAACGCATGCTTTCATGGGATACTCTAACCAACCCAAACTTAATATTTACCTTATAGGATAATAGTCTAATAGATCAAAGCCAAGTTTCAAGTAAACAATGATGTTAATACCCAATAAGTTCTTACTTTAGGTTTCAACAAATGACTAATGCTTAATAGGATACCAAAGTAACCAAACGCTAAATTATGCATACTATTTAAAATTTTACTTACATTTACAAATGTGTAATTCAATATTATTATTAAGCATAGCATTTAAATTATTTTTTAAGTTTTCCTTTTTAACTTGATTTAAAAATCCATTTAAATATGAATTCAAAAATATTATAGTAAAATTATATTAAGTAATTGGGTTGATTATGACTTTAGCAAGGGAAAAAAAAGGTTGCAGTTTCTATTAACTTAGCATGTAAATCTTAGCCATGTGATGAAAATTACTACAAAGTTTAAGATGATATGAGGATATCTAGTAGGGGGCAGGCAAAAAAACCAGTTGAATCAAACCAATCTGTAACTAAACCAAACCAAGCTAAAAATGTGGTTTTTTTTTTAAATAATTTGGCTTTGAAAATTCTCAATCCGAACTAATCCGTAAATTTACAGTTGATTTAATGGGGTAAACCGGATCAATCTGTAAAATTAAACCAAACTATTTTAGAGAAACATAAAAGTATTGTACTTTTAACTATAATTTGTTATGATAATTTGATTAAAGGTCATATATATTCTTATAATTTTATTACGATATTTATTATATAATGAATATTGGTTAATGTTAACTTGTTCCACTCTAAAGTTGTTTTTTAGATTCAAGATATATTCTTTTATAGGTAACTTAATATTGCTTTTTGTTAATCATTTGAACTCTATGAAGTGTGAATTTTTTATTTAGTTATAAATATTATTATGTATCAATTCTTTAGCGTATTTTGTTGGTAGATCATTTTTATTCATAAAATGACTTTTGTTAGTAGATTTTTTTTTTTTTTTTGCCAAATTTTTTAATAGATGATTTTTTAGAGAATTATAGATTATAGTTTACTATATATTAGTCAATGAGTATATTTAGTCAACGGATGACTGACAAGCGACTAAATGATTTTATGAAGGATTATAGATTATGAATATGATGGACTAATGAAGTATTTTGTTTTGATTTACTGTATGAACTTTATAGAGTGATTTCAATATTTGAATATCCTCACAAGTGTAAAATATTATAACTAAGTTTTTTTTCAATCAAAATTTTGATTTAATTCGTAATCCAAACTAAACCAAACTGTTATTTAATAGTTTAGAAAATTTTTTATTTCAAACCAAACATTATTTGTTGGTTTGGTTTGGTTTGCGATGGGGAAAAAAACTATAAATTAGATTTGGTTTGGTTTTTAGTGAAAATTGAACAAAACTGGTCCATGTCTACCCCTATCTAATAGGATATCAAGTCAACTTTGGATTTTATAAAACTCATCCCAAAATTGTTTTAATTGTATCATTAATGAATGTAAAATAATCTTTAGTTAGATCATATATCATAGGTCTTATTTGATTAAATTGATGATAATCTCGTGAATCTGATACTTAATTGATTACTTTGTGATTTTAAGTCTTTAAAGTGTTTTCAAGTCTAAGAAAAGGAATTGAGCAAGTTCCATGTGAATTCACGAAGGAATTATTGTCAACACAATATGAACATGACCATGCTTTTACGTTGAGGTCATGGGAGAAAAATGACTTGGAACACAACCATGTGATAGTTGTGCTAAACTGGGGAAATATTTTGAGAAATATTTAATATGGAAACACAACCTATAAACACTATTGTGTTTGGGGCATGTTGAGAAGATTTGATGAGATAATTTTAAATTTAGTGAAGGATGACCTTGAACAAAGCCATGTTAAACCAATCTTGAACTAGACTTTTTACATAAATATAAATAAAGTCCAAATTCAGAACGATTAAGGATTTTAGCAATTCAAAAGCTTCCAAAAGAGAGAAAAAGACAAGATCAAGTTAGAATAATTGTGAGATTATGGGATATTGCAAGACTAATCAATCAATAGGTTTTCTCAAAAATTTCATGTTGTTTATTACTCTTTGTACTTTGATTGACAAATGTTAGAAGGGTGGATTTTACTCTCTAAATTTTGATCGAACCCTAAGTTATTCATGTAATTGAGATTGCCACATTTCAGTAAATTATTATTTTAAATATCTACATCATTTGAGGGATTTGCATGTAATTATAGAGATAGAATAAAATAAATCTTTTGTATTAGGTCAATTATTATAATGAATTCATAGAACTTAATGTAATTATAGGGGGTTATATTAGAAAAGAGATTTCAATTAATAAATCAAAGATTAAAATTAGTAATATTGAGAAAGATATTTCCTTTATCATAGGAATTCCATATTTATTTATTATATTTTGAGTAATCATATAATAAAATAGTAAATATCATATTTGTTACATGAACTCTACAAGAAAATTCAATTGATATTTAAACTTTGAAGTAGTCAATTTAATATCCAACCAATGATTATTTTTACTCCATCCTTAAAATTGTTTATCATGTTATTGGATGAAAGATACAACCCATTATTGAATTATTACTACCTCTCCTAACACTAATTAGTAACGATAGGTTGCTTTTTCCATATTAGAAAGCTGGGCAAAAATGTTATTGGGTATTAAATTAATCACTTTGAAGTTCAAGCATCAAATTAACTTTTTGCAAAGTTTAGATAGCAAATTTGAAAATATCCCTATAATATAACCCTATTGGGGATTTGGAATATTATGCTCTTTCAATTGAATTAACTTATTCTTGATCTTAACTTGTGATTGGTAAATTAAAGTGAGCAATTAGTTTAGTTATTACAAGTAATTGTTATTCTTGTGGGAACATACCTATACTAAATTGTTATAATATATTGTTGATGGTTATACTTGTCTAAGTAATCATAAGATAGAATTTTGGACAAAATTAGAAATTTTAATTTGTTAGTAAACCATCATCAATCCTTATAGATGAAGATTTAATAGCAAACCAATAATCTATTTTTTCGCTATGGCAGATTTTAGTTTACTATAGGTCACATTATCTATATTACCAAAGAGATTAAATTTTAATAGATTAAGGTGTAAAAGTTGAAAAAAAAAAAAAAACCTTCTTATGGTCTATATTTTTAACACATGCTTAATTTCTTTTATTTTAGACGAGTTAATGTCACAAATGGTGCCTTAATTATAATAAAAAATATGCAATTAGGTATTTAAATATTGAAATTAATCAATTTAGTACTTGAAAAGACTTTTTATGCTTGCCGACAGTAGCTTCATCAAATCCTTCCTGGTACTAAATTAATCAATTTTAAAGTTTTTCAGGTATTAAATGAATTAATTTTAAAGTTTAAGTACCGAATTGATAAATTTAAATTTTAGATACCTAAATACATATTTTGTCAAAATGTAAGTATCATTCGATATTAACTCATTTTAGACACACATATCATGAGTTTGTAATTATTTAGTGTATATTTATATAGATATATATCACAAGGACACATACAATACAGTTCTCATACCCATAACTTAGACAATAAAGGTCTCCCTAGTCCAAATTAGCTCAAAGGCAGTTTGCACTTATGGACACTCCCGTTCATGGGATAGGTCCGACCCTTTTTTTTAAAAAAAAAAAAGTTCCACATTTTAGATAGAATAAAATATGCTATACTTATTGCAATAATATGATACTTCAGAATTCCATAGAAGTATAGCATAAGTAATTTACCCAATGAATTATTTTGATTGATTATTATACTTATTTTTGTCAAATAAGTTTTAATTACAAGATATTAAAATCATGGTCCATGCAGGGTCCAACCCTTTTTATAAAAAAAAAAAAAATTACGCATTTTAGATAGAAAATAATTAATACATTTGAAAAAATAAAAATGGACATTTTCTATTAGAATATAATGCAGTTAGTGGTATGAGTAAGATATTATATCTTACCTGACTTACATGTCTTACATGTCATTAAAAAAAATGCAAAATTAATGTTATTTGATTTTTTTTGTCGTGCCCGAGGTGGCTACGCATGCAAAATTCATAATCAGACCGTCATAATTCATATATTTTTTTATTTTTTTAATGAAATATTTAGTGTGTTTGTTAATTTTCATTGTAAAATTAAATGCCTGCTTTAAGTAATTAATAATTCGCAAGTCATTTTACAAAAACGATTTAGGTCTACGCAATTGTTAAAAAGTCTATATTGACTTATGTCTTCTAAAAAACGCCAATTTTAGATTTCTTATTTTATGAAAATAGTTTTTCCTAGTGTGTATGTGTGTGTACACCGTATTTGTATCCTAACAGAATTATAAGAACTACTCACCTTGGGTTAAGTCGGGGTACCCATTGCAGTGCTTTCTTCAAGGAGTTGTAATTATTGAAGTATTTTTTTCTCATTAGTCACCAGTGATCTTTTTCAACCATCTTTTTGTGTTACTTCAGTCGTCAATGCAAGCAATTACTTCAACCATCATCGGAGTCATACCTGCCTTGTGATCATCCAATATATTGCTTGTACAACTAACTACCTACTCTACCACAACCGTTAGGACTACAGCCATAAGCACCTATATAGCCATGTGGGATAGAATTGGCAATGTTCTTCTGTGACATTTGCACCACTCAAAAATGTCAAAGTCCATAACACTAGTGTTATTGTACAACTCAAATTCCATGTTAAGATATCTATCAATTTTGGTGCATTTGGTATTGCCGCTTTCACCGTTAAACTTCTTCCAAGCCTATGATTGCATGAGCACGAACAAATCTCCTAGGGCTATATCCTCTACAATCGATGTTTCAAATGAGGGTGGTGATGGACTTATCGAACCCTAACCTTCATACATATTTTTGAATTGTTTGTACAATTGAATTAAAAAAGATTTTGTCTCACATACTACAAATATATAATTAACATAGTATATATCCGCATTGTCTAATAAAGCATCAATATGCTTTTAATATTCTTCAAGGAGTATACTAAGAGCTTCAAACTTGCGAGTAGGTCTAATACCCATACAATAATATATCATTAAAATATGGTGATAGTAGGAAAGCCACATGCATGTCATGTCCGAGATACTTAACTAACACTGCACCATTCTCAACGCTCATATTACGACCATACTCAAGCCACATTGACCATATTATCCTCTTTCTTGAGCCATACTGATGAATATCCTCAAGTAAAATCCATGTTGAAATGGATCATTAAGACAAGATATGAGAAGTTAGACTTATTTGATAAGATGATGCAAGTACTTTTTGAATCAAACTCATGGCAACTTTATGTTCCTATTCCTTACAAACTCATAAGCTTAGAAGAATTGACCACTCTTCTAGGACCATCTTAAGAATAGGTATATTAGGTTAATTGAATCTTTAGAAACTCTTGGGAGGCATGAGGAAGTAAATAATGAGACAACTACAAGTCCTTTTATGCACCAGGAGAAAATGATCCAGATATACAACTTGAGGAATCAATAAAAGTAAAGGATGGGTTGGTGGAGAAGGAAAATAGGTCATAAGGTAGGTCTGAAAAGTCATAAAGATGAGTTAGAGTTTACTAAGGAAAAGGATGAATGTGAGGAGACTAATGTGTTATATCTTAATTCTTTCCTTAGTACTCTAGTCCTTGATAACACAAGTCTAGAGGACATTCCAGTTTACCTCAAAAGAAAGAAGGATGGAAAGATGGAACATGAGATGGAAGTTGAAAATATCAATTTCGCTCCATGTTTTGGTTGATTAGGTGTTTGCGAGCTGATGCGCCTCATAAGATGTATCTAGAGCATATAGGTTATATTATAGAGTTTTAGTAAACACCAATCTATAAATTCGCTCCTTATTAAATACCTATGGTAATTGAGAAAGGAGAATTGAAGTTAAAAGAATTGGAGCATGAATGAGAAAGGAATTCTCCTTGTTAACTTTAGAAATATGGGAGTGGGACACATTCCCATGGGATCCAGGTAGAAAGGTTAATGCCAAGCTGAGTCTGTGAAGGATGTCAAGCCAACGACATTAAAAAAGTGCACTTTTTGGGAGGCAACCCATGACTAACTTTGGCAATTTAGTTCTTTTTGTTATCTTTTTTTTTTTTTACTATCCTAAGTCAATTTTCCTATCAAAACTACAAGTTTAGGGTGTTATTGCACAATCTTAACAAGGTGACAGTTCAACCCTAAGTGTAGGGAAAAACACGAATTGGTATGCTTTAATTCTTAAAGCGAGTAAGGTAATATATCATCCTTTTTCTAAGTGTATTGTGCATACAAGAACTGGAATCATGGTGGAAATTTGCAATTTTTCTATAGCAAGTGTAGTGAAATTGAAATACACTTAGTCAATTTTGCTTGAAGGGCCTCACTTTCAATTTATTCCTTAATGTTTCCAACAATGCTCCTAAGCACGACCGTGCTCGGGGCAGTGTATACTAAAAAATTCAAGAATGATGAAACCAAAAAGTGGATTTGAATATATGCATGGCCCCAAGCATAGCCGTGTAGACAATAAGAATGCAACATGGAGAGGCTATTGGATACTGCCCAACCCCGAGCATGGCCAAGAAAAAGGCAAGGCGCAATGACACGACGTGCAGCAAAAGGATAGATCTTCCCATATATAAAAGCTCGCCCTCTCTATCTTCTTTATGTCCTCACTCTTATTCCCCACCGTGCACTATATTTCTTACTACTCCCACACTCTTGTAGTTTACATATTGACACACCAACTTCACACTACATTTATGGACTATACTGCTAGACTTTATAAGATAGGCTAACTTCTGTTTTTCTTTTAGATTTTGTTTTTTGTTTCTCTTTTAAGACTTGTGTAGCATAAACTTTTTATCTGATGGGTTCCCAAGATGATTGATGATGATGCACTTCATGGACAATCTTTGATGATATCTTTCAATTGCCTAGGGAAATTCTAGTGTCCTTTTCTTTTACTTTTCTTTCTTTTATTCTTACCTTGTTGGTGCTTGATTTATGAAGATAATGGGGACAATGTCTTACTTAAGTGTGGGGAAAGAATATGCTAGAAGGAAAAAAAAAAACATTTTAGGGTCTTATTTTTGCTTTGTGCTTAATGATACATATATTCCTGTTAATTGAAATTCCCTCATTTATGAGTTTATAAATGAGCTGTAAATTGATATATTTTGAAGATTAGAATATTAAAATTATACTCATTTGTTTGTAAAGTTAGCATTCAAAAGGTAAAGTTTAGTGACTTTGTGTGTCTTACTCACCTATTTTGAACTTGGTATACTTAGTCAAAATTTTAGGGTGAAATCTAAGTGGGGCAAATTTACTTGATGTTTAATGATTGAATCTAGAGTTGTGAAGCATATCGAAGCCCCTAGTTTAAAGTTAAATGATTGTGTTTCTAAGTTCGTTGGTTAGTATATTTGCTTTTCAAAAATTTTGAGAGCCCTTCTAACCTCTTGTGAAAAGGCATATGAAGTCTATCACCTGGTGATTCCTCTTAAAACAAACTCTTTGAAAATCAATTGATTGTTGTGCTTGACTAGTAATATAAAAAGCTTAAATAGCATGGGTAAGCTTTGGTCCCTTAGAAGAGTAAAGTCTGACCCCGCTACTAACATAAAGCTAAAGAGAAAGAGACAGAGAGAGTTTAAAAGAAGTAGACAAAAACCCATCCAAAGAAAAGAAAAAAAAATGAAGGCAAAAAACTCCCCCTCTAAAAAAATAAATAAAAAAGAAAAAAACAAAAAAAAAAAGAAGTTAAAAACTTTTTGAAGAGATTTAAAACGAAAGAAGAAAATAATCCAGGGAATGATGGATGCCATATACCTTCACTTTGGGTTGTTATACTTAAAAAGATGATTGAACAGTTTATATACTTTCTCTCTAGTTAGTAGCGAGATGTGACGAAGCTGCTCTTGCTTTGTTTGACTTTGTGTCTCTTTGTGACTTCGGAAGTAGTTATTAAATGGTAAGAGTAATAGTTTGACTTACTTAGATTAATCTCAAAAATTTCACTATAGATGCTAGGTACAAGTACAAATATGGTAGGTTTAAGTGGTAAGAACTAATGAGTCACTTTGAATTAACCAAATTAAAGAATGCTACATTTGATGTGATATTTTCTAATGAGTATAATTGACCATAGATTCTTTTTCCTCATTTTGTTTGCTTGAGGGCAAGCAAATGGTTAAGTGTGGGAAAGTTTAATAAATGTTAAAAGACCTTCATTTTTAGTATTTATTTGGACATATTTGTTATATAATTCTTGTGATTTGATTAAGAAAAGGATACCCCTTTGTGAAATATTCATTTCAGGGCTTTAAGAGGATAACTAGAAGATTTTAAAATGATTCAAGGAAAATTTGACAAGTTTTGGTTAGGAGCAAAATTTTGCACATGCATTACTTTGTGCATGGCTATGGTAGAGGCAAGAAACAAACAAGTGAGCTTTCGAATTTCAACCCTTCCTTCAACACATGCAAGGAAGATGGTAGGGAACAAAGCAGAAAGCAAGTAAATTTGTGCCCTTACTCAAGCACGACCATTGAGAAGCTATGGAAGATAACAAAAATGCAAAAATGAAGCTTCAGATTTCTACCCTGCCTTTTACATGGCCATGCAAACTAGGCCGTGAATATTGTAAAGTTCCAATGTCGATAGAACAAAATTTTAGCACTCCCCTAAGTACGACTGTGCGAGGCAAGTCATGTAGCCTTGTTTCCATCCTCGACTATAAATAGCCACCTTGTTTTCGTACTTAAAGATCTTTAGACCTTTTCTTAAGCCCTAAGATAGAAAATCACAAGCTTCAAGAGGAGTAGTGCAAAGACATTATTGAAGATCACAAAATATTGAAAAGGGGGTTGATTTTTACATCATGTTCTTGTCTATTCTTGTAGATTTTGTGCTTTGATTATAAATTCCATGGAAGAGTAGATTTCTTTACCTAAGTTTTATGAAACCCTAGGCTCATGTGCTAATTTAATTATGATTAATGAAAATTTATGCCTTTGTATCTATTCATGTGTTTTATTATCTTATGATTAATTTGTGTGCAAAATTAATTGCATGTATAATTCTTGTTAGACAAAAAGAGGTTTCACCTAATAAGATAGATCCTCATGAACATAGAGATTGCATATTTCACCTAGAGATAGTGAAACTTTGATTTTCAACATAAAGATTTAATCTTTACTAAAGGAATCATGAACTTTAGTGCAATCTTATATGGCATTAGTGAGGAAGATTCCACTATCTTATGCAGGATTAGGAATCAATTAACTCGAGAGAGTAACTGATTTAATTAAGATTTCTTATAGTGCAAAGTATAAATAATTTGTTAATCAATCCATTATCATAAGAAAACTAAGTTTTATGTAGATTAAGATAAAAGGTATGTTTTGTGATTGATTACATCTCTTGGAAGCACTTACAATTAATTCTAAGGTTTGCTAATTTAGTCAATTAGTAGTTTAAATAATTAATCTCACATCAAGATTTAGGTTAAATAGTAGATAAATAGTAATACTAGTATTTACTTTCAAGATCCTAAAGGATGATCCTTGTATTAATTCTATTATGTAATCGATAGGTATGTTGCCTTAGAGCTTATTGTAGGATTTTTAGGGTTTTATTATTTATTATTTGATATGATGAATACGCTCTCATCAATAGGCTTATAGTTATAGGTCCTTCTTTTATTTACTTTCACTAGCTTTGCTTCAGCATGTCAGTGGAAATGGAATCATGTGCATGTTTATGTTGCAATTATAAAATACTAGAGCACGTTTTTTTTTTTTTTCCTGGGTGGACTCTTTTAGACCTGCTAGTTTGAAGAAGTCTATAGGATGGACCTGGTAGGACCCACCAACCTAGTGGGTCCCCATAGTGATTCCAAACCACCCTGGCAAGGTAAGTCTAATGTTGAACCTATCGTGACCGGTTTAGGTTTGGTTCCAATCTGAACCCAACCCGAAGAGAGATGTCTATAAGAGGGTTTAAATTATTTAATATATAACCTTTTATATAAGAAGTTACATAAAAACTTCCCACTAAATTGTACTTCTATTTAAACTAAATTATAAAAAGTGTAAAATTGAATGGCCAATTGTTACTCAATCATATAGCTAATATTATATGTACCCATACATACGTAAATAATATGGCAATGGATAGTCGAGGGAGCTTTTAAAGAATTAAACAAAAGTATTTACTTTTAGCTAAAATATATATTTAGCATAAAGAAATTTTCTTTTAGGTACATAAGATGTGTAACTACCAATAATATTTCACACGTGATTATATAGATAGTGGTTACTTTTAAATTATCACATTAAATATTTTTCCATAATTCACTATAGTGCGTGTTTGACCATAATTTTCTTTTTTAATTCATTATATAATATCACGGTGCACACGTTTGTGCACATCTACTGCACAACATCACATTATCTAGAAAAAAATTTTACATTCTATACATTTACTTACTAAATCTTATATGCTGTTTTAATCTATCGATATATGTGTGCATGTATAACATAATTAGATTTTTTTTTTTTTTTATGTAACGAACACACTTATGATATACTATAACATGATTAGTTCTTTTTTTCTCATTGATTGTACGTATTTTTTTCTCATTGATTGTACGTATTTTTTTCCTCATTGAATAATTTTATATTTTAAATTTTATTGTATGTTGTACTTAATTCTAAACAACTCACATTGCAGCTGCATATTGCTAGCTATTATTAAGAGACGAATAATTTTCTATTATTGGACTACAAATTTTTCACTCAAAATTCCATTAAATACTCTATATAAATCCCTCAATAGTATAACTATCAGGAATTCTCTCTCTGTATCCCCCCCTCCATAATCCTAGGGGTTTTTTCTTTTCATCTCAATACTTCTTTGGTAAAAAATTCTATACAGTTCTCTTTTATCTTGTATTTTTATTTATTATATCATCATATTAAATCTTTTCACATGTATGTGTATATGTATTTGCATGATTGTTTTTTATGCTAGCATCAGTATATGGGTTGGGTTTAAGGTTCTTAACCATGTCGACAGGAAGTGTAAGATGGCAGCTTAATATTTCTTACCCAAATTTAGCAAAAACTATGGTCTTCGATAATATATTTTATATGTATTTTTTTTATGTGTATTAGGTACATGGATCGACTTTAATTATTTACTAAATTAGTGGGATAAAGTTGTTGAGCATTTTGAATATTATCTACCAACGAAACTTATCTTTACAATCCAAGCAAATAGTTGTTTTAAAGTTTGATGATTAAAAAGCTGTTAGAATGGTATCTATTTTTTTTTTTAATTTCAATTATTTCATACCTTGGTATGAAAATCTACAATTTGGATGAATTCTCATATCTCTAGCATGTTATAATTATTTTGACAATGGTGGTGGCTAGGAAATAAGCTAAAAAATTAAAAATCATGTAATTATAAGAAAAATTATTTAAAGAAAAAGATTGTTATATTGTTGTTGAGTGAAACCTAAGTATATATCGAGCTTAATACCCAAATAGCTCATGGAGAAATTTAACTTTGTTTATACACCAAAATGAAAGGTAAGCTTAAGAAGAGAGGTGAAGTGATAAAAAATAAACCATGGCTTATTGCTCAGGGCTGCACATAAGAAGGGGTACACGATTTATGTAGGACATAGATGTACTCTCCTATGCGTAGGCGGAGCCTCCTAGTTTTGAAAGGCTTAAACTAATAAAAATGGATTTAGAGAGTCAAAGTCCAATAGGAGATTTGATATGGTATGTTTAGAATGAGATTATTGAAGATTTTTCCTTTTTTTTTTTTTTTTTTTGGCCGAGGGGAGATTATTGAAGTTTAAACTAGGCCATTTGCTATCAACTTTTATCAAAGGAAATTACATGCTTATAAAGGTTTTTAATGGACCTAAACTAGAAGAATCCCAACAGAAAATCCAACAATAAGATAATTCATCTTAATTGTTGATCATCAACAATCAACATAAAACTCTTCTTTGTTGACTACTTTAAAATTAAGAGAAATATTATCGTACTATAAAGTTTAGAATAAAAAACACACCGCTTCTTTTCTTAAATAATAAGGTTATACTATTTAGTTTCTTCACCTATATCATGTTATAGTCAACCTCTCTAAAATTGTTGATTTGTCTCTACCTTTATCTTCTTTAATCATCCTTTAGGTGTAATATTCTACGTCACTCCTTTAAAAGCACATTTAGCATGAAACCTATGATATATAGATCTAGCCACTGCAACCAAATTCCGTATTTACCGCTAAGTACTCAGAGCATTGTATCTTATGGATGTTGAGCGCCTCCCATACTCGAAAGGGCTTAATCGTAGAAATGTTGGAATTTAAGGTTTCATCCTAAACTCAAGTTTTAACTTTTTTTTTTTTATCTTTTCTTTTTAATGAAAAGACATAAACCGAAAACCTGAAATCTGAGATCAAGTAATGTCATGATAAATAATATGATCTAGTGTGTTCATTACGTCTACGGCACTGGTGTATACCCATAGCTTGTTTAGAGGCTATAGAAGGCATCCAACTCCATGGTATCTACCCTCCTTTGAGTTTTTTAGGTTCTTTTTCCGTCACTAACATAAATGACTTTCATACTTTTATATATCATGCTAGCACAACCTGACTTGAAGAAGATATGATGATATACTAGATAATCTTAGTAAATATTGAGAATGGAAAACTTGATTGTACCATAAAAACCAAACAAGCAAGTTACTTTAGTTTCAAGCATATGCTATGCATGATACGTAACAATACATGAGCACACAAATATATAATGATCATCCAAAAATCACATACATAATGGATTTACGCCATCTATGTCAAGTGTTAGGCATAGTTAAAAGCCCATACGACCACAAAATTCTTATAGACTTTCAAGTTCTTACATGCCATAAAATTTTTAATAGACTTTCCAGCTCCTACTAGCTCCAGCCATCATTTTTGGTAGATTTTTAAGTACCTACCAACCACCACTACTAGTCTTCGGTCTCACGCATGAGAGTAGTAGCAAAAAGAAAAATGACTCGATGGATGCAATGCGTGAATATTTTTTTTCTTAAGCTAAATCTTTATTATGGTTCATTAAGAGGCAATCGAATAATTTAACAAACACCAAGCAACCTTGCATATAAGTAATTAAAGTACTCAAACAAACAACTCGAGGTCATGCTATGCTTAACTTGCACTTTCTCACATAATCATAGAATTATGTACAAAACCCATGAGTCCCCATACATATCCATTTTATCTTTTTCTTATCAAACTAGTGCAACTAGTTATAAGCACATACAAGGTAACAACATCATAAGGAAAAACTCACTCATCCATAGTACAATCCTTAGTCGAAGTGATCATTGGGAACGTGGCTTCAAGGTCCTCATCACCTGAATAAGGAAAAATCCGAAACAAGTGTTTTGGATCAACTTCGTCTAAACTTTTACTTTTATGGTTACTATTCTTGTTATATTTCCTAGTAGCTTAATTTAGATCTTAAAATGGCTATAATTTGATCATTTTTAGTTCGATTTTCGCATATGCATAGTCGATTTCTATATATATTTCAAATGCTCTATCTATTTCTAAGGTTCCTTTTTTTTTTTATCATAGGAGGTCTCTAAGATCTCAGAACAATAGGGTCAAATTGTGCTCAATTTATGTTTTAATTTCATTTTGGTATTTTCCAAGATTTCACTCTGTGTAAAACTTCTTAAGGTATATATTTATCACTCCTATGTTTAATTAAAATTGAAACAAATAGTTCATTACATACTTATGATTTTAGTGATGTTGCTCATAAAAATTTTCTTAAAGAGATTTTTATAATAAATTTTGAACGCTTATCTACTTTGATAGAAAATTCAAATCTTTTTTAGTGTGATCACTTCATGGTTTGCGAAACTAGTAAATCTTTTTATACTTTGTTCATGCTCAATACTCATAGCACAAAAGGGGGTTTATAGCCAACCTCCATTTTGATTAATTATGTCCAAAACAATGACTCATGTGTTTTATGAAACGAATTTTAAAGTTGAAAATTTTCATGGCTCTTGCTTAGGTCATGACTTTTAATAAAATTTTGAGCATGAATGTTATTTTGCTTGGTCATTTTTAAAATACTAATATCAAATTGGTTTGAAAAGAAAATCAAAGTTTCACATTCCCATTTGTTTTGTTATGGATCACGACTTTTTAGGAGGAATTGGCCACAGAGTTTTGTTGTCTAATTTTTCCCTTATTTAAGATGAATTTCCAAGTATTAAAACCAAATTTTTAGAAAATATTTTAGATAATAAGGAATTGGCAATATGTAGAAGTTCCAAAAATTCATTTTGGCAATATAACAACATCACTATGAACATTACATATTCATGAACATAAAAATTAATTTTATGAATACTGAAATGTTAAAGGAATATAAATTAAAATATGGGCATAAATAACAAACAAGAACATAAAATAAGAGATGGGAGTCTTAGATCATAATCAAGGCTCCCTGGGACTTGAAATATTCCAGTCACTAAGATTACAAAATAAAGCCAAATATAATAAAATGAAATAAAATGGAAGTCTTAAAATTTGGACAAGGCTCCCTAGGACTTAGAAATGATCAAGTCCCTACAAGACTTAATTATGGATAAGTCTAAGACCAGATTTAGGACTAGTCTTCTTAAGACTTGAAGTGGCCAAGTCTAGAATATATTAAAATTTGCATGAAAGTAAAGAATATAAAGTAAATAAATTGCAAAGTTAGATTAGTGAGCAATATGCTCTAAAGACTACACACACACGAAAATGCATATAGTTACATATATAAAAAGTTAGATTAGTATACATAAAGTGAACAAGAACATAAATATAACATGAAACAAGTATGTTGTCTTGCATTTCCATCCCTAATACTCAAGCATCATGGGGAATTTTCTATGGATCATGCATAAAGACATACATACATGATCATAATCATAATATAAGGATAGTGTTAAGAGGTATTTGCTAAGTGAAAGGGAGGAGAGAATTGAAGGGGAAAAAAAAGAGAGAGAGGAAGAGAGAAGAAAGAATGAAATAAAGTGGTGAAAATGTATGGTGTAAGGAAGTATTTATAGAGAAGGTAAAGTAAGTGGGAGGTTACTTCCTAGAGAAGGGAAGGAGGAAAAAGAGAAGATGGATATGGCAATTTTCTTATTAGGAGAAATCTAGATATGCATAAAACTTTATTTAACTGATGATTTTATAATTCAATAAATTAGTATATGATATTAGGAAGATAATTTAACATTATTTTATCATTAATTGTTATCCAGTTTTCTTATCCCTGTCTATGTACTAGTGACCGAGTACGATAATTATTTGGTTTTTAACTTATGAAATTTTGACTCGATAAATTAGTACTATATTATAGGAAATTATTTTATTATTAAATATATTGCCTCATTTACATGTTAGTGTTCAGATAAACAAATTGTTTAGCATTGGGTTTTCGGATCGATTTAGCTACCATATTTTAAATTATTTTGGTGATGATACGTTTTTGCTAAATGACTTATTTTTAGGGTTTTGGGCTTTATCTAATTTATCTGATATCTTAGTGTTATTGAATTTTTATCTAATCCCATTTAGGGTTTCCAGGATTCCAAATTAACTCAAATCAGTTTTAGGGTTTCAAGTTTAACCTAATGGTATCTTAGGGTTATCAAATTTATTTGATTCAATCTAGGAGTTGTAGGTCTAATCGAGTACAGTTCAGGATTTTGGTTCCTATGCGAATTCTAGGGTTACGATGTGTTTGATTTACTCAACTAAAATTTTAATTATTTTTCTGATATGATTTCAGTCTACATTATTTAATTAATATCATATTATTATATTTCTTGATTTGCATGTTTGCTATTCACTGTTATAATCATCTAATACACTATTTATGATACCAAATGATATGCTAGATACATAGTTCGTGTCGATAATTGTATGCTTTCCTTAGTAATCAACTTTGGGTTTTGTTGGCTAATTTTGTAAGACTCGTATTCTAAGTACATCAAGTTTACCAGTTCACATCTAAGATTCTTAGGGTTTCTTAATCGAATTAGCTCAAATTAAGGTTTTCGATCTTGTCACTAATGCTAAGGCTTGCTTCTAAACTTTTTGAAAATTTTAGAGGTTTACATCTATAAATATTACTTAGGGTTTCCTAAAAAATATTTAGGATTTTAGGATCTCTCAAGTGAGGTCCAAACTTTATAAATTAGGGTTTTAACCTTGCAAATTTTAGGTTTTGTAGTCTAATTCTAGTCATCACTTTCGATGACCCAATAAGGTTTCAGCAGTTTTCCTTATTCTTTATCTTAACTTTTATTTTCATTATTAATCCAACAACTTCTCATCTCAACCACCAAGATCATAGCTTGGATATTTCTAAATAGACGTAGTATTTTCCATTCACCAGCCAATCATCTACATTAGTGAATAACTACTGATTTAAGTATGCTTATCCAAATCTAATGATCAATAACTTAGTACTTAACTTTAATCCTAATTACTTTTAAGTGACAACTACATAGATCGAAGCCAAGTTTAATTTTTCTGATTTCTCCTTTATAAATGAATTGTTTATCACCTCATTTGATAATTTTCTCCAATTAAGTAACTTTGATCATATGTAATCATAGGATGATCGATTTCTTATCCTTCTTTACTCATACTAAAACCTTTACATAATTAAATTTTTATCTATGCTTACAAGTAATGAGACATTAATCTCAAACATAATATCTACTAATCAACTCAGAGTATCCCTATAGTCATCTCTCAATTGAGAACCTAATTCCAAGAATAATTAACGTTTTATCGAGTTGATATCTTCCTCTTAATCAAGCAATTATACTGCAATCTCCCATGCATGAATAAGCTTATATATTTTTCTCTTCATAATCATAAGTATAAAATTCATTATTCTCCAACCTTCATTCATTCATTAATTTGTTTATTTGAGATCAATATCTTGGGGTTTTAAATTACTTTCTTCTAGATGAACGATATTTGTTCTTGATACGATCACTATATCCTCGTGACTTCTTACCTATAGTCTCTAGAATTCTCTTTGAGTAAAGATGGTATTGCATATTTATTTTAAAATTTTTAAATCTGTAATAATCATTTTATTATCGATCATCAATTGTATATGGTTATGGAGGTTATATTATATGTCTCAAAATTTTATTGATAAGGATTCTAATCTCGAAATTATAATCAAATTGTTTCCATTTTAATATTCTTAAATTACAAAAAATTTGAAGTAATCTTTGTGATTTTTCCTCAAAATTTTTTAAAATTTTATATTATATTCTTGATAATTATCAAAATTAGGTTATGCGAAATTAGGAGGTTTACAATTCCCCTAGCTACACACCTCCAGATGTATATGACTCCTAACGATAAAAGAATTTGAACTCTATTACATACATAATAGAGTAAATTTACTCCGGCACGACATCTATTCGATTATCCCGTAACAATGATGGCAAATAAATGCATTATGCTATGCATGACCATTTTACAGTTTAGTTATGACATTCTTAAGATCTTTTATGTGGTGATTACAATTATATCTGACACTTGTCCAGCACATGAAAATTCAAAAAGCATCACTCAATTCCTTGTTTTCTTGGTTATAATTTTTCATTTTCCATGCAATTCAAATCAAAAAAACATATACAAATTCCCGAAACCCCACATGCAATCTTTTCAAATTTCAACTTTAAAGCATCACTAATTACATTCACAATTCAAGTAATAACCACTGAAGATACTCACCTTGCCGTTATTGCGACAAATCAAAATAATCCTTAGGAAAATCAGAATGTTTGTCAAGGTTGCTTAAAGATGTATAAATAGATTATATAGCAAAGCATTAGAATTTATTCATTCATTTAATGTTTGCTCATATATTATTTAATTTGAAGTAAATTATGTATGTATTAACTGTCTCTGTAAGAGTTAAAATAATTTCTTCATCTGGTCACACAATTCTCATGGTCCTACCGTATAGTGTAAGTCCTTGGAGTCTGAATGTGATACAAGTCATTGATGTCCATTTCTGGAATTGTCTTATATGTTCATCTTTAACTTCTGGTGTTATACCAAAATTTATTTCAATTCTTTAGACAAATTAATTATCCTTATAAGTAAATATTGCTGCACCAGTGTTTTATGTGCTTTTATTATCTTTGACTATTTGCTGGGCCATTGCAACCACGTTTGTTATGAACACAATATTACCAAAGGTTGTTAATTATGTAAAATTTTAGTTTCATCATCTTAAAATGGTTTAAAAATTATATAAGAAGGATGGATTTTATTGTGTCGAGAAAAATTAGAAATTGCCAATATTAATACCTGAATATTTTAAGTAAGTTATAATTAATACAAAAGAAACATGAACAGTGATATATGTATTTTAGTCTTTTTTTTTTAATGAATTGTTGATTCTAAACCGTTCCTTCTTTCATAATAATATATATATAAGTATATATATATGTGTGTGTGTGTTTATGCGTGCGCATGTACAATTGGCAAATTTGGGATCCGACCAGTGAACCTGGATATGACACGACACAATTAAAAAAGGATTGTGAAAAATAAAAATCAACACGAATAATAAACAGGTCAAACCCAAAATAACATGAATATAAACATGTCCATGCTTAGGTTTAGAACCATAATCCAAACCTATTTACAAACCTATGAACCTGTTCAAATATATTAGTATCGTTATATATGCTTATTTTGTTAAAATATAATATTATTATCTTTAACTAATTAGAAAATGACAAAACTATTCCTATTAGAAACAAATATATATAGATATACATATAGCATATTATAAACTATGTATAGAATGTACATATAATATATATTATATATCATTCAAATATCAATATAAATTTGGTTTATTTACTACATATATAGCATATATAAATGTATATATACACAATATATATACCAATAATATGTAAACCAAATATTTTTAAAATAATATGTATAAATATAACATTCTCATATTATAAAATCTATAGGTTATAGAGATGGCATATTGAACATTTTTAAAGTGGGTCAATTGTATAATATATATATATGTATATGTGTTATGAGTACATATAAAGTATGAATACATATAACATATATCGCTTAGAGATATATATATACACACACAAAGCATAATATACATATGTGGCAGAACATATATATAACATATATGTGTATATATACTTATATATAAGATCTATAGGTTACAAATACGTAATTAAATGTTATATATGTATATTATAACTCATTTGTTACATGATATAACTATGCTATGTGTGTTATAAAATATACATCATATATAACATAATATGTATCTATATAGCACATTTATATGCATGTATAAAACTTAAGGTTATAAAATATATATATATATATATGTATGTATATCTTATAACTGATTTGTTACATAAATTGAATTTGTTAATGTGTGTGCGTTTACAATATAATATATAGATCATATATAACATATTATACAAATTTATATTAATATATAACATAAAAAAAACATATATATTGTATAGATTGCATATAATGAGTACATATAACATATAAATATTTATAATATAAATTATTATACATAACATATATTATATTGATATGTATATAACTAACATATAAGTAAATTATACGTTTGTATGTGTGTGTGTGCACGCACATATGCATATACTTAATTCATTTGTTATATGTAATCAATATGTTTTGTATGTGTTTCATACAATATAAATCATTTATGTAACATATATATTTTGTTACATGTTTAACAAATATTAATAAAATGTTTTATACATATGTATATACATAAAGAAGGTTTAAGTACGTAGTTTTTTGTTTATTCCGTTATAACTAAAAAGGGTATAATGATATTTTTAGTTGAATTCTTAGTTTAATGATGCAATTAAAAAGTTGAAGTAAATGTTGGAAAGTGCATTATCGCTAACAAAATTTTAGATGAAGTAATTGTTGGAATACAATATTCTTAATCTATTATTGGTAATACTACTCCTAGAGCATAATTTTTCAAATTCATGTTTATTCCTTATTTTTAAATAAATGAGCCATCATATTTGAAATATCTACCTTCCATGCACTACAAAACACAAGTTTTATCAAACAATAAATGGATTGATCACAACGAGACATGGTATAAACAAGTCAAGTCACGGGTTTACATTTTCATACATGATTAATTAATGGCCCGAATTATGGGTTAAGGATTTTCAAACACGAACCCATTTAGACACGGATAGATGCAATGCACGATACGATAGCACAAACAGCCAGTTACGTGTATATACTTATTTATCTTTTTTTGTTGATATGGTTTTTATCAATATAACTTTAAAATATTAAAGTAAATTTTCTTACCTTTTTAAATACTAGCTTGCTTATACCAGCTATAAATAGATGATACAACCAATATAAGGGAAGCAAGAGAATAGAAATATAGGCAGAAAGCCATAGTTTTTTACTGGTTGAAGGTTTCTAATGTGGAACACAAGTACTAATTAATTTTTTTCAGGCGGTAACCATAAACTAGTGGTGAAGGGGCATGGCGAATTTTCATTTTCTAAGTGTACGGGGTGACTGTTTCCGTTGCCAATTTGGTGTTAGATTCCAAGCCAGAGGACAAGATTTTTCCTTGGTAAGGTGCAAAAGTGGGTAACTTGCATCTGACAATAAGTGTGGCAATTACTAACTATGTATTTCATTAATTTTTCACCATGCAGTGTAAGTTTAAGAGAAGAATAAAAAATTAAAACTAAATCTGTTGTTCTTAGCCCCGTTCAAAACTTGTTTCTTTTTGTCTATCACATGTATATATATATTCTTTTATTTATACATGTGTGCATATATATTTCTTAGCATATATAGAACCTACTGTACGTATTCATCTCCTCTAGAATCTTTAAACTATAACTACTTAGAAGTTCAAAATTTAATTTTTAAGATTCCTAATATTAGCTATGTACCTAACAAAAGGAGAGATAAAAAGAAAAATACACATATATTTTGTCATTTGGTCCTTTTCTCATGAATAATAATAATTAAAAAAAATTATTCACTCTTATGTTATCTTTCATGCTTTAAAAAAAAAAAATTATAAGAGTTACACTTAGGCCCCACCAAATGTGTGGTAAGGCTTAATGGGTAATCGATAAGGGAAACTATGAGATTATAGGATCAACTGAAGTTAAAGAAGTTGCAACAAAGTTATGTGAGAATATAGGCCCTTGCATAAAACGTCACGATGGACTGTACCCATTGATAGATGTAGATGATTGAATTTTGTTACAAAGGCTTTAAGTCTAATTTTCATTTAGATTTAACTCTATAAGTTAATGTGAGAGGGCTCAGAGAGTTAAGCCTAGCTTATTAGGATGATCATGGGAGAATTAGCATAGAAGGCTTGGAGCAAGGCCCGTTGGAATTGGCATGTCTAATTCCAACATTTCTCAAATTGGCTCACACGCATTACAAATGAAAACTCTATGGCCTAGAGTCCACAAGGGAGTCTACACTCATATCTATTATGAGAGAGACTCATCTTAGCCGTTGGTCGTCTGTCTCATCTGACGACACATTGACAGCTAGATTATCTATAAATATCCTTAGTCCTTACCTCATTTGGATAGGTGAAATCTTGGACAAACGTCGTCGTATTGTCATTTCTTTTTGAATCAATTACTTGACTCACTCAAAACGCACACATTCTGGTAACTAGTAAGGTTGATGCTTTCTAGCTCCCTCGCTTATCACGCATGTGTTAGAGCCTATTAGTTTGCCTACTCCTCCTCCCTACACATTCTCTCTTGATCACCTTACACGTGTTGTTTCCCTAGGTCACGTGTAGCAAGATAGTCCGCGATATGCACGTGATCGTTGCATCCAGAATCATACCTACACAAAAACGAGAATTTCACAACTCGTCTTTCAGCCTAGCCTAATCAACATTTTCATTTCTTGAATGATGCAATCACTTGCTTAGAAATCTGAAAGCCAGCATCCATGCAGAGCCACCAGAATACCATGTATTCCTAGAAAAGAAAAAAAGGTTATGGGCCTAATACAAGGCCATGTTATTTCCCAACAGTCTATTTCTGAACAAACACGACACCTTGTCAATGTTGGCTTTCAATTCAGGCTTCAATGCCTCGAATGGCCTCCTGCTCATATTCAGTAAATCCCTGCAGTTCGGATGATATCACAGCCTCAACCCCTTGTTTGCCAAGCTTCACCCAAGATGCAAAGAATGGGAGCTCAGTCAAATCCAACTAGATAAAAGCACACTCGTAGACATCTCCATCACCATGTTACAGAATAAAAATAAGACAAAACCAAAAAAAAAAAAATTTAAAGGGACGAGTGAATAGTGACCGTTACTTTTTTATTTCGGTGAATGATTTATTTACAAACTTGATAGAATACAAGTAGAAGCGGAATGAACTTGATGAGATGGACCAATTATGTAAATCAAAGGAAACTGTCAACATGCTATCATCTCAAAAGCATTATAACTTTAGTTTAAGATAATGCGCATGGTCAAATGATATTGTAAGTAAACACACCAAGATGATTCTGTCATTTTATAGCATTGTACTAGAGTTTCAGATCACGTCAAGTAATTAACATGCGAAGCAGTAGTGCAGTTAATTCATAGCGCACGTGCACTGGGTAAGACTTCAGTCATTTGAAAGGTAGAGTTAATGCCCAAATCCCTCCGATACATTCAAAGGACTTTAGTCAAGGGGCAAAATGTAGATGATTGAATTTTGTTACAAAGACTTTAAGCCTAATTTTCATTTAAATTTAACTCTATGGGCTAATATGACAAAGCTTAGAGAGTTAAGCTTAGCTTATTGGGATGATCATGGAAGAATGAGCATGGAAGGCTTGGAATAGGGCCCGTTAAAATTGGCCTGTCCAATTCCAACCTTTCTCAAATTGGCTCACACGCATTGCAAATGAAGGCCTCAATGGGCCTAGGTCCACAAAGGAGCTCACACTCATATCCACTATGAGAGGGACTCATCTTAGCCATTGGTCGTTTGTCTCATCTGACGAATGACATCGAAAGTTAGATTCTTTATAAATACCCTTAGTTCTTAACTCATTGGGAGAAGCAAAATCTTGGACAAACATCATTGTGCTATCGAATTTCTATTTTTGTGAATCAATTACTTGACTCACTGAAGAACGCACATGACATTCGTTGTAACAAGTGAGGTTGATGCTTTCTAGCTCCCTCGCCTGTCACGCGTGTGTTAGAACCTATTGAGTTTGCCTACTCCTCCTCCTTATACGATTCTCTCCTGATTATCGTTGCACGTGATATTTCCCTAGGTCACATGTAGCGTAATAGTCACGTGGTATATACGTGATCGTTGCATCCGAACTCACCCACACAATAGATATGAGGAGATGAACAATCAAAGATTACTTCTTTATTAAGGCTTGTCATCCCTTCCCAACCCTCCTAACCCACCACCCCCCACCCCCCGCGGCGCGATGCATGATTCAAGATCTCTTTTGTTGGTCGTTCTTTTAATGGAAATCATGGGTACTTATGTGTATGTTGGTATCTTTTGGACGTTGGAATGCTTGCTTGTAAACCTTTAATTAATTAAACTAAATCAGCGATTGTTGTATTGAGTACCCTTATATAACATGCATGTATATGTTTGTTTATTGTGTACTGAGTTTCACCGCTCAGTCCGTTAATATTTCAAATATAATAATGGCATACATGGACTTACACTACAACCTCTATGAAACATGGGGAGAGGATATTGAGTGACATCTTGAGTAGATAGCGGTATACAAGATGTGGATATTTGCGAATTGTCAAAAATTATTTTTCTAACAAATGAATGTAATTAACTATTTTATTTTTAGAGATGGATCCTTTATGCTCAAAACATTTTCCGGTAGAAGTGAACCCATGTGATGTGCTCTAGTTGGCTATGTTTTATAAATAAGCATTATATGAAATATGCATCTTGTTAACTTTACAGTTTTTGATGTAACCCTAATCGTGAAAAAACATGTAAGTCTCTACTAAATTTCTTTTAAATAAATCTAATAATGATTTTTTAATTAAAACTTAAATAAAAATTCACTTAACTTGCGGATGCTTTACATATATCACTTCAAGTGATATATGTGGCGAAACTAGTATCCCCTATGTACGCAGGACATGATAGTGGCAGATACCTTACATGGAATTAATAGGAAAAGAAAAATCAAAAAACAATGACTTAGTAGATCAACCACTAATTACATGATAACGAACATGTCCAGCTTTAATATCAGCACTTGAAAGTCTGATATCCTTACAGCTCATACCTTAACCTAGATAAGACTGTTGACATCATTTGATCCCGTTCAATGCTCACATCTTAATTCTGGTCTTAAAAATAATAAAATTAATTTAAAAAAAGTTCACTTCTTAATAGACAGACACAAGTTATGGTTATTTAATGTACTGATAGTGACCGTATGATCTCATAACTCTTCTGGATCCTGCCAGTAGTAAACGTTGCGTTACTTTTCAATCCCAGCCATAACCTTATGACAGGTAACTGGCAACAACGAAGTCAAGCTAGCTCCTTTCAAGTGAGAAAATCGCCACGTATGTATAATATTTTAATATATCCAGTATTTATAAAATACATATAAAAATTATTTTGAAAATAATTATTTTACTACCATTTATATCTAAAATGTTATTTGTAATGTGCCGATACGTATATAGTGTATAATATTTTATAAAACTTTTCATTTCACTATATATTACAAGAGCTTTAATTGTAATAATTTTTTTTATGTCTAAATCTATCCCAGACTTAGAAAAAGAGAGTTGATATTACAGTTACTATTGGGGTTAAGAAGAAGAACAAGAATTCAAAGTGAAAACTTAATTAAGTGATGATTTCATGGTTATCATCTTAAAAAGAGCAAGTCTAATGTAACGTTAGGTACGTTATTTCATCATATTCTAATCATTTTAGTATTATAATTTTATTATTTTTAAATAAATATTTATCAAAAAATAGATAATAATGATAAAAAAAATTAACAATTTTACTCACAAACTAAACAAATATGATATAAATATAATAGAAATACAAATACAAATCAAATATAGATACAATACAAATAAAAATCTAACTATCATCCTTAATAAAGTAAGAAAATGACCACGTATGTATAATATTTTAATATATCCAGTATTTATAAAATACATATAAAAATTCTTTTGAAGATAATCTATTTTACTACCATTTATATCTAAATTTTATTCGTACTTTCACATCATGTGCGGATGTGCCGATAAGTATACGGTGTATAATATTTTATAAACCTTTTCACTTTCACAATATATCATAAGAGCTTTAATTGTAATAATTTTTTAATGTCTAAATCTATCCCAGACTTAGAAAAAGAGACGTGATATTACAATAACTATTGGGGTTAAGAAGAAGAAGAATTCAAAGTGAAAGCTTAATTAAGTGATGATTTCATGTTTATCATCTTAAAAAGAGGAAGTCTAATGTAATGTTAGGTACATTGTTTCATTATATTCTAATAATTTTAGTATTATATTTTTATTATTTTTAAATAAATATTTATTAAAAAATAAATAATAATAATAAAAAATTAACAATTTTATTTACAAACTAAACAAATATGATATAAATAAATTATAAATATAATATAAATATAATACGAATAAAAATCCAACCACCTACGCACTTAATAAAATCACTGCTGGGTGTAACAATTTTATATAATTTATATTGGGTGGCTTTACATTAATTGGCTTTAAAGTTGGCCTTGACTTGAGCTGGACACCATACGCATATTATCAAGTTGCAAACAAGTGGTCCAATTACTCAAACCGTGACATTGATGATATGGTCTCTTTTTCTCTTCGGTAAGATATGGCCTCTCTTAATTTTGTCCGTTTTGCCTCCCTCACTTTGCCCTTTTTCTAATTATATATGGTCGATGGGAAACTCTACAATTGTCTTATGAGATCATCTCGTTTATAATATTAATATTAAATTAACATAAAAAAATATTAAGAACTCAATCATATGATTGCAATAAATTTGAGTCATTCATTGATCATATCGGACTACTTCATTAAAAAATCACCTAATAACAGAATTTTTTCAAGTTGAATATAGGTGACTTTTCATAGCACATCCATTTTGTTAGGTCATTTATTTTTTATAATTTTAATTATTAATTGTACATGATGATATTCTAAATAGATTGATTAATGAAAATTAGCACTGCAATTGGTATATTAAAATAGAATTGTTACTACTACAAAATTGTTACTTTTTATTTGCTTTATAAAAATTTATGTTATATAATAATGAGTATCTATTCCATATAACATGGAATAAATGAAGATTTCTATTTTTTTTTCCATCAAAATAATTGCTTTAATTGATTTTTTTTTCAAAAATACCCTTAACATAAATATAAAAGTAAATATTTCATTTTCAATCTTATCCAACTCTAACTAAATACAGCATGATATATTTCTTTTTAATTTTATACCATTCTAGCAGAACAAAGATAAGAGAAAGAAAAATTAACTTTTTTGTGGTTCCTATCCACCCAACTCCCCCTTTTAACCTCATATGTAAGTACCTATTTTATTTTTTGTCTTCTTGTCGTGATAAATAAATAAAGATTGAAGAGGTAAGATCGGATCTTCATATCATGCCACGCATGTGAGTCATCATCATGATTCACTCATCATTTTATTGGCCAAATTAGGGTTTATGATCATTTCATGGTGCTGGCTAAAGTTCATAACTATTTTTTATTTTATGTGTTTAGTCTGCGTTTCAAAGGAGTAGTGCCCTTCTTCTCCACTTTCGTTAATTGCTTGAATAAAACCTTCTTCTAGGTGACTTTTATAGTTTTTGCTTTAAGGGCATTAATATGGTTGTTCTGGTGAAAACCCAATTTAGGTACACCTTTATGCTATGCAGCACATTTGCGTAACAATCGGTTGGCTACTACGGTAATACAATTCGTAGGGTTTGAACGACAAAATGCTTTATTGTATGTATATTTATAAATGGCGAATAAGTTTAATAGAATTGATATGATAATATATATAAAATAGGTTTTTGGGTGAAGATCTTTGCTAGTAGAGTTTTAAGCTATAAAAGTTTTTAATCGACAATAATGGGCCTACAAGATAAGAAAAGAGTGAATCAATTGTAAGGAGAGATGCTGGAGAAGTACAGAGAGGCAATGCCTCGGATCACTAGGGCATATTTATAGGGGAAATAATAGTCCCATATTTGGGTAAATGGATTCTTATTTGTAGGAAAGTACATTCAATACTTTAGGAAAGTACACTTTTTTGATATTAAGACAAGTTTTAAAATATTGGATGTGATAATTATTTGATGAAAGTCATATTTGAACAAGTTAGAGCTCAAAGAGGTCATCTTATAGCACCTAGCCTAACATTGAGAAAGAGGTGACTAAGCTATTACCAGCTAAGACTATTTGCGTAGCTTGTTCAATATTTATTAAAGGTCAAACAAGGCGTAAATAGTTCAATTTATATATGAATTAAACAAATGACTAGTTTGGATCTAAGAAACTCATATCTAAAATAACCTATCAATAATATAGATGATAATTATCAAATAATATTGCTACATTTTTACATTTTATTAATATTCACTCACCACTTACGTATGTATGTGGCATAAAATATCTAATGCATATTTTTCTTATTGAACGGTTGATAAATTTCCAATTGATAAATGCGGTTGGCATTGAAGTTATGTTTCTTTTATGGAAAACATTTTCACAAACTCTTTTTAACCTTTACTACAATCAAAACCTTATAATTATCAGACACTAATGTATAAATCTCGAGAGACGTGGTAATTTTTAGGTTGTGTTCTATTTCTTGGAGAATGTTTTCAGCACAATCTTTTATATTTGTTGCAATCAGAACTTTACAATTGTCAACTCTTGTCATGGTGTAGTCTTAAAAGGCTTACATATATTATTAGGTTGCAGTGGCAAATGATGGTGAAATTAAGACGGTGGTGTGCGAGAGGATAGTAACCACGGAAGCTGCTAATAGAAACTAAGAAAAATTATCTTTCTTTCTCTTTGTAAAAATCGAAATTATTTTCTTTGTTTCTATTAACATACACTATAACAACCAGCTACAGCCACTAGCTAGGCACCGAAAAAAGATTCACTAAGTATTAAACGGCATGTATATAGATATATATGCGTAAAGATAACAATGATAGCAGAATTTGGTAATTTTCAAAACAATTATTATTTACCACTCATGATTTGCATATTTTATGTATTTAAGAAAATTACAAATATCTTTTAAATTTTGACTTAGATATGGATATATTTAGGCACTTTCAAATAATGTTGATAAACTTTAAATTTTTAAACAAATAATATATTTTCTCTAAGTTAAATAAAAGTTTAGGGAAGGTTAAAGCAAACTTTTTAAATTTGAGATGTTTTTTGTCAACGAATCAAAATTAGTGGAATACATTTTTAATTTTTAGAGGTTATTTATTAATTCATCAAAGTTCAAGAGAGTTTGGAACATGTGAAAGTAGACATCCATAAGGCTGGTTCGAGTCCGAACCAAGACTCGACCCACCTAGTCCAGGTCCTATATTTTAAGACTCGTAAACACCAACTTGATTGAGGGCGATTTAGACCCATGGACCCACTAGTTAACGAGGTAGGTCCAATAGTTTAGGCTAGCAATTTTTTTTAATAAAATAAGATACGGAAAGAGAAAAAAAAAAACTTATACAATTTAAACATCAAATGGGCCCCTTTTATTTAATGTTCGATCTTTAGAATCATCAGGTCTTACGCGCCCTAAGGACCCAGTTTAGACTTGCCAACCCGATGGAGTGGGTCCAAAGCAAGACAAGTTGTGTGCTATTCAAGTCAAGTACCAATTCAGATCAGATCCAGAGAGATGTCTATATGAAAATTCATGATGTATATCTATGTCAAAATCAAAAATTGAGTGTAATTTGTATTTTCTTCTAAAATTTTATTTTATAATATACATATATATAACATGTTATAATACTCAATAAATCTTTTTAATAAATCAAATATAACATTCGTTTCCTACAATTGACTACTAAAAGCAATCAATAATTATAGCTTTCTAAAGATTATTAAAAGAAGATCCTTTACTACAAAATCAATACACCCTCTTTAATACTATATTTGGGAATGGTGGAAAATATACTAAAATCAAAAGATAGCAGGAAGATTAGATGAATATTTGTATTTGGATATTCTTGCAGTGGAAATGTTATGAATCCAGCAGAAATGAAAGGAAACATGAGTCCTTTATCTCTCTTTCTCCAAAATCTAAAGGAAAGTAAGGAAAGAAAGAGGAAAAAGGCAAAAGAAGAAGAAAAAACATCATAAAATTACTAAAACACCCTAAGAAGAGAAATGATACAGAAGTGTCATTAAATACAGTTACATCATTTTATTATTTCCGGCCATCTCCACCTTTTTAATAAGATTTAATTTTTCTTTGTTTTCTTGTCCTTTCATCACTTTCCACAGATTTTACCTTTTAGAATTTTACCAATAAGCAGCAAAAGCTTTGAAAGCGATTGTTAACGACGCGACGACTTCCAAGTGGAGGCCCCAAATATGAGTGGTAAATGGTGTCGATGCCACGTGGCTTTAAGGGAACACATGTGCTGTTTTCATAATATTATTTTGTTTATATCTTAACAAATGAGTATTTAAAATATGTCTTAAAATAATTATTATTATCTATATTATTTTTAAAAAATGTAATTATATATATATCAAATAGTTTTTTACTGAAATACGAATAATGCAGTATTATTTCTGATTTTAATGTAGAATTAGAACAACACAAAAAAAAACAAAAAAAAAATTATTTGAACTCATACTACACACTTTTTTATAATGATTATTGAAGATATGCGGTATGCACTTCTCGTTAATTATATGTGACCCAAAGGCCACACCCCTGGATCCTGGGACACAAATAGCATTATTTTCGTTGACGAGCAAGCAAAAGTCCATAGTGCTGTATGACACAAAGTTCTAGACGTTTCAATAAATAAAGCTGCATTACATTCTTGTTTGTCCGATATTTTATCGAAAATGCATGCTTGACCAAAAGAACATAATACTAGCAGCCTGAAAAAAAAAAAGTTAGGTTGTACAGCGATTCCTGTTCTATTTGTAAAAATAAATATATCAGAATTTGTGAATTGTGTTTCCTATGAAAATACTTATAT
Source organism: Combretum micranthum (assembly GCA_024138025.1). Classification (NCBI taxonomy): domain Eukaryota; kingdom Viridiplantae; phylum Streptophyta; class Magnoliopsida; order Myrtales; family Combretaceae; genus Combretum; species Combretum micranthum. The sequence goes on from JAMXBD010000854.1 coordinate 130,598, forward strand.
TGTTGTAACTTGCATAACTTGTGAGTGCATTAAATTTTTTTTCTTGACTTAAAATAAATATCATTAGTTGTTTATGTTAAAAATATTGTAAAAAAAAAGAAATATAATGAATTCCATTTTAAAAAAAAAACATATTTAAAACAAAATACCCAAGTAAATTAAGTGGAGTTTTAAAATAGATTAATCAACTAACCAACCCAGATGCATTTTTTTTTTTTTTTGTTTAGGATTCTTACTAAAAGTAATTATTTAAATTAGATCTAATTAAAATCAATTACTAAAATATAATTTTAAAATCGCATGTGTTAAACGAGATATGTGAACAGTGTATTTTGACATGAAAAAGGTACGGTATGCAAAATTTATATCTTGTCTTATAGGTAGGGTATATATACAAAACATTATATTCCGTGTGAAAGACGCGAATTTATAATGAATTTTGATAATTAATTTCATTTAATTCATATTTTGGTATTTTCTTTTTAATAAGTATTATAAACCCCACTATGTTGATCTAAATCAATGGGCTGTACATTGAGGCAACATTATTAAACTTATATTTTATTTATCCAATTACATTATAAAATAATCCCACCCATAGGTCAAAGATTCGTCTCCACTTTTTGTTTATCCTACTTTTGTAGAATCCGATATAAATTCGGTAAAAGTTGTGGAGCTGGTAGACCACTTAGTAAGAATGACAGCTTCTGCAACACGTATGTCCGATTGCCATTGCGGTTCTACAAAAATCCAAGTAGTTATCCGTTTCCTTTTGGTCTTTTCTACATAAGTGCTTCATTTTTAAATCTTTCATTTCAGTCACTAATGAAAAAATAAATATTAAAAACATTACAATGAGCCGACGCTCATATCTTTCTTTGTAAATATGAAGATAAGGTTGTTGAGATGAGTCTCACTATAAACTAATGTCACTATTAATGTTATATTTAGTATGTAGGAATCGTTTGAAATGTAATGAATTGGAATAAATAAAATTAAAGGCAAAATGATAAATCTATTCTCTTATTTGGATACATCATGGAATGAAATTGATATGTTATTTATCAAAAATATCTCTAATAATTAATATGAATAATAAATAAGACGATAAAAAGACAACTTAATAGTAATCATTTATGATAAAGAAATGAAATTGCAATTATGCTTCTGAAAAAATAGAATCAAATTCCTACTCAAAGTCGCAATCATGATTCTACCTTTTAAAAATGGGAATAGAATCCAAAATTACAGTTGCTTTCTAAGTTCATTCCTACATACCAAACGTAATATAAAATAAAAAGACAAGTCACGATTTATTATCCTAATTAGCAACAAGCCCCGTCTTTTTTTTGTACGGACAAGAGAAAAGAGGTAAGTCTACTAAATAGGATAACGAGGCAAGACTCTTTCTAATCTAATCAACAATGAAACTCACCTCAAATACAGAACCCGGCAAATCTACCGCATTCCGAAATTTAATTGAAGCAAGTTTTGCCTCATGCTTTCCGTCCGTAAATTCTTCACTTCCCTTCTACCTCTCTCATTTTCTCAGTTCTTTCTCTTCTACTCTCCAAATCCACTCTTCTTTATTCTGCCCCTCTCATTTTCTTAGGTCTCTCTCTACTACTCTCCAAACCCGCTCTTCTTTACTTACAAATTTCCTCTTATTTTTTCCCCTAATGTAGCGGTATTTTTCCATTTTATAGGAATTGCAAAGGCTTCAATTAACAATTACGTTCGAGTTCTCAATGTTTTTCATTTTTTTTATTTCTAATGTATTGGTATTTTTTTCATTTTATATACCATATAAATTGTTATACAATATTAATGATATATTAACATCTACAAATAGATCAAATAATATATTATGTATAACAATATACACTATATTGCATATTTAGTAGGGTAGATGTCATGAATGGTAAACGTTGTCGAAATTGGACCGAGACCGGGGCAGTTCGACCAGAATCAACCTAAAACGTAGACCAGTTCTCCCTAGGAGATTGTTTCTAGGTTGAATCAGTTGCACCTAGTAACCTAGCAGATTAACCGAGACCCGGTTGACCTAAATAGGTAATTTCAATCAAAATGTGAGACATTTAAAAAAAAAAAAAAGCAAGAGAGCTAAGAAATGGAAGTGGTCCTAGATGTGATTAACAATTAATGTTGTTGTTGTCGAAAATAGAGCCATCTGTCACGCATTCGATGTGATTAATAGATAACATGTTGGTGTTGGATGAGAAGGGTTGGCATTTTGTTGGCATCATTGCCAATTCCCACGTAGAGCACCATAGACATGGAGACGGAGGAGAAGAGGTTGGGGGTGATTATAAGTTGGGTGAGGACCAAGTGGAGTTGAGGCTAAGATGCCATGGGAAGGAAGTGGTTTTGGAAAGAGAAATTACTAAGAAAAAGGAATGGATGATATTGAGGCAGAGGTTAGTGTCAAGTGTTGGAGATTGAGATTATATTTTATTAGGTGATAAATTAATGAAGAGGAGAGAGAGTATGTGTCATGTGTGTTTTGATATTTTTCATTATTAATTTTTTTTCTCATAATCTTTTATTATTAATTTATTATTTTTACTATTATACTCACTAACACTATCGCAAAATTAAAAAAAAATACAGTAAATCGAATTGAAAACAATGAGTTGATGATTTTAGTTTATATATATAGTGTTTTTCATAATTAGAATATAACTAAATTTTTCATATTTAATTGACTTCAGTTCTACCCCTGATTGAACCCAATTTGACCCCCTGACCCCTAACCCTTGTATATCCGAGTCAATCTTTGGTCCGATTATGACAACATTGCGAATAGTACCTAAATTTTGGTAAAATATACAATTGGATACCTAAAATTTGAAATTGATCAATTCAATATCCAAAAGAGCATTTCATTTATGTCAATAGTACATTCATCATATTAGTTAAAAACACCACGTAGGATGACAATATTAGCCAATTTGACAGAATTACTATTGGCTTGCACGAAAAGTTTCTTGTGGGTACTAAATTGATCAATTTCAAAATTCAACTATCTAATTGCATATTTTGCTAAAGTTCAAGTACCATTCACGATAGTAGCCCTATTTAATATATATATATATATATAATATATTGCAAATTAAGAAAAAAGAAAAAGGGGCGAGTCTCATTGCTTAACTTATATGCACATGCCACGTAGGTGAACAGCGAGTCCTCTATCATATATGGTCCTAAGCATGGTGAAACTTCTTATGCTGGTCCATAGGACAAATAGACTCATCTTTGTAGGGCAAATGAAGAGGTTTTTTTGCCTTTTAAGGCATAAATATTGCCTTACTTGTCCACTTTTGTACTAGTAAGTCTTGCACGTTTAAAAATGATGCGAAAAATTCTACAACATCCTCATTACTGTACCATTTTAGACCAAAGTGGACAATCTCTTATGAGACAAGTTTTATTTTTATATATTATTATCAAGATTAATGTTACAAATAACATCTAAACTTGGCAAAATATGCAATTAAATACATAAACTTTGAAATTGATTAATTTAGTTCTTCAAATAACTTTTCGTGTATATTAATAATAACTCTGTCAAAATTGGCTAATATCATCACTTAGTGTCATGGTGTGCACGAAAATTTTTTCAGATACTAAATTGATCAATTTCAAAATTTAAGTATTAAATTGATTAATTCCAGAGTTCAATTATCTAATTGCATATTTTGTTAAAATTCAAATATCATTCATAACATTTTTCCTTATTTTTATACATTAATATTTTCATTTTTATACTTTATGTGCATGCATTTTCTTCTTACTTCTACTAATAATGACCGTACCACATTATAATGTCCACCTCTCAAGGATTTAGCTTAAACTTTATAATAAATCTAGTGGCTAACAAACCGAATTATTCTAAGACTTTAGGAAACTTCTACAAGATCATCCAGTCAATCATCTAGCTATTAAAATAAATATAGTAAGTGATATATTAAGTATTTTAGCGGTGCGACCATGATTGGATATGAATCTAAACTGTTGAATAACTTATGGGACTAGTGCTACCAAAAAATATAACGGGACCATAAAATTTTCGAAGATTGTACTAAGTTTAAAACATATACTTAAAGGGCCTTATATAGTCTTACCATTGTTTTAATGGAACCGATCCCATCAAGATTTAAGGCATTAATTTATTTAGATTTAATTGTAGATTTTGATTATATTAATTTGTAATTAGTTGTACAAGTCAAACACATACCTACAATTTTTTTTTCCGTTTTTCTCTTCTTTTCAATCAAGATTATTTTTTCTCTTCTTTCACCTTTTTATTTTTCCATTACATTGTTTCCTTCAACTTTTTTATTTTTCTCTACATCATCTTTCTTCTAACTTTCACCCTTTCTCTATGTAAATCTCGTATTTATCACAATGGTTGCCTCACATCAAACCAACAACAAGCCACTCTCAAACCACTTGACCTTCACCACATCGAAGCAATCACATCTCCGTCAAGCTAACAATCAACTACAAGTGCACGAACTGATGTCATTAGCCACACCTTTGTCAAGGCAACAATCAATTATAAGTGTACGAACCATCACACCCCTTAAGTAAGTGTTTTTCTTTATGCAATTTATCATGAATAATAATTTAGATAAATTGATTATGAAATTTGGGCTTCTTAACCCTAATTGATTGTGTGATGTCATATGTTGTGTTAAGGCTTCTTAATTGTAATTGATATGTAGTTTTTATTTTTTTATGGTTTCTTAAAAGCCACAAGTCAAGATTCCAGCGATGTTGAAGATGAAGATAAAAATGAGGAACTTGCTTTGTTAGCTAAGAAGCTTAAGAAATTCATGAGGCCCAGTTTCAAGTCAAAAAGAGTGGACAAAGATAGTAGCTCACTTAGAAACAAAAAGGAGGATGCGATAAAATGTTACAAATGCCACAAACCATGATACATCAGTAGTACTGTCTACTACTCAAGAAGAGATCAAAGGAGGAGAAGAAAAGAGCATATATGGCAACATAGAGCGATGAAAATTTATCCGACTCAGATGATGAAAATGCGTGCTTCATGGCTTTAGACAATGAGCTAACTCCTCCCTCTTCTCCTTCATATGTTGAATTATATGCTATATATAATAAAGTATGTTGTAAATTAGATAAGTAGAGAAAAAGAGCAGCATGCTCAAATCTTTAATGATAGAATTAGGAGAAGAACTATAAATTTTCAAACCAAGCATGAAGAAATGAAATCAGAAAATGAAAGTCTACATGTAGAAATAAATAGTCTAAAATTGGAAAATAACAAGATTGAAAATAAATGTAAGAAGTTGAAAAACAAAAATAATGTACTGAAAGAAATTAATCGAAGTTAATAGTTGAAAATGATTTGCTGAAAATTAAGGATAAAACCTTAAAAAAGTGATAACGTTGCATATGCTGGTAATTATGATGAAATCATAAAAGAGCTAGAAGTATTAAATTAAAATATAATGTTAAAGGCTAGGCTCAATGATTCAAAAGCCATTATAGCCAAATTCACAAATGGGGAAAAGAATTTGAACACACACTCGGAAATCAAAAGATTGGTTCAAATAAACATGGAATTGGCCATGGAGAAAGTAGCTGCAAGTCCCACAAAACTAAATTTGTAAAAGCCACTTATGGGACATGCAACTATTGTAGGAAAAACTAGTCATATTGTACATTACTATGCAACAAGAAAAACAATGCATTTGAATCCTCGAAACAAGTTAGTTTAGGTTCCTAAGAGAAAGATTCTTGCTTACCTAACCAAAAAGGACCCAAACTAAAATGGGCATCAAAGATAATCTATTTTGCAAGGATCTTCAAGTAGGAACAATAAATGGTACTTGGACAGCAGTTGCTCTAGCGCATGACTGGAGACGCATCCAATTTCACATCGCTAGACTTGGAAGATCAAGAGAGCGTTACCTTTAGAGATAATCGAAAATCATATTTCTTGATGAAGGTAACATTCTCATGAATAAAGATTTAATTGTTAAAAATGTGCCGCTTGTTGATAATCTGAAACATAATATGCTTGTTAATCAATTGTATAACAATGGTTTTAAAGTAACATTTCTTGCCAATAGATGCTCTATTAAAACAATTGACAACAACCAAGCTCATTTTGAACGATATAAACAAAGAAATATTTACAAAATCAATTTTGATGATTTTAAATCATCAAAGAAAATTATCCATACTCTCAAAATAACAATAGTTGGCTATGGCATAGAAAATTAGAACATGCTAGCATGGATCTTATTTCAAAACTTATTATAAGAACCTTATCAAAAGCTTACCAAAGATAAATTTTCAAAAGAATGAGATTCGTCAAGCATGTCAACAAGGAAAGCAAACTAAGACTTCTTGTAAGTCAAAGGATGTTGTTTCCACTTCTAGGCCATTAGAACAATGGCATATAGATTTATTTGGTCCTACTCAAACTCCAAGTTTAAGAAGCAAAAAATATACTTTGGTTATTGTTGATAATTTCACTAAATATATTATGTACTTTCTTGTTTGCATCTAAAGATGAAACAAATCATGTTTTTTCCAGATACTGCAAGAAAGTCCAAAATGAAAAGGGTCTTAGTTTTGTATCTATTTGAAGTGATCTTGGGAGGGAATTTAAACATTATTAAATGGATGATTTTTGCAGCAAATATGGCATTGAAAATAACAAAATGGTGTAACCGAAAGGAAAAACAAAATCTTAAATGAAATAGCTACAACTATGTTGCATGAAAACAATTTATTAAGTGTTTTTGGGTTAAATATGTAAATACTACTTGCTATATATCAAATAAAGTTTTCAAGACCAATTCTCAAGAAAACCGCCTATGAGCTTTGGAAAGGAAAAAGATGTAACATATCTTATTTTCATCCTTTTGGCACTAAATGTTACATCTTAAACAATAAAAAAGAACAATTAGCTAAATTTGATGCTAAAAGTGATAAAGCAATCTTTTTATGTTATTCTTTAACAAGTAAAGTATATATAATTTTTAATAAAAGAACCTTAGTTGTTAAAAAATCTATACATGTTGTTTTTATGATTTCTCACCTAATTTATGCTCTAATGATTATGTGGATGTTGTTTGTGCTAATTTGAATAGATTTTCTCTTGGAAATAATGATAAAAATAATAATGAACATAAATTGAATGTTATGCATGAATTTGATAATTATGATCTGCCTAAAGAATGGAAATACGCAAAAGCATATCCAAAAGATCTAATAATTCGTGAACATTTAAATAGAGTATAAACAAGATCATCTTTAAGGAACATGAGTAATCTTGTTTTTCTATCTCAAACTAAACCTAAAAACACTAAAGAAGCCTTAAAAGATGAATTTTGGATAAGTGCTATACAAGAAGAATTAAACCAGTTCATAAGAAATGATGTTTAGAAATTGGTTTCTTGACCTGAAAGTAGACCTATTATTGGAACCAAATGTGTACATAGAAACAAGCTTGATGAATCTAGTACAATAACAAGAAATAAGGCTAGATTGGTTGCTAAAGGTTTTAATCAAGAAGAATGAATAGATTTTGATGAGACATTCGTCCCGGTTGCTAGACTAGAATCTATAAGAATGCTTTTGGCATTTGCTACATTTAAGAATTTTAATCTCTTTCAAGTGGATGTCAAAAGCACTTTCTTAAATAGTTTTGTAAAAGAAGAAGTCTATGCAGAGCAACCACCGGGTTTTAAAGATAATGAATTCCTCAATCATATTTTTAAACTAAAGAAAGCTCTTTATGGTCTAAAGCAAGCTCATAGAGCTTGGTATGAAAGACTCAGTAGCTTCCTTTTAAATAATGGATTTTCTAGAGGAAAAATTGATGCAACTTTGTTTATCAAAAATCACAAGTCAAATAAATTGATTGTGCAAATCTATGTAGATGATATTGTATTTGGAGCTACTAATACCAGTTTTATAAATGAATTTGTTGAGTCCATGAAAAATGAGTTTGAAATGAGCATGATGGGGGAACTCAATTGTTTTCTTGGTCTTCTAATAAAATAATCTAAAAATGGAACCTTCATTTATCAATAAAAATATAGAAGAGATATGTTAAAAAGGTTTAAAATGGATAATTGTAAAACAAGACCCATACTTATGAGCACAAACGTAAAACTTAACAAAGATGAAAATGGGAAAAAAAGTGTGTGAAAAGCTTTATAGAGGCATGTGATAAAGGCTATAACACCCTTATGTCTAATATGATTTTGGGATCACTCAGTTGATATACTATGTAAAAATCATTTAGAATTGGCTCTTAATTGATTGATTATCGATTTCAGGAAATATAGAACTGTTCATGAAGAAATCAAATGAAGTCAACAAGAAAAAAATCAAGTTTGAAGAATTCTAGAATGAAACACCATGTATGGGAAGGTGTATGGTTCCGGGGAGGAGGCAGAAAATGAAACAGCTTCCCATACACCCTGTATAGAATAGTATATGGTTTCAGGAAACAAATCAGAAAGCGTTACATTCTGCCATACACCCTGTGTCACCACCCATATCATTTTAGTATTCTATTCCATAAGGTGAAACGGTCATTCGTACATGCTATTTGAAATCTAATATCAATTTCATATATTGTCCAGTAAGTGAAACAAGGTAGCGCACACCCTATATGGCACCCAGTTTGAACGCATGTGTCTCCCCCTGTCAAGTTATTTCTAGGATTTTTTGTCACCCATATAAATATTCCTTAGAGAGGGAATGAAGGACATTACATATGAAATAATATCACTTCTTTGTGGGTTTTAGAAAGGTTTTTAAATGCAAATTACAGGAGAAACAAGTCAAGGAGAATCCGGATTGTAGATCCAACATCATCATATTTGTGCTTCAATTTTAAGGGTTGTATTCATGAATTCAAATTCTTCTTTGAATTTCATGCTTTCCTTGTTATTACTACGGAAGAGTAGATCTTAGATCTAGGTCTTGATTGAATTCTAATTTCATCATGTGATGAGGATTTGCTTTTAATGTAATATAATTGATGTTCTTATGTTCAATTGCATGTTCTTATATCGTTTCCTAGATTTGTATGTCCAGAATGTAAATTTATGTCTGATTTCATCTAAGTCAATTGAGAAAATGTTTTCATGAATAGATCTATGCAATTGATGAGATCTTATTGTAATTCCAGAGATAGGATAGCAAAGATCTTCCATAATTCTCTGTTTTTAATGAGTCTTGTGCTTAATGTGATCTTAGGTTATTATTAATTGAGAAGAGATCGTAATTAATTGATTTGAGATTCGATAAATTGATAGATTTGAGAGGATTATCAATTTGTATAAGGAACTCTCAATTTGGATAATCTTTAGTTTTTCAAGGATTCACATGATAAATTAGATAAAGATTAAGACCTAGGTCACGTTTATTCTTGATTTTAAACCATTGCTTGTTGTTTCTAGTGATATTACTTGTTGGTTTTCAATAAATCCGTAGTCTCCATTAGCTGATAATGTTAATCAATCATCTTAAATTGCTTGCTAGATGGTAGATAATAGATAAGAAGTAATTACTAGTAGTTATTCTTTTCCTTGTAGACTACCTCGATCTGAGCTATACTATGTTTGTAGGTACACTGCCTATTGTCTATCGTAGCAAATTGAGTAACGGGCTTTTACAAATTTAAAACTATGATTGGCAAAAATCAATCACCATGATAGATAGTTTGTTATATTTAACAGCTTCTAGACCTAATATCACGTTATCAATGTGTGTATGTGCACGATTTCAATTGTGCCCAAAAGAATCACACTTGAGTGCTGTAAAACGCATTTTCAAGTATCTTGCAGCATAATTGAAATTGGCTTGTGATATCTAAAGTTTGCCTCTTTTAATCTAATTGGACACTCTGATGCTGACTTTGTTGGATGCAAAGTAGATTGGAAAAGCACAAATGCACATGCCACTTTCTTGGAAACTTCTTAATATCTTGGCACTCAAAGAAGCAAATATCAGTTGCACTTTCAATAGCTGAAGCTGAGTATCTAGTTGTCGACAGCTGTTGTGCACAAATTTTATGGATGAAACAAACTTTGCTTGATTATGGTTTAAGATTTGAAAATGTTCTAATTTGTCGTGATAACACAATTGCTATAAATTTAACAAAAATTTTGATTCAACACTCAAGAACCAAGCATATCGAAATTAGACATCATTTCATTAGAAATCATGTTCTAAATAGAGATATCAACTTGGAATTTGTTAATACAAACAATCAAATTGCTGATATTTTAAAAAACCCTTGAGTGAAGATCATTTTCATACCTCCCGACAAGAATTAGGCATGATCAAGAAAGATTAGTGCTAAATATTATTGAGCCAAGTTGATCTAGAACTTGTTTTTTATTTATACAAGTTATTAAATATAATGCTCGCATATACATATATATATGATCTACTTTTGGAATGTTCTGAATGCTGCATATCTATCATAAACCAGCTCACTGATATGAGATCGAGGGGTCCATCGAGGGCTTGATCTAACCTTTGATTGACACTGAGCAAAGTTTTCATCAAGACCGGCTAGCCGGTAACAGCTTTTTCCACATGCATATATATATATATATTTGTCTCTCTCTCCCTCTATCATTCTCTTTTTTTTTTTCCTCTCTTTCATGCTCATTCTCTCCTATTTCTCTCATCTCTCTCTAACAAAAATCTTAGTTTTTTTTTTAAGAAACCTCTCTATCCTTCTTCTCCATATCCTTCTCCACCATCTCCTACATCTTCTCTCCCTCTATCCCTCTTTTTTCTCTCTCTTCTATTTTTTTTTAAATGCCTCTAAGAACAGCTAGATGCCATGTATCACCTGCTCTACCAGCATTTGATGGATTTCTATTCCCATCACGGAAGCATTCAGCCAAGTATTCCCTTTTTCAAGATCTTTCTATTGATCCGAGTAGAAACTACAATGCTGATGTTCTCCAATACATTAGAATTCCTCAAATATCTGGTGTCGTGTTAAATAATATCTTGGATACTATAAGTTTTCCTGCTGAGATAAATGAGGAAGTTGTTAGACTATTATATTGCAATTTAACTGATTATTTTGAGGATGATGGAAATTTGGGCATTAGAATAGAGTTTGGTTTCAATAGTAAAACTTTTGTGAGACCTATGTTGTACACTTATCTTTATGGAAGAAGACTTGAGATATCCTATTATGATATCTGTAGTTTGATTGGGATGAATAATGGTGGAGTTAAGATGCCTAGCACTTTTGAGGGGGCTCAGTATTATGAACAGCTATTCATTATGGCAGATATTGGTGCAAATTGGCACAACGCGCATTCTTTATTCACTTAGATTATCTCTTAGACGTTGGCTTCATCATCAGTTTTTAACAAATAATGTGACCAATAAGCCTGCTCAAGCAGTTTTGAGAGGCAGCAGATTGACTACTCAATTTCTACGGAATACAGGTGTTAAGTTCTATACTAAGACTCACCAAGTCCAAGTCCCTATCTTCTCCTTCTATACCATCAGTTTAGGGTCTTGGAAAAGACATGATGGGAGATGGTTAAGAAAGAAGCCATAGGAACCTTTGCTTGGAGGTTGTGCTCTAATATCTGGTTCTAGTGCAAATACAGAATCTTCTTATGATGATGCACCTTCTACTTCACTTACTGCTCCTAATTCCTATATTTTCTCATTGCAGCAACTTCGAGAGCACATAGACTCCAAATTTACCACTATTGAGAACTAGATTTGTGTTCTTTGCTCAGATTTCTAGACTTTGGATTCTGATATGAGAGGCCTCATGGATCATTTCTATACTATTCATCCTCGTCCTCCTCCTCCTCCTCGATCTTTCTATCTATTTATGGATGTTTTTATGTATAAAACTCTCTACTTAGCTAACTATGTGAACTTTTGTACCACCATCTTATTACATATCTAATATGTCTGTTTTTCCTGCCTATCTTATATAAGATCTTTTGATGAGGTCAAAGGGGAAGAAATAAAGTAAATGTGAAATTGAAAAGGAGGATGAGATAATGCAAAGACCTGACATGCTCAATTCTCGAATTAAGCACACCAAGTCCCCAACCACGTATAACTCTTGCGAATTATACGTAAGGTTGTCTTAAAGAAGGTGTTTATGTTGAACATTGCTATCCGATTTTAGATTGTGAAATCGTTTAGTTAGATTTCTAAATAACTGGATTAGCAGCGGAAATCAAATTTTATAAAACAACTTATAAACTTCTACTCCCTATAGAGCAAACCATTTTCTAAGAAATTAACTTTATAAAAACACTTTATGATCTACTCTTAGGGGTAGATAATCATTTACAATCAATTGGGCATTAACAAGCCCTTAAAAGAAAATACAATTTATAATAAATCCAGTCCTCTTAAAACAAACAAAAGAAGAAACAAAATACAAATATATCTCGGTCCTATTACATTTCACTCATTCTCCCAATCTTCAGAATCGCCCAAAACCCGGGACAAACATCATCACATCAATCATCATCATCATCATCCTCATCAACATCAACAACAATAATAAGAACAACAACACCAGCAGCCTCCACATCATCATCTCATCATCAACATCAACAATAACAATACCTGTAAAAAGAATAACAACAACAATAATGAGCCGGAGCCCAGTACACAGCAACACAATCACAGACGGAGTGACACACGAGCTTAACTAAATGCAATGCACAATCAACAAGTTATTATCTTTTCTTTACAATAAACAAATCAACAATGGAGCACTCACACTCCGGAACAAGCCAATGGGAATCTGGGGGTCCTGAGTAACAGCAGCTGCTCAGGGGGTTGATATAGATAGACCGGATATCTATATCTCCTATATCTAACCGATAAAGAATATTAATAGCATCATCTAGGGTTCACACTCCTTTATACACTCCACTTATCCCGGTCTATAACATCAGTTAGTTCAACGGTCCCATACCCGTGAACTAAAACATATTATTTCCTCCCGAGCCTAAGTAAAGAATATACCGATACAGTTAACCCTATTAGCTACCCACTTAGCCCTTAAGATAAACCACCATTGCATCATGGTGAACCATTGCATCATGGATTTGAGTCATTGCATCATGACAAAAGATTGGGCTAAGTGCCTAACTACCGTGCCATTGCATCATGACAAGGTTGTCGCTCCCCGGATCCGGATTCAACGACGTAAAGCACAACCAACACTCATCAATTATTAAGCCGTCTTTAAGTTATTAATCCATTTAGGATGCCTATCCTATCAATCATCACGCAAGTTACTGCGTACCTTGAATATGAAATCCAAACAGAGTCTCAGAAGATTCAGAAGATATGTTAGATATCCATCACTGTTAAAGGAAAGAACTCATAAGAAATTAAACTAACATCCACTTATATCAAATTCATACAAGAACTTATATCAATCAATCACTAATCTCTAACTCATTTTATTAAATCCTATTTGATCAGACACTAATGTGGAACCCCACTATGGCTGCGAATATCGCCCCGCCAAAATATGGACAGTTCTCCTTTGTCTGTCAAAGAATTTCTTTTCTCTTTATTTATAGTGTTTTATTACAAAAGCATTAACAAAGAATTCATAAACCAAAAACATTCATTTTCCAAGTACACACATTTGAAACAACATATTCCCATATTAATCAAAGATCATCCTATTTCATTCATCTAAGCTAATTAATAGCTATTAACCCATTTTAGCTTAACATTAGCCAAATTGATTAAATTAGTCATTTAAGTCATTTACTAAGCCAAGGTGATCAAACTATATCAATCTAATTCATTTTAGCTTAGTAAAGTTCATTAAGCCAAGTTAGACTTAGATTAATTACTAATTCATTATATATCTAAGATCTATGTCAATTCGAGCTTACATTAACTTAAACTTAGCCAAATTCATCAAAGTTAAACAATCTAATCCATTTTAGTTCATTCAAGTTCATTTAGTCAAGTTGAACCTAGGTTTGTTAACTAAGTTCATTTTATAACTAACTTCTAGATTTAATCTAATTATTTGTTAAATCTATAAATCTACTTAACCCATTTTAATTACATGAATTAATTCACTCAACACATCAAATATCACTTATCTATCTCATTTTAGCTCAAAAAGATCCATTTCCTAAGCAAAAACACATTTAACAAACAAAAACAAGTTTTTGACTTTGTTTTGGAAAATGTTGCAGCTGGAAAGAATCAAAATTTAAGCATGATAAGTTTCGAATTTGTAAAAACTCAAAACATGAAAGTTGTATATCTCTTTTTAAGCTTTCCAACGCAACTTGAATCACCTCAATCGGAGGTCGGATGAAAAAGTTATGGCTAAAATACAAACGGCTGCGAAACAGGGGAAGTCTGCACGACCGAGTGCATGGCCGTGCTCGAGGCCGTGCAGAGCATGAAAAAGTGACCCGAGACAAAGTTTTAAGCATTTTAAGGGCTGCAGGGCTTGTGCATGGCCGTGCATAAGGTTGTGCACACTGGAACGACAAAATTACGAATTCCTTTGTTCTTGAAATGCATTTTACACTTTTCAAAGTTGTTTAAACTCATTCCAAAGTTCCCCAAAGCTTGTTACATGATCAATATAACATTCAAACAACATAAACTTCACATTCACCACATCAAACATCTCAAACTTCATCAACCTCCATAACCACTATTCATCATCTTCTTCCTCCAACTCAACCCAACTTATCAACTTCAACTCAAATACAAAATAAACAGCACTTTCAACCCAATTCAACATCAATTAATCAATTACAATTGTAAATTGCAAGTAAAAACAAAGAGAAATAGAAATAGAAAACTTAGCTTTTTGGCTAAATCATGCAATTCCTTCTTCTTCTAGCTTTGATTCCTCTTTCCTATCTTCTTGCTTAGTGTTAATTTATCTTCTTGATCTTGTCTAAGGTTTGAGATTGAGAAGGAAAGATCAAAGAAAGAAAGAAAGAGAGAAAGAAAGAAAGAAAGAGAAGAAGGAAAGAAACGAGAAAAGAAGAAGAAGAAGAGAGAGGCAGAGGATAAAGGTTTAAAAGAAAAGGATAGGGACTAAATTAATATAAAGGATTATAGGTATAATTTTAGAACTATTAGATCAAATATCTATAGTTTCGAGAGTATTTAAAAGTTTGTTTCGGAACCAATATGTTAGAAATTAAGAACTTGCAATAAGAACTTAATTTGAGAATTTATTTTAGATAAAAGATATTTAATTTGAGTTCGGGTTTAAGAACTGATATTTTTATTCAAGCAAATGAACTCAAATTTTGTAAAGATTTAGGAATTAGTGTTTAGGCTAAGAATCAAGAGTTTAGGAATCCTCTAAACATTTCAATGACTTGTTTAGAGAATTTAGATTTCAAATCTCAAATTTCATTTAATTAATTACTAATCTAACTTTGTCAACTTGTCTATTTATATCCTATGATTAATTTAATTCATTCAAATCTATCTAAACCCAATTTCTAATATATGTGAAGGTTTGGGGTATTTCAGATAATATGTGCAATCAATGGATGATTTGGGTGGGGGGGGTGTGTGGGTTGAGATGGTTTGTTATTGTATGCTTAGTAAATTGATCTTGAGCTTATTAATCTACTATTGTTATTTCAAAATAAAGGGGAGCAAAATATCAAAATTTCTTCATAACTGTTTGCCCTCATCAAAATGGGAGAGATTGTTAAAATGAATTATTTTAAATATGATTTTGATGAGAGGAAAAGTTATATAAAGATGTTTGATAAATTTTACAAAGGAATATCAATATAGAAATTTTTCTTATGTGTGTATATATGTACTGTGTTTATACTTGTAAGTGCACCGGCATGCTGGTCTAATAGAACAGGGCATCACGCCTAAAATAAAGGTAAAGTTTGGGCCGTAACATAAGGAAGCCTAGCACCGGTGGGCTAGTCCAGTGATTTCAAGGCAAAAGGCAATCAAATCTAAGATTTAAGGCTCGAAAAGAGCGCAAAGGAGAAAATTTTGAAGCGCGATATGTGAAGCTTGAACCGGCAAGCTGGTGAGTCCAAGAACCAGCGAGTTGATAGCCAATTAATCCGACCACTTTATGCATTAATTGTCGCCATTTGACAAATGATATCTCCGCTACGGGAGATGCTAGAAGAAAAGAAGATAAGCTCTTGTGGGCTAGTACTTACTTACTTTACATAGGCTAGCAGACGACAACCGAAAAGCTATTCCCTTCCAACAACCAAAAAGCAGTAAGCCTTCCTTCCAACAAGGGTAGGGTTTGGAATGTTTAAGATGCCTGGTTGTGACAATTTCCCTAGTTGACAATATGACTTTTTTTTATGCCTGGCGGCAACTCGGATCTTATGTTCTTTAGATGCCCATCTTATCCGCCAGTTGTCTGGCTGCAAAAGGAAGAGGTTAGTTCACAACTCTGAAAGCCGAAGACGAAGGGAGGAAGGCAGCTACAGCAGCAGATAAGGAAGAGATTTAGGCAACTTCAGAGTCTTAATTGACCTACCGGACTCTAAAGGAAAGGTACCACCACTTAGTTGCAAACTATAAACTTGCCGATTTCCAAGCATCTTTACCTTAGAGATTCAAAAAACCTTTTTCTAACAACTCTTTGAGAGCTTGTGTTTCTAAACAAACAAAGCAAGTTTTCTTACTTTTTTTTTCTGCTCTCTTGTTCATTATTCGTAGATCTTTAAGTAAAAGAGAGAAAATCTTTCTAGTGCTCTATTCTTATTTTTGTAAATTTATAAAAGAGGGTGACTAGAGAGTGAAGAAATTATTTTATTTCCTAAAATTGTGTAACTTGTGTATTGCTCAGCTTGAGCTTGATCTTGTTGTGATCAATAAAAGTGACTGTGAAGTCCTCATTTGAGGCATTTATGGATCATGGAGAATAGGAAGTAGGCCGAATTCCACGTTAAGTCTTAGCTAAATTTCACTACCCCTATCTCTTTTATATTCCATATCATCATTTGCAGTGTTATATCTCCTGCTATTAAAAGCTTAATCCCATCTTTTACATGAAAAATAATTGTTTGTGCTTTTAAGTGAAATACACAATTCCCAAACCCACCCTCCCCCCTTCCCCCCCAACACACACACACACACCACCACCACCACACCACAAAGAAGAAAAAAACTTGAGTATCATTTAGTGAGTTTTCAAACTCTCCCTTTTAGAGATTATCCGTGTGATTATTTACAATGGAGTTGTATTACTTTTGCTTTTCTAATCCTTAATTAAAGGAATAATGCCCTAGCTTGATTATTTTTATACGCAAGTTATGTAGTAAATTGGGGGAAGAAGACCCAATTTATCTGCTACCAAAGCTTATGCAAATTGTTACCATAGTACTTTTTGTTAATGCAGCTTCAATAGATCCAGCTATAGCTTTTCATGTGCCTTTTTTCTGTTAGGCTTTGAAAATTTCTCTGACCCTACTCCATCAAGCCCTTAGTTTTGTTTGCTTATAAACCTAATTTTTTGTGTCGTTGGGTACAAAAGACATACATTTATGTTTTAATCGAGTTATAATGTGAACAAGACTACAATTGTAAAGTCCATATGGTTGTATCATATTAACAAGCCTTTTACATCAAAATATATACTATGTTTCAAGTTTTGGTAGGTGTATTTTTGTAAGATTATGTTAAAAAATTTTCCATGTTGTTTGCACATTTTGTTATTTGCGTGTTTCTTAGAGAATAAGATTTTGGTTCTCTCGATTGTTCAAATTAAAGGGAGAGAGGGAGAAAAAAATGGACAATGAAATAAAGGATGAAGAAAAAATATGGCATTTTGACTAATCAATTCAATGGGGTCTGAGAAGAGAATAGGAAAGTAGAACATTCATATATCGTGCTGATAGATGTGTGTAAACCATTTATTAAGGTTTATTTATGCCATAGCATTTGAATGCTATCAATTAACTAGATTTGTTGATGTTTTTAAAATACCATTTGTGATATCACTCCTTTTTTCTTAAAAAATATCATTTGTTAATCTACTTTATTTAGTTTAATTTTAATACAATAATTAAGTCCACGGAACAAATCCTCATTTTTGTTTGAAATATATCCATTTGATGTATTTTTTAAAAGGTAAATGAAGGTTCTTTTTTTTATTAAATTTTAATAAATTTATGTTCTATAGTAGAAAAGTCTGATAAGTTTATATTTTAGGTTTTGAGCTTGTTTCTTTTTGAAATTCATCATCATTGTAATAAGCATTTATAAGCTATTGTTTACTAGCATTATACCACCATCACATGTCCCTTTAAAGTTAAATTTACATGTGTATGTATCACATACAATTAAAAATCAAGGTCCAAACAAGCTAAGCTATTCAAGCTCAACTCTTTTTAGGCCCAACCCTACTTGACTTCTCCTGTTTAACTAAACCAGTTGAGCTTGAACTTAAACTTAGGCTTGTTTAGTTAAACAAGTCAGGCATAAGCTTGTCTTCAGGCTCGTAAATAGACTTGTGGACAGGGTCATTAAAGGCTTGTTTAATAATATAATATTATATTAATATTATTAATATGTTATATATAATTATTTATATTAATTTAATATTATAAATATAATTGTATACGTAAATGAGCTAAGCTTTGGCTCGAGAATCCTTAACAAGCTTAGGCTTGTCAAGAGCCCAGTTCGACTCGAACCCATTAAGGCTTTAAATGCCTGGCTCGGCTTTTTTGCACTACTATTAAAAATGAATAAAAAGCAAGTGGCCTCCACCTGGTTTTATGATATTCTATTGAGTATTATGGTCCATATTTTTATACATAAATGTGTAGTGTAAGTTGTTAAAAGACAACCGAATTGTACTTATTTATAGCGAGGAAGAAGAGAAAAACGGATAACGTAAAGGGAAAAGTAAGAAAGGGTAAATGGTATACTTCATTTATTAATGTGTACCAAGTTGGATAACATATCAATCATTATATATATTCCTTTGCCACATAAGTTTATATGGAGTAATTGACAAATTCTTATGCCAAAATAATTGAGAAGCGGAAATCTCTTTCTAATAAAAGCAAAAAACTTCAATGAAATCATAAAAGCTGAGGCTCGTACATCTAAATATGTGAAGCAAAAGAGACTCACCAAATGTTAACGAGAATAAGGTAACCACGTGCTGTCTTTGTAAAGTCCAATATATAAATATAAATTTGTTTCATCTTATATATATGTGATATGTTTATTAGAGTATCCATATCCATAAATTCTTTCACTAGATCTTTAAGGGGTCATATTAGCACCTTGAAAAACTTTTTTTCATCAAGGACCTCACCACTTTATCTGCGAGGTTCTTCACATAAGTTTCTTCACTTCTTTTTATACTTCTCATTTAATGTTACATGATACTTTACTTTTACATAATTAATTATTATTACGAGGGAACTCACTTTGCGAATTACCCCAAAAAGTTTAAAGAACTCTCCACATCCGTAAGTAGATCAAAAAGTAAGGTCATTCACTTAAGAATGCATAAGTGCATATGGTTTAATTGATAATTTGACACTAAAAGTTGTTAATTACATATAAATCACAGTAATAGCATTTTATCTGAAAAAGATGTTGAAAGCATATTAGGTTTGAGGTCTGATGAACATGTTCTTTGTGTGACGCTTAGAATGACAAGATCAAAGCAATTTAATCTACAATAGGTAATTTAACTATCATTGATATTAGGAAAAGAATTAAATATGATGCAATCCCTTTAGATAACACTCTTAAACGAATATTAATTCTATGGTTTTTTGGACAATTCATGGCACCCCATTAGGAAGTAATATTCCTAATGATCATTGGTCCATAATAGCCGACATACATAATTTTAATAGTGTTAAATGGTTTTTTTTTTTTTTTTAGAAAGGCTGAGTGTGGGGTGCAAAATTACAAGGCCAGTGGAAAAAAGTATCTCTCAAGTTGTGCCCTCATGCTAGTGCTATGTCCTCGTACTCCTACTATGTTTTTTTTTTTTTTTTAAAGTTGAATATTTATTAAAAAAAAACTAATTTTATTTTATTACAATGTTTTGCATTTTTTTTCTGATCATATCACTTTGGCTATATTGACGTTAAACTATCAAATCATCTTACTCCCTGTGTGAAGATTTAAACAAATGGTCAAATAAAGAATGTTATTAATCACTTCAACAAGATACCCATTGACAAGATTACTGATATTTGTTCCAAATTCATTATTTTGGCAATACTTTTATCATGCATTATTCCATTTTACTCATGTTTTGCAGGTTTTTTTAGGGAATTCCTCTAACCAATGAAGAACATGTGCATGCTTCGACAAATTCAAAAAGACTTTAGGTTTATTATTAAATCTATTTAACATCATCGCTATATATATTTTTAATAAGTTTATTGGGAAATGCCTATTGTAGATGTTGGCATCATGACTCTTAAATGTAGATAAAGGGCAACAATGGGTATATGATGAAATGGCTGGTCTATAAGAAACTTTGTCCACTTTAAATGAAATTATGGAGTTTGTAATAAATGCTATAACATCATTAAGCAAATCTAGTAGGGGAACTGTAGAAGAAGGAAAGATGGAGATGATGAATGATAAGAATCTTCAACGGAAGAATGAATACCATTTCGTTGGAGATGCTAGCACAAACAAAGTATATAATAAGAAAGGAGATCCTATACAAAGGATATGATAAGAAAGGAGATCTTATTAGGAAATGCTAGAGTTGAGCATGGCGGGAAAGCATCCTTATGGAGAAAAACATAGAGTTATTATCTAATGACATGCATAATGCATTGGGAGGAGATGATGCACAAGTAATATTAACCTAAACTTCAAGTTTAGGCAGCTTATAGATAAGCAGGATTGTGTAGAATATAACAATGTGAATCCCCTTCATTTTAACATAAAAAGTTATGAGGGAGACAAAATCCACACCTCATAAATGCAACGTGGGTGATGGTGATTCTAAAGGAATATATGTATAAAATATTGTTTTAGATGTTGCCAACCCCAAAACGAAAGGCTTAAAGATAAAAAAATTTGTTCTTTTGTAGTAATAAAATCAAATTATCTATGATTATAAATATAATATGTCAGTGTTGTAGCAAGTGAGCTCTACACTGTGCCCAATGAACAATCATCCTTTTGGAGTTGAGGTAACTTAAGTTTCTATTAATAGAATTTTTTGTTATTACAATGCTATTTATTTGTCATATGTTTTAGGATTCTTAGAGAAAGTGCCGTGCATAGCCAAAAAAAAAAAAAGTGTCTTAGAGGTATCATTTATCAAAATATGTTGAAGATAAAATTGCCATAAAGATTGCGTCTGGTAGAACATCTTTATGTATGAATCATTTGGAAAAAAAATGATGAAGATAAGATGAGCAGAAAAAGTAGACCTAGTAGAAAGCCTTCACATTATAAGTTGTTGTCATTCCTCATCAATAAGCAAAAACCTATGTGATTGAATGAAAACAAACAAAATAGTCATAGCACATATCATCCCTCTAGTAATTACGAATGGATGTTTCATTTATTAATATAATGTATTTCAATAATTTATATTAATTATAATAGTTTTACATTATATGTAGTATATTAGAGCAATTATGGACAGTCATAATGAAGATGCCCTCCAAGCAAACAACTAATCCACTCTTTAAGCCAACGTTGTTTGACTCATTCCCAAGTGCCATCATCATCCACTTGACTACATCTTCGATTTTGAAGAAAAAGAGAAGTAATTCTTCGAAATATGTTCTCATGTCACTCTCACTTTACATTTTATCGATCTAACTTTTTGAAATCAAAAACAGTCCTATGACAATCGACGTTGGAGTGGGTTGTGCGAATAGGAAGGAGCTTTGGTGTATAAGGCGCCGCGCATGAGTTTCAAGCAAGGAGTTCATGAAATTCTTTTAATATTTTATATTATTTTACTAAGTTAAACATACAAAATAGGTATTAATTATATGATAGAATTACATAGGAAAATAGATCTTGACAAAAATTCTTATCTTCCTTTCCGATTACTGGTCTTATTTTGTAGATATAGGTTATCAATCTAAATGCTATAATGTTAAATAGGATAAAGAAGACAAAAACTCCAGCATGGAAGACATGCTATCTACCAACGATATTATTATTATTATTATTATAATTATAAGAAGCTATTTGAACTTATGGGATTGTTATTTGTAGAAGTTATATGTTAAGACCTTAAGTGATTTTCCCTACAAATGTGTGTCAAGCAATGACAAGTGAGGTTTCTGTCATCAAGTTCATGCATGTGAAAGGCATAGATGATAAGATTAAATGAATGTTATGTGTAGTAAATTTATAAACCAAGAAAGTATGTTGAGACATTTTTATCCACACACATATTTATGTGTGAGCTAATCTAGGTCGTTGATGATATGGACCATGCAAGAACTTAAATGATCTTGTCACTTTTGAGGGAAACAAGTGTAGAGACATTATCAGAGATATGGTATTACTCCACTATGACAAGATGAAGGGAAAGAAATTAGGTTAAATTTCGAGAAATTGTTAGGAGATATAATATTGGTATAGCAAAATCCCTCTATCGCTTCTGCCAATTCTTCTCAATGTTTTTTGTATGAATTTCTAGATTGAAATGAGGCCTCGATTGTATCAGTCCTGCTAAATTTATTTATAGATTACTGTATTTTGGAGGTGTTACCATTATTGTTGCTCTTTAATGACTGGAACAGGAATGTAACCAGATCACGACATGATAATACCATAATGCTTAGACGATCCCATGCCAAAAATATTAATGACCCACTGCATCCACATTGCCCAAGGTCAACCAATATGTATTGGCAGCCAAACGAGCTACCGAAATTTGTGGAGCTAGGAATTGTCACATTTTTATTTATATCATATTTATATTTTATCTACATTTATAATTTATCTATTTTACATCTGTAGCATATCTACAATCTATTAGGTCAATTTATGGGATGTAATACAAGTTTACCGTCTTTATGGAAAAAAAAAAAAAGATTACACAAATATAAATTGTATAAAAAAAATTACCAAAATACCATCACTATATCACAAGTTGAAAAAGGAATACAACGTTTTATATGTGTATCACATCTTTAAGGCAAGATACAACGACCTACTGTACAAAAATATTAAAAAAATTTGTATCGCAAGTAGGATATGCTATACACTCGAAGTACCGATACTTTGCTTGTATCTTACATTACACTTTCGCACATTGCACTTGCAACACTTGCAAAATACCAGTACTTTAATCATATCGTATGTTAAATATGCAATAAATTAAAAAAAAAAAAAAAAAAAGCTAGATATGCGATATGGCAATAGTATATTCGTAATATTTTTTATATAAATTATATATATATGTATTTTTTTTTTTAAAAAAGATGGTAAACAAATAATAATATCTCATTTTGAGTAAAACTATCAATTTTTTATTAGTATTTGTTTCTTGACAAACATCTTTTTAAAAAGACAAATATGATATCAAAATAACTAGAATATGATAAAACAAACGGATTTATGCTCATCTTGAAAATATAATCCAGAATATCCAATCTGTGTTGCTAATAGAAAGGAGAAAATATCGAAAATGATCCAAGATTATCATTCAATAGAACTAAATAGACAATAGAATTTTTAGCCTGCGATGGAATAAATAAATTAGTTTATGTGGCCAAAAAAAAAAATTCCATTCCTCTATTCCTCGATTTGGGCTTCTTTACTTTTTCATCTTCACTTGTTCAGTTCGTCATTTCGTTTTTCCATTGCTTTCAAACTGATTGTTTATCGAAAACACATAGATTAAAAAACAAAGTTCCATTCAAACATACCAAACAAACAAAATACAAATAAGATGTGAATAAACTACAAGATAAAAGTATAAATGAAATACAAATAAAAACCAACTAATCCAAAAAAATCTATTTGAAAGTCTCTTCATTTCTCTTTGACAATTTGATTTTGGCTGTGCGCTCTCTTATAATTTTTACGCTATATTTCACCAATTCTGTTGCTTTTTCAACTCAGGTCACCCATCATTAAAAACTTCCAATTTATCCCCCCAACCTTTTTTCTCGTTCTGTGTTTTACTTTTCCCAATGCATGCAACAAGCCAAATGCACATGTAAAAATGAGAAACAGTCTCACATCAAGATTAACAAAATTTAACAGAAAATGTAACAGGAATTTGTTGCTTATATTAAATAACTGAGAGACTAATAGGAATTTCAGAAGGACTTGCAAAATTCTGGGTTCAAGCTCCACAAATGTCACTTCCTGAATCTACCTACATGGCAATTTATACTTAGTAGGACATTGTTTAATCTTGTGAGTGGTTCATGATTCGCAGTGTAGGTAGTCAAATGTCAGCCACACCACAGATCTTCACGGGCTTAAAAAAAGATTGAAATAATAATAATAATAGAGGAGGAGGAGGAGAAGACGACCTTAGTATAATAAGAATGAGGTTACACAAGCCATCCCTACAGAACTGAGTGATTATCTCTCTGAAGTTCTATTCTTCAAGCCAATACCTATACATGCTTTTATTTCCTCAATACTCATGATATCCCCGGCATTAGGTTTGAGTAAGTTGCTAGCACTTAGACGTAATGAAGCATCCTCCAAGCCAGGGATCTCAGACAAACTACTTACTTTTCCTTTCAAAGACTCCATCAGAACCAGTCCTATAGCAACCAGCAAAAGCAACATCAATATTCGTGTTTTGCCGTGTTCAAACTCAATGGTGATGATTGGCTATTAAATGAAAACATACATATAGTAACATATGGCATAGTCCAGAACATTAAATAAGGTCTTTTACCACGAAAGAACATTAATCAAGATGTAATGAGAACGTATGAAAGGGCCAATACGAATCTATGATCAATAAGTCAAAATAGGATAGAGATCTTTGGCTACTAAAACATGAAAAAGCCTAGAAGAATCGAGATGCATTTTACCATGATTTACTTTAAATAGCAGACGCTTTCTCAATTTTCTATTCAGGGCACGCCATATTCAAAAAATCTCAAAGATATACAAAATTCTAGACAAGGCGAATGTTTGGTTGTGAACCAGACTGCTAAATCCCAAATTTCCAGCAAACTCAATGCTGCTGACATAGCAACACAATTCATGTCAACAGCATCTGAAGGAAAAATTCACAATTTTCAATTTGTCTATAACTATGAGTCAAAGCTCTAAGCACCTGGCCCCAAGGGTAGAATGATTTAGGATTTCCATTACGAGATTCATTTTCCATAATGGTTGCATGGCAATGTTTTTCTTTCCCTTTAGATGGCACATATGCATTGAGCCTGACATGATGGCTCTCCATCAATGTACTGAATATGGGTCAATTACGCTGATTTGGAAAGTGGCAATTTTAGCTGTTAAATGCTTGTCCTGGATTAATGAAGATCTTTGGATACAAGCTGGTACATTTAAAAGATGGGCTTTCACTGCATTTAATTTTTTTTTTGGGTTGAATCAGTGTATTAAAAATTCAAATTATGAAATATGAATTCGTCTCCCAACTTCATCATTTGGCTTTCTTTTTTATCCAAAAAGAGTTCTCAATGGACTGCGCATTAGACAAGATTCAATTTGTGACCAAAAGCGAATATAAATATTGCAATCCTATCCTTTTTTTTTTTTTTTTTTCCTTTTTCATCCAGCCTTCCTTATCGGTGATTCACCCCACCCTTCAGATATCTTTTTTTTTTTTTTCCTCCCTTCTTTTAATCCCGCTTTCTCACCTCTCCAATAGGTGTCATAACTGGATCTTCTAGCCCCATTCTCTTTAAAAAAAGAGGTTTAAATTGTAGATTCCATCTAAACATGACATCACAATAAAGATAAAACTTCTATCCAACATCATTTCAATGCAACAATGCAAGAAAATAGAAATAAAACATTCAACAATAAGAAAGGCAGAGTTGTTGTTTAATAGTGTTCTTCCTTCATCCAATCCCTAGCCTCCTTTGTACGTTTGTAATGTTTCCAAGCTCATGTATCAATATGTCAAAAATGATTGCTTGGATGCATCCCAAGTTCTAAAATTTAAAAGGTTAAACTATATGTATAATATAAAATAGGGTTAATAACACCTTTGGTACCTAAACTTTGCAAAAAAGAGCAATTAACAACCTAATCTTTAAAAAGATCAATTTAATACCTATATAAACTTTTCGAGGACACTATTCATACCTAAGCTAACTAGGTTAGTGACATGGCAAAAACAGTCAAACGACACAAGGCAAATAAACATTTTAAAAAACTTTAATTAACTTTCTGCTTTTATCGATGGACATGGGAATAGAGTTGTACAGAGCATTTAACCAGGTTAATTAAGATTCAAAATCCATCACCAACCCCATATCCAAAACCCTAATAACACACCCCACATCCCACACCCACCCCACCCCGGCGCCCACCCAAAACAAAAAAAAAAAAACCAAAAATCAAAACCTCAGAACCCAAACATATAAATCAACTTGATCCCAAATTTAACCTTTTCAGCAACGCAAAACAATAACAAAGGACCCATGACCATCAAATCTTCTACACACTGGCTCATGCAATCAGCTTCTTATCTTTCTAGATATCACCTTCTCACATGTTCTTCATGTCAAACATATGTACAAATTATTTGCAAATTATTTAAAAAAAAAAAAAAAACATAATCTGAATGCAATCCACCCACACTTGCTATCCTTACTCCCACCGCATTGAATACATATGTTCGTTTGTCCCTGGCGTTTCTTTTCTTCATCCATGAACTAAAACAAAGCAGATTCGGATTCTAGGGTTTTCAATTTTCACCTTGAGGTTCGAATTCTAGGGTTTTGATTTTGAGGGTGTTATTACGGTTTCGGATATGGAGTTGGTGATGGCTTTCGAATCCTACGGTTTTCAATCTTGGAAGTTTCCTTGAGGTTCGGATTCTGGGGTTTTGGTTTTGAGGGTATTAGGGTTTTGGATATGGGGTTGGTGAGTTAATTAAAGTTTTTTTATTTTTAAACAAAGCATTTAAACAAAGTGTAAGTTAATTAAAGTTTTTTAAATTTTAATTATTTATTTGCCACGTGTCATCCATTGGTTGGCTGTATTTGCCACGTCACTAACGTCTCATTAACGGAGTTAGCTCGGGAATGAATAGTGTCTCAAAAAGTTTATACAAGTATTAAATTGATCTTTTTAAAGATTAGATAGTTAATTGCTCTTTTTTGCAGGTAGCAAACAACTCATTAGCCCCATAATATTTTCTCTTTGGGTCTATCAAATAAAGTACCCCTGAAATGCAGTAATAATTTACGTTTTCTTCATCATCTAAGGTTCTTTAGTTATACCAGCATTCTCTGTCGCTATATATCATTTCACTGGATAAAGTACCTAGCTATTTAAGTTGAATGGCAATTTTAAAAAAAGTTCTGCAGATCACACCATTATTTTGTTTTTGTCATGCAGTCAGTTATAGATTGAATCATTGATTTATAAAGATAGAGCTAGATGAAGGAAGCACAGTTCATGGGTAATCTTCCCTTATTTCCTGATCAGCAATAATAATTTTCTACCTTCTTATTAAGTTTTTTTGCATTGCAAACATTCGTATATATTTTTGCTACATCAGCATTGCCTTATCAGACCCCAGTATGATTGCAACATAGTCAGGGGAAAAATAGGGGCACTTTCAAGGGGTCAGCAGCTTATTTGGGCGTTTGACAAAACAAGATCTCAATCATATAAAAAGAAAAAAGAATGATTTCTAGATACATAACTATGACTAATGTCATGAAAAGCATGTCATACCTAAGCCTCGAAGCATCTTCAAATCAAATTTCTGAGATAGATCCTCATGGCCAATGACTTTAGCACGTTGAAGCACTAATGCCTTTAAACATATCAAAAAATCCTACCAAAGTAACCCAAAAAAATCATCAATTTCTACTCATGACTTAATATGAACGAAAAGATAAATCCAGGAAAAAGACTTACAAGCTCCGACTCAGACAAGGAACAGACCCAACTCACATCATCAATTGTATTGTTTCCCAGAATATTTTCTTCACCATCCATAAGTTGCTCGACAGAAGTAATCAAATCCACAGGTTTGGGCTCACGAAACTTAGATGTGGCACCACCAAAAATATAGGAATTATTCTATATGTTAGAAAAAGAGATAGAAGAAGGTTACAAAGATGCTTAATACTGGAATATAATTAAAAGACAAGGCAATTTAGAGAACAGACAAAGTTTCTTTTGTATCATAAGACCCACAATATCAAAAAACAAATAAGCAAAAACAATAATCTAAAAACAAACCAATCAAAAACGATAATAACAACCCGGATATATCCTCATGATCTTAACAGAACCACAACCAAAAAAACAATATAAACTAACTGACCCAATCAAAGCATTTTGATTCAAAACCCCAAAAATGTTGAAGCAACATCACAATTGAACAGTAAGTCGTTCTAAACCCTCATATACTAAAAATCAATCTGGTGCAACCCCTAAAATCATAATTAAAGAAGGTAAAGATGAAAGACTACCTGATGAAATTCGATGGAGAGAGAGCAAGTGACACATTAAAAGACTATTCTTTTATAAATCTATCATGCTACTACTCAAATGTCATGTTTCCAAATCTAACCAATACCAAATTGATAATTTGTCTCTTGCATCACAAACTAACACTATTTCTACAGAATATAATTGCAAGCGGAACATATTCTCACTGTACCATAAAACAGCAAATACTAGGATCTTACAATCCCAATTAAAACATCTAAAGGACCAACAAAAAATCTTGTTTTCAGAAAACTTAGACTCTCAATATATAATATGAAACCATGTTGATAGCTATAGGCAAAAGGCTAAAAGGTTGGATACAAAAATTGAATCTTCATGCCTCCCATGTGTTTTACATTATTTAAGCTTCCATTGTCACCGCTGAATTGTAGAAAGACTCCATTATGCATATATAATGTTTTAGGGCCTTTACTGCAGAACAATAAATAGATGCAAACACATTGCTTTCTTAAGCTACCTAAAAAAGGTGTGATTTAAATCTTCCATCATCAAACCTTTTGTATGGTGTTTTGCTCGAGGTTTTAGTTCTCTTGTGAGTCCTATCTCTAGGTCTTTTTTGTCTTGAGGTGGCGTCTTTGCCTCTTTCTTTTCTTTTATCCATGTAAATTTATCTTTTATCAATGAAAATCTGACCTTATGTCCCAAAAAAAAAAAAAAAACCTTGAGTAGCTCATATTATCATTCCAAAATTATTTGTTCATCATTATAATGTTCTACCCATGGCATCACAAGATTGCTGCAGCAGTCAAAATTCAGATGATAAACCACTCACACATGAATTGCTACACTTCAATTGGAAGGAACAGCACACAGTTAAAGCAAGCTCAAGTATGTTTGTATCTCTTCCAGTTTAAATGGTGGCAACAATGAAATTGTTAGTCCCCATATAATCATGAATAGGGTAACAACTAACATGGAGACGCATTCTCAGAAACTGATCCTATCTAATACTTGGAGTTCAGGTCAAATAGAAATTCATGGTTCCCAACCATGATCTATTGACTGTTATCAACTTATATTATAGCTCTACCAGTGGTAAATAACTATTTCACCAACATTTTCACCATCTTAGATCATAGTTCTAAGGCAGGGGCCCAATAGGAAGGTGCCAAGTCCAAGGATCACTCAATTAAAAAAGGGGGCACAGCTTCTATAAATTAATTTAGGAAGCTATTGTGTATTAAATTTAGAAGGTTTTATAAATTAATTGCAAATCCAAAAGGCATGTTTAATGAGGATGCAATCATACAACTCTTGGAGTAATTCTAACCTTCAATCAATGACTATGAATATAAACCTTTTTCACACATATCAACAAAAAACGAAAATCATGCATTTGTAAAATATATCTAAGCCGCATGATTTAATGCAATACCCAAAAGAACACAACTCTAGGTAGGTTGCAACTTGCAACCTCTAAATAATGCTTATATACCACACACATTAACAGTTCGTTTAGAGAGGAATGTTTGTTGTTGGATAGGAGATGAGAGAAAAAAGTTAGAATTCCATTTCACAGATATTTCCTAGTAGGAGCAATAGAAACTAAAGGGATTTACGATCCCTCCAATCTCTGTTTTCCACATGCCTCCATTTTGGAAGTACAATAAATGGAAAAAATTGGAAGATTTTAACTTCACAGCTCACACGTACACACACACATATGTATGAATATATATTAGGTTTCCAAAATTGCAGTGGCAACACTGTTGAGTATTGTTTTTTTTCTTATTCAAAAAATAAATAAATAAAATATAATAAGCTAAAGACAATTTTCAAAATTATGTAAAAGTATTATATCCTTTATCACCATCAAATCTTCACCTCCATATTACATCCCTTCCATTTCCAACCACGAACTATGAAATTTTCATTTTGTTTCCTTTCAATTTCTTTCCCTTCACTCTCTTTACCTCGGGCTTTTATCCAATGGCAAAGTTTTTTTTTTTTTAAGCAAAACCTCAAATTATAATTCAGTATTTGGTAAGCTAATCTATGTATATTCTTTTCAGATATATTACTGTTAAGATAGATTGTACAACTTAATTATGCAAAGAGAAAGAGAAGAAGAAGCAGATGGATCACACGCCTCATTAGTCACCCAAGTCAGCAACAGCACACATGTAAATCTGCGTGATAACAAGAAATATAACATAGAACAGAGAGAATCGTGGTTAGCGGACACGATAAGTTCATTTTTACTACAGTAAGCTGGATATTTGATATTTAGTGGCCAATGCATCAAGTAAGATCATCTAAAGAGATGAGATATTGTTAATTAATATACTCAAAATGGCTACAAAAGTAGTTTTGGTTCCAAAAGTTTTGCTGATTCTTTTCAAACAAGTGCTACAAACGTTATTAAGTGAAACACAAATTTAATCATTCACAGTTTTCAGTGATTAAAACTAAATTTTTGCAACAGACAGATTATGGAGTTAGGAGATTACTTCATTTTCAGATGCCAGATGAATAGTGCAGACCGTGCTAGACAACAATCCACATCCCATTTAGTATATTATACAAAATCTTCCATCAGCAAGAACTACTTTAGAACTAAATTAGAAAGCACATAATCCAATGTTTCAGGGACGGGAAGTTTGACAGTAATCGCTTACCTTCCCCTTCTTTAAAACAAGGTTAAGTGTTTCTTCAACCTGCCTTTTTTTGTGCTTCCTCGCTTTATCCAGAGCACCATCAGCCTCTGCAGCAATCCTTTTATATAACGGGTTATTTATTAAATAATTGTTCTAGTTGACACAAAACGAAATCCATAAGAAATCAGCAAACACGTTGAGCTGCCGCATTATATGTATCAAGTGAGTAGTATGTATACCTCAAGCTGTAGTAAATCTCCAGCTCTAAATATAACACCAGAAAGAAATTTCAAAGAGACAAGATTTTGACTATGATGGTGTAGGGTATTACATAAGAAAGTGCAATCAATATGGCATTTTGATAGTATTTAGTTGCACGATTTTTTATGGTATTGGATTGGACAAAGATCATTATGTCATGTTTAGCTTACAAATTGTATCTGAAACTTAACAAAATTCTCTCCATGGCACTGGAAAAAAATTAATTTTTTCGTCACATATAGGTGATGATACAAAAATATTGGAATTAGAAAAAGATAAATCTCTTAATACAAATTTGTCCGCTGCTCCCAGCATAAGAGAATTGTTCTATCTACTGCTAATTGTACTATGTTGTCCAGTAATACTTATCTTAACCGGTCCTTGCAAGCAAACATTACCTTCTAAAATAACTAAAGAAAAAATTCACAGGTCTAGATACAACATAAGAAAGAAAAGCTTCAACACAGAGGATTTTGACTATGACAGCACCATATAATATTCACAGAACCGAAATTTAAAACTTAATGACCGTTACGAAAATAAAACTTACTTATCTTCTCCAACTTCTCAATCTGCTCTCTTAGGGTTTCGGGATCCTTCTTCAAAATCCCAATTTCTCTCACCTTCTTCCTTTCCTTTTTATTCTGCCAAATCAAACCAAACAAACACACCTTAAGAAACGAATTTAACACTGCTGTAAAATACGACAAGAAATCCAAATTTCGAGCTGAAATCTACACATTCCGACCAAATTAGTACCTACTATTCGTTAGGGTTTGAAAAAAAAAATAAAAATGAAACTGAATCCTATTCAATCGAAATCAAGCGAAGAAGAAATAAGAAAGTTCATGTACAATCGATACAAGTAAACGACAGCAATCCCTGCAAATAAGAGGAAAAGGGGGGGAATATTACGATCGCGTTTTAATTTCACTCTCACGAAGTACAAGGTGACGCCATAAGAATTAGGTTGGGCGTGCCGGGCTTCTGCAAATCTACGAGAAATAAATAAATACTAGCAGGCGAAACGCCTGCCTTGCAAGTATAAAAATTAAATAGGAAAGCTAAAAGAAACATAGTTATTTGACCAAAATTGTCTTAGGTAAATTAAATGCATGATTAATGAATAAAAAATAGGATAAAATTAAAAAAATAATGCATATATTGTATACTAATGTATGGAAATTTAAAAGGAAAATGAAATACCGTAAACATCATAAATATATATATATATGTGAAAGTACATAAAAATATTCTAATCAAAATTAATTTTCTACATTAAAGAAGTAGTGCAACAAAGGCAAAGAAAAAGAAGAAAAAAAGAATTTTACATTAATTATTCAATTCAATAATTAACACAAACTTGTCCCTATGGGTAAACTAATGTACCACCTCTCCTTGTATATGAACTCATATATAGAACTCTTAATTCCAAAAACTATAAATGAAAGAAAATGAAAATGGAGAGCATATACTAATACAAATAGTTAAAAATGCGTGATATCCATAATTACCAAGATAGTATATATAGGTCATAAGTCTTTACTCTGCAATAGGAAACAATTGGCCTACATTTTCTTGTAAGAGATAATTCATTTATATATTATGAAAATTTTCTTAATATTGTATCACTTTAAAATATTCAATGATATAATTACTATACAACCACTTTATAGTTGAGTTACCTATAACAATCTTATTCGATAAGTGAAGAACATTTATTAGATAATACTAAAGTAAAATCTTAATTTTTAGAGGGGAAAAATTTTGTAAAGAACTGGTCAATCATATACTGAATTATTGTAAAAAAAAAAAAGTAATGTGAACTAAAATATTAATAAGCTTCAATGAAAAGGAAAAAGAAAAGAAAAAGACCAATACTTTGATGAGATTGTGTTGATCCTAGAAAGATATGAATATTATAATTAATGAATCCTGAGTTTTTCCTGCTCATATGAGACATCTTCAATTCAAAATATACATAGATAGTTAACAAAATGTATTGTTGATCACAATTCATCATCTCAAAAATTAGTGTGAATGGGAATATATATAAAATTCAATGAAAAAGTAAAAAATAAGGAAGACCAATATATATAAGATGGGGACATTATCTATTTGTTCAAGTGCCATGGTGGCTCAACACTTTTATTTGTCGTGACATTTATAAATACCATAACAAGAAAAATAAAGAATATTTAATGCAAATAATATCAGAACATTCAAATCTATTTTATCGTAATTAGCTTCTATGTTTTTATCGTGGGAAATTTGAAAAAAAAAAATTGGCCATTACTAAGGAGGCTTCAATAGAAATGTACTTACCAAATCTATGATTAAGGCCCGGAAAAATGAAAAAAGAATTCTATTTACAGGAAAAAAAGAAATCAAGAAAATCAATATGGAAATGGCGGAAAATTTGAAGCTGACTCTAGAACGGGTGGCTAATAAAATATGGATATGACGGTTAATAACAGGAAGAAGTTAAGAAGAAAAAAAATGCGATGCTGCTGATAATAATTAGACGATTATTCTGAAAAACTAAAACGTGATGGACAATGTCTACTTATAACAAAGTTTTTAAACATTAATATAAAACATAGAGTTGAATGATAATAGTTCTAGCATAAATATAATAGACGGTTATTTTGAAAAACTAAAACGTGATGGACGATGTGCACTTATAACAAAGTTTTTAAACATTAATATAAAACGTGGAGTCGAATGATAATAGTTCTAGCATGAATATAATAGATAATATAATAGATAATAAATAGAAACGTCATACGCGTGTATTACTTCGATAAACATTTTTTTAATTATTATAAATATCATTATTTAATTTCATAAGAGGATATTCTATTTCAATTTGGTTAATTAGATAAAAGATATGTCGATTAAAATAAATAAAATAAAATAAAATTGTTGTAATAAGTCAAGAGATAATGACAAAATATAGAGAATAAAAGGATTTACATTATCTTATATTAAATTCTATAAATTTTGGGTCAACAATATGTTTATAATACTTTAAAAAATTTTACCAAGATATAACTCAAACAAAAATATTACTAAAACCCACTATAAAATTGGGTCTATAAATAAGATGAGATATAATGTTTTGTATATATTGCACTTTCTTCTTGCAATTTAGTGCTACATAAATTAAATTTTAAATTAGACCCTCATCACATTTATAATGCGAGATGTAAATAACGATAAAATATAGTATTTGTGTATCTGGTTTAACACATGTAAATTTTGAGTGTAGGGACCCGGTCTACCTAATATCGCTAGTAAGCATGTCAAATCCTTTAATCACGCATAATACCTAAGTATCATAAAATACTCAAGTATTATACGTAAGGTTGTCCATACTCAAGATGAATGTATTGATTGTTTGTTTAACCATGCGATATCATCATATACCTTTAACATAATACTACTCAATATATGAGTAGATTAACTTTATATACTTAGAATAACTTTAGTGCCAAACTTATGACACTACAAAAGATACAAGACTTGTCCATAATCAAAGCATAAGGAATAAACTTAAAATATTATTTTACACACTAAGGTTTTTGCAACGAGCTTATAACAAAATACATGTCTTCCTCAAAGTCTTTAAGATAATTTAAACAAAACATCTTAGCTTGCATCAAAGGGTTTCCTAATCGTCCCACTCATCCAAAAAGGCTTCCCAATCGATCTCGTAACCCATATCATCATAACAATCATCATCAATATCAACTGCAAGGTAGTCTCATGAGCCACAGGCCTAGTACGCAATAATATAAACAAATACAAAATGCCAAGCACACATAGGTTAAATATAGTGCAACAAGCAATAATTTGAATATCCTTGATTAAATAAGTCAATCATCATTGGAGTATCCAAAGTCCGATTACAATCTTGGGAGTCTGGAGGTCCTGAGTGACGGCAACTGCTCAAGGGTTATTATAGATTGTCCAAAAACCTATAACTACTATATCTATAGAAACAGAGTAATAATCTCATCTAAGGTTAATAGCCGTTACACATCTTTACTTAACTTACTCTATAATATCATCTAGTTCAACTGGTCTCATAAGCGTAAACTAAATCATATTATTTCCTCTTAAGAACGAGTAAACGTTACATGATACTATCTGTCCTATCGATTACCCACTTAGCCACTAATAAATCATCATTGCATCATGGTACAAAAAAAAGTCATTGCATCATGACAATGTGGTCTAAAGGCTTAACTACCATGTCATTACATCATGACAAGGATATCACTCCTCGGGCCAGATTCAACGACGAAAAGCATAACCAATTTCGAACCATTTTAACTCATCTTTGATTAAGTCAGTTTAGAGTATGCCTAACTTAACAATAATCAAATAAGCTATTACGTACCTAAGCTCAAACCCAACTGAGTCTGTCGAGAAAATCATTTCATATAAAACTTATTCTTCACGAATGTTGAGAATTTAAGGATAAAAAACGCAGCGAAAATATATTTTATTTTTTTATAAAAATGCGAACCCTAAATCCTCAATTTTTTATCCACGCAATTTAATCAAATTTAAGGATAGAATTACCTTTTTGATGCTTTAAAACTCTGGAAATTCGAATATGAGATGTTGCAAATGCGAACATCCTCTACTGTATCCACACAAATGAATTTCCAATCGAATCTATGTGTGTGTGCTAGCACCTTAGAACGATTCCAAGTTTTGGGAATCTCTTTCAGAAGAGTTTCTCACTTTTAAGTTACAGAGTTTCTCTGTAATTCTAGTGTGACAGCAAGCATCTCTAAACCCAAGAGGTGACCATCACCTCTTATTTATAGGAAGATGTGACTGTTGGTTACCTATCCTATTCTTATTAGGGTTTTCTCCATTAAACGATACATATCTTATAAAATAACAAATTTATTTAATAATCATTTATTATTCTTAATCTAATTAAGAATAATTATATAATTCCCGATATGGTTATCTAAAATAACCCATGATCCAATCAATTCATTCTTTGTGTGTGCCATGTAGGTTCAATTAATGTTGGCAATAGTCCTAAAACACCTTTTAAACCTACAAGACATAATTAGTCTCTAGCAAGACATTATGCCTACCCAAATTAAGTGAAGATCAGTGATCCGACTTCACCTATTAACCATTAGTTATTTAATCTTTTTGTTACACGATATCTTATAATTAAACATAAGGTATGGATCAAAACACTCTTATATTGTTTAATCACTTATTTCTTGATTCCAAAGTATGAAAGACTTAAACAAATGATATTGATAACTCATTATCAATTCATTTGAGCATGGTCATGCATCTTTCCGTCTTACTCATAAAGAGGCCCAAAAGATATCTCTCTCAAATTAATGAGAGGAACAAATCTCATCTTAATCACTCAACTTCCTCTACATGATTTATATTATGCCCAATCTCAACCTTTATCCAGTGAAAGAAAGATAATGTTTGATTGAGTTAAAACACAATATTTCTCATGTTGGAATATATGGTGATTTCAGGTCTAAGGACTAAAATAACACTGCAAATGAGAAATACTTATCTCATTGATCCATATAGCATTCTCATATTTGGTCATTCTAATATAATATACTCTTACATGTATTCATGCTAAATTATGTCTCATATTTATGATCAATAAAACATGATCATCATCCAGCCAACATACTAGTCTTAATTCATTATTATTCCATATAATGAACGACTAGGGATAATTAAGAATAAAATTATTTCTCATCTTATGGTTTTACTATTCAAGACACATACTTTAATGACATAAGAAATAACTAATTTATTCAAGGGCTAATACTTTATCAAAGCAAAAAGGCCAATAACAACTTTGATAAAGAAAATGACTCATATTATAAAGATAATAAACATTCAAATGACATAGAATCCATATGGGCCTAGGGCACATCACTAGCAACAACAACGTGTTAATTCCTTAAATAATCATTATACTTAAACAAGACTCTAATTGTCTCACATTTTATTCATTTAAACACAAATACACATTTTCATATTTTATTAATTATCTATCTATTATCAACAAGGATTTATTTATTTATTTTAAAGAATAGTACTAAAGAATCTATCACGCCTGTGACCTAGGCCACGATGGTCATAACTAGTACCATCACGCCCATGATCTTGGGTCGAAACAAAAACAATTGGCCTTGTTACGCTCGTAATAAGAGATAACACTCCTATCACAGCCGTTATAAAGACCTAATGATAATTACGCCCATAACAAG
Source organism: Combretum micranthum (assembly GCA_024138025.1). Classification (NCBI taxonomy): domain Eukaryota; kingdom Viridiplantae; phylum Streptophyta; class Magnoliopsida; order Myrtales; family Combretaceae; genus Combretum; species Combretum micranthum. Next base: position 168,441 of record JAMXBD010000854.1, read on the forward strand.
CTTTGTAAGAAATTCTTCTAAATAACCCGAAGAGATAACAGGATCTATTACGGCCATAATCTTCCTTTAAAAACCACACGGAGGAGATAATGGCATTTATTACAGCCGTAATCTAGGCCGTATCAAGCTATTTAAAAGACTAAGAGGAGATAATGGGTCGTGTAACGGCTATATTTGATAGGAAAACATAAATCCAATAAGATAACGACCTTAATTACACCCATGACAAACAGGACACTATCATTTGGTACTTGTTTCGAAAATTTTGAAGTCATATATCAATCTAATTCTTTACCAAACTCCTATGTACTTCTAAAAACATACCAAACTAAGCTATACACATATATCAAGCATCATCAGACTCATTTGTTCGCACAAATTCCTTCCTCACACAAATACACAATAAACTTAACCTAAGTACATAATCTCATCGCTTAAGCTTGTTGACCTCTATTATTACTCTAATCATCCAATTTCTACTTACTTATCACTAATAACATCCATACATACATTATATCATCATAACTCCATATTTCTTTTCATCAAACACCTAGAGTATATACACTTATTTGCATATGTAATTCAACATACATAATAACATATCTTTAATTCACATGAAACATCAAAGTTCTACTCATATCTAACATTAACACCAATCAAGATCATGAATAAACAAAACAAATAAGAAATTAACTTTTACTTACTTTTAGAGATATCTCTATAGATCAAGTTGTTTTCCCCCTACTTCCTTAGCTTGGTTCTCACTTCTCTTACTCTAGTATTTCACTTTCTAGCCTTTGATCTAATTTGTGATGGCCTAAAAGGAATTCTAATCGAAAAAAATTTAGGTTTATTTGGCTTGAGAGATAGAAGAAAGGGAAAGAGATACGATGGAGAGAGAGGGTCTGTTTTTGGTTTGTAATATTTTGGCTACTTTGTTGACTTTTAGACATTATGGATTCTTTAGAAGGTGCTTTATTCATGGGCTTGGGTTTTGCTTGTGTGGGTTTGGTTTAATTATCAATTAAGCTTGGGCTTAGGATTTGGGCTAAAAAAATCTGTCATTCTATGTATCAAAACACACATGCACTTAATTTAATGAAATTCCACAACATACATATTACTAAAAATTTTTTTACTAACACACGTACACTTCAATTACTAGAATTTCTCATACAAAGAATTGTCATATCATCAAATTAAATTACACTAACTTAACTATAACAATTAAATTCATAAATCATCAATTAATCATATAAAAGCAAATTAATTTAGTATTTTAGATTTTTGGTTATTTCATTGAGATTGTATTTTAGTTTTTTTTTTTTTTGGCTAAAAGGTAATTAAGTAAAATTAGAATTTATTTTAATAATTACTTTTGATAAGAGTCTCAAATAAAAAATAATTTCGTAAATTTTCCATGCTTGTGTTATATATCATTAGCATAAAAAGCTTCTCATAAACCAGTAAATAGAGAATTTACCTCATTCATAGTAGGAAAATTATAGATAGAATCTTGTAAAGGGTTGTATTTCTTTTTCATTAATAGTATTATTTTATCAAATTAATTATACGAAACTTTTTATAGATTTATTAATCTAAATCATGCATCTAATATTCAATCCCATGCTAATTACAATAATTGAACCTAGAGTGCAGATCCTTTAAGCCGGAATTCATTTTTAGCTTAAGAAGAAGTTCAAGCTACTAATTAAGGCATTTCTGATTATATATATATATATATGGTACAACTATAAACCATAATTTATTTGGTAAAAATTTTATTTTTGATTATAATTGGTAGTTTTGATTTGATATCAGGCAGTGGACCGTGAGATATATATTGACACACTAATTAGGGTGTAATTTTAACTTTTGTCGTATTAATTAATTCAATTGTCTCACATGTTGATGATTCCATTCAAAAATTACTAATTAACAAAAAATGAAATAAATGATAGATGTTACTGATGGCACCTAAAATTGATAAAATATATAATTAGATACTTAAATTTTAAACTGGTCAATCTAAAAGAACTTTTTAGCGTATTCCAATCCAACAATACCTTTATCATAGTAGTTAAAAATGTCACATAGGTTGATGATTTTACGGCCCGTTTACTTGGAGGTAATAGAGGAGGAATATAATTTCTATTGCTGGAATGCCTCTATTACTTTGTTTACTTACATTAAATTAGCAGTAATAAATATTCCATGCACTTTTTATTCCTTCTATAGAGGGAATAAAAAGTTCCATCTAACAGGTGGAACTTTTTATTCTTTTTCTATTCCCACTCCAGAAGCAAAAAAAATTAAATACCCTGTCCAAATTACCCTTAATTAAATGCTAGAATTAATACCACAATAAGGGCATAATGGTATTTTTAGCTTTATTAGCAATTTAATGCTAGAATTAATAAGTTGAAGTAAACAATAGAATGTGTATTCCCCGTAATAAAACTTTAGACAAAGTAAACATAGAAATAAACATTCCTACTCTATTACGGTAATATCATTCCCAAGGAATAACTTTTCTATTCCTTGCCTGTTTCCAAAGTTGAAGTAATAGTGTGCATAAAAAGTTTTTATAGATACTAAATTTATCAATTTTAATACTCAAGTACCCAATTACATATGTCAAAGTTTAGTTACCATTTGTGACATTAATAAAATATGAAGTTAAACCTAACCAATGGTTCAAACTAATCACTTGACCTGAACAAACCAATTCAGTCCGAATTATTGATCATTTTAAAACTTTCGAGCACAAACAAAAATAAATTATTTAATAATTAAAATTTGAGCAATTAAGTTATGTTGGGTTTGATTTCAAAATCAAACTAGCTAACCTTAGTAATAGATTAAACCTAATAATACTAAGTAAACTTTAATCGGTAATTAAGCTAAAGTTAGATTAATCACTTCCGTTGGTGATCATAAAGACAAATAAATGGCAGTTCTTGGCCGTTAAGTGATTCGACTTAAACTTAATAAAACAAATGTGTGATTTGCCTGTGAGTGGTCATTCCAGGCCCAATGATACGATGGTTAAGGTGCATAGGCTACGATCTGGCTACGGAAATAGTTGATAAGAATGATTTATGGTAGTCATAGGGTTATTTAAATAGAAAGGAACTTAATGATAACACATAAAAAGTTACATGTTTTCCATACTTAAAAAGTATTATTTACATGCAATTTATGCCTTGAAAATGATTATGGAGAATTGCTATTTATGCCCTGAAAATGGTTACGAAAATTTTCTTGTAAAGTTTGATAAACGTGCTTATGTGTAAATTCATAAAAAATGGACTTGAGTGTGCTTGATGTGTGAACATTAGTCTTGATAGCCAATGACATTATGGCCTAATGGCATCTCTTACGGCTCTTCACTTAGAGGAATAGAATAGAGGAGGGATAGAAAAGTTATGCCTTGAAAATAGTATTATCGGTAATAGACTAAGAATTATTTATTACATTGTTTACTTCAACTATATTTTATTATCAGAGATACATATCTAAACGTTTGTAGTGTTAAACTAGGATTACAATTAAAATTCCTAGTATGCCCTTATCTGGATCGAAAAGTAAAGAAGCTATATAAATATACTCATATACCAATACCTATACTTACACACATAGGGATGTAATCGGGTAGGCTATTAGAGGGTTTCCAATCCTTCTGATCCATTAAAAACCATAATAGGTTGAATCCTATAAGGTTTTAGGGTCGGGTTTGGATATATAGTAAAAACCCTATAGGGTTATAGGATCGGTTTGAATCATATAACAAAACTGATGGATACATAACAACCCAGTATTATAATTTAAAAATAAACAAAAAATAAAATATAAAAAATTGCTAAAGGGGCAAGGAGAGGAAATAAGACATGAATGAGCTACAATCTTTTCTACTTTCTGATAATGTTTTTTCTTTTATGTTTGCTAGACTAGTTACAAATTTTCGAACTTTTTATTAAATTTTGTCCAAGTTATGTTAGTTGTGGATATTTATATATTTTTTATTTCTACTATATTTTAGTCGTAGTAAGATAATTAATTTAACTATATTTTAAAATATTATACAATAACAAAAGTAGCATATTTATGTGTGATAAGAACGTATCAGCATATCAAATAATAAAACTCAATAAAAATCCTACGACAAGCTCTAAAGCAGCGCACCTATCGATTGCAAAATAGAATTACTACCGATGCCATCCTGGGATCTGGATATCAAATACTAATATTACTATTTCTCTACCATTTAACCTAATAATTGAGATGATATTACAAATACTACTTATTTAACTAAAAACCCTAATAGTTAATTATGTGTCTTCTTAAGATAATACGGTCACAAAACAATGCTTCTTATCTTGATCCACCCTAAACCCTAATTTCTTATAATAAAGGATTAATTAATGGATCGTTTATATTTTGAACTGTAGGAATTCCTAAATTTATCAACTTCTCTTTTGAGATAATTGAATTCTAAGCCTACATGATTAATAAAAATGTCTTTCATCATAAGTTACATATTTGCGTTACGGTTTGAGATTCCTAACAAAGATTCAATCTTTATGCAAAAAGTTGATGTAGCTATATCTAAATCCACATTCAAACTTCTTTATTCAAGCAAATCTATTCTATTACATGAAGTATCTTCCTATCTCAAAGAAATCAAACATGCAATTAATTATGACCACAAATCAATTACAAAAACAAATAAGATGTTATAAACAAATCACGCAATCAAAAACAATAATAGCAAGCAGAAAGTAAAAAACACACAGATTTTTACGTGGAAACCCTTTCGAGAAAAACCACGAGTAGAGGCAAGAGAGGAATCACACTATATTAAATTAGGAGTACAAAGGTTTGAGATAATTACAACTCTAAACTTTCAGATCTCTTAATGGAAACTTTGCGTATGTGATGTGTTGTGTATATAACCCTAGAAACAACACACACGCATATATATGTATGTGTATAAGGATAACCGACATAATGGCCTAATTATGACATTTAAATATGTAATTAATGAGTAATAAATGCTTGAATTATGATCGTTAAATGTATAATGAATGAATAACAAATGTGTAGTCAAATATTCATTCATTAACATTTAACTACGGGAGTCAGTTACAGAAATCGGGTCACAAACTCCAACATAAGAAATCATGAATAGACTCAATAACATAAACTTTCATTAATCAAACAAAGTTAGCACTTAGATCTAGGGCTTTACAAGACATAGGGCAAAGAAATCTACTCCTCCATAAAAATTACAACCAAAACACGAAATCTAAAAGAATAGAATATAAACATGATATAAAACAACTCCCTTAACACAAAGTTTGGTGATCTTCAATAAAGCTTAGCACTTGTCCTCTTGAAGCTCTTAATTTTCTCTCTAGGGTTTCTAAGAATAAGGATATGATATGAAAATGATGAGTCATGAATGCTATTTATAGGGAAAAGGAGAAAATATCCTACACAACTTGTGTTCGAGCCCATGTACAATTAAAACTGGTGAAAATATCAAATTTTGAGACTGCACGACCATGATCACAGCCTGTGTTAACAGGCCATGTACTTTGAAAAACGTCTCTGGTTGTTTTTCGTCTTCAACATGACATGCTACGCAGCTTGTGTATCCTTGTGCACTTTAAATTTGCTTGTTGGTCATTTTTTATCTATACAGCTTGTGTAAAAAGGTCATGTATGTTATAAATCTTTATTTTCCCAAATTCTTCATCAAAATCTTCATTAACTCATCTAAAAATCTTCATTAAGCTCAAAATTTTCCTTTATCCCGAAAATTAACATTTTAACCCAATATATATCCTTTTCTTTAATAATTCACATAAAATCTATATAATATCATATTAAAATAATGTAAATAATAAGGTTTTTAGACACTTATCAATGTGTTTAAATATCGTATAACGAATGTGGTCTATAATATTTTCTATCAATTCCAAATGCATCTTTAAATTTTTTAATGCATAGGAAACTTGTGTTAGAAGTATCAACTTTTTAGAATTTATTATTAAAATTTGAAAATAGGTTGAAAAAAATAAAATTATAGAATCGGGTTTTAGGTTTTAAATCAAACCTTGTAGGATGGGTTTAGATATAACATTAAAATCCTATAGGATTATAGGATCGGGTTTAGTAGATTTTATAGGGTAGCGAGTCAAGTTTTGGATTCATATGATCCGTCCGAAACCCGAGCCGATTACATCCCCGCACATACATGCACACATATGTACTATTCATAACAAACACATTATATATAAATATATAAACATATAATTTATATATGATATATATAATACATACACATATATACAAATATATATAGATTATATATTAGTCCACACACATAGCTTATAAAATATAACGTATATGTGTATATAACTTGTACATACAACTTATATATTTTTATCAATGCCATATTTATTTGTCATTTATACAATACTTGTACTCTAGATTATTAATTTATATGTATCTAAATCATAACTTATAAATAAAAAATGATATATTGTATAAATTGTAACTTATATATATGAATTATAGCTTATATATATAACTTATATATACAACTTACATATTTTGTCAATATTCTATTTACTTGTTGTATATATTACATATAAAATACATAGTATTTATATTTAAAATTTCTAGATCACATATTTGTATTTTTATATATATTTCTAACTTATATATACGACTAAGATAACTTATATATATATATATATATATAACTTATTACTTATAATGCATATATATATAAACTATTATTTATAACTCAAGAAGTATAGCTTATATATAACTTGTAACTTATATAACATAAAACATATATAATTTATAACTTATAATATTCATATGTACAATTTAAATTATAAAATACAACTTATAGTATAACTTATAACTTATATACAACTTATGTGTTTTATTAATACATTATTCATTTATCATATATATAACATATATAATACATAGTTAATATATTCGTAATCTTTAAATTATTTATTTATATTTTTTAAACTAAGTGTCCTACCCCAAAGAGTACCCTAAACGCGACAGTCCACCACACTCAATACCAAAGTTTAAGTATGATAACCTTAGTAATCCCATAAGTTTCGGTACTAGGTGTAAGGCGTGCATTCACGATCATAGAGGACCAACCTTTAAGCAAGTTATTTAAGAAGACATTCATATAGCAGTTTAAGAATGAAAATCATAATATAATAGCTGAAACAAGGAAATATATATATAAAGGTCTTACAAATATCAAATGGGCATTCCTCCATTAAAGGATATCATCTATCAAGGTTTATCAAAGCCTAATCAAAATAATTACATGGAGATTTACTTAGAAGTTTAAGTCTAAATCTAGTCTTTAACTTCTTTCAAAAACTCCTCACGCCAAAAAGGTAATACCTATGAGAAAGAACCCCGAGGCTTCAACCATAGGTAAGGGTGCTACAAAAGGTATCTATAAGGGAGTAAGCTTCTTACTTGGTGAGAATTAAATCCACAAGTAAAGTACTCAAAACTCAATAATCAATCAAGTTATTTAACAAACATATGAGATGCAATCAAACACGTGAGCAAACAATATATACGATTTTCTAAGAATCGTATGTTTGAATGGATTTACCCCTCCATTCTGTGGTTAGGTGTTCCGAGCAACGAGGCCAAGTTCGCAAATGATACTTTTGTAGTTTTATACAGATTCCTACTAATCGCTAAAATATAGTTAATTCAAGTGCCTACTTTACCATCTAATTTCGGGTAATCAAAGCCACGGATTATAATTTCGGGTCCTTGACCTCATTGCTATGCCTTTGTCCTACCAAGGATTTAGTAATGAATGCAATGTGACTCACTACGTGTCATGCATGAATCATTTTACTTAAGTAATCATGGCATAATATTAGTCATTTTATAAGTGATCAAAGAATTTGCAGACAAAACATTCATATACTAAATCATACAATGATTAGTTAACAATTCATGCATCGATATACTTATCATAATTTCAATCATATAAGTAAAGCACATTTGTATCATATTTTATCTTTTTCTAAAGTCTAATGCCACTAAACTACAAGCACATACATAAGTACAAAATACGAGAATTTAAACTCATTCGACCATGTCAACAGAAGCTCTTTAGTCGAAATAGTCCTTCGGGTAAGGTAGCTCAGACTCCACATCACCTATACAATACAAAATACCCGAAATGAGTATTTCTTAGAAGTTCTACTTAAACTTGCAACTCTATTCTCTATTTTACTAGGTTCATCAAAATTCGTATAGAGTGAAATTCCAACTTAAAATTGCCATAACTTGCTCATTTTAACTCATAATTTCGCATATTATGTACTGATTTCTACCTACTCGAAAAGATCTATCCATTTCTAAGGTTATTTCCTACATACAAGGTCATTTGTCTTGCTAAAGTCACGTACAGATTCGAAACGAAAAATCCCAGCCCTTGCAAAACAATTTTCCAAACTCAAATTTTTTTCAAAAATCCTTTAGTAAGAATATAGATATGCATATGATTGAAAAATCATTTGAGTATATATAGACTCATATTATATGCAAAAATTCTAATGGTGTTGTCTCGATAATTATTTTTCGTAAAACAATTTATCTCAAGGTATCAAAACTTGGAACTTAACAAATTCTTTTCTAAGTATTTGGTGAAACTTTATAATTTCTTAGGTTATTGTAAATAAATATATTCTTTTTTTTTTCCTAATTTCTTTTCCAAAAAGAATAAATTTCCCTTTAACTTTAATCTTCTGCAAATTTTGCTTTTTGTGGCAAAAATGAAGTTTCCAAAGTTTTTATTAAGTTATTGATAAGCTATAATGATTTTTAGTTATATATATATAATATATATTTTTTTTTCCTTAAAATGGTTTTGATAAATAAGTCTCTTTCCTCTTATATTTTTATTTATTAACTCCTTTAAAAAAATTATTTCTAAATCTTAGTCTTTTAATTTTTTTTACCGATTTTATTTGAAAAGAAATCATTTTTTTAAATTGTTGAGAAATCCATTGTTTTTTAACCTATCTTATTTATATCATTTTTATTTCTTTGGAAATAGGTTTCTTCTTTAGAAACTTGAAAATCATTATTTTTCTAAATGAGTCTATAAATGTGAGTTGATTTTATCTTAACTTTGAAAACTAGTTTACTTCTTGGTTTTTATTATGAAGTTGAAAAGACTTCAATCTTAAGCTTTTTATGAAAAATTTGTATATTGACAAATTATTTTTACTAAGCCTTAGGTTATCTTATTATGAAAAAAAAAAGTGTTTATTTCCTTTACTTCCTTGGTAAAATTATCCTTGTTGTCATTTAAGAAAATTTTGAGAAAGCTTGAGAAGATGTTGCAAAAATCCATTTTCTAAGTTGTTGATGACAAACTCTTTTATTTAGTGACTAGCTACATAACAAAAGAGTTTTAGCTTCGAGTTCCTCTATTAAAGAAAAATTCCACTTTAAATGTTGTTGAGCCAATACCATTATGATGATACGCGTATATGAGCATGTAATATGAAAATATAAGATAAGAAGCAAGATGATGATGATAAGCAAGATAACATGGTCATGTATTAGGAACCTTAGCTTCATCAAGGTAATTCGATCAAGTATTGAGAGCCTTAGCTTAATCAAGGCAACCCAGGATTAAGTCCAAAAAAGAAAAAAAAAAAAAAAGAAAGAAAAAGAAAAGCAATAATAAGAGCAATAATAATAATAAGCTTGTTAGTGGTTAGTGAGCATTTAAGCTATAAAATATATATACATATAGATGGTAACATATATATATGGTTAAGTTAGAAGTATAATAACAACAACAATAATAATATGTACATAAGCAAAACAACATAATATGAAATTTATTCATGAATAAGAACAAAACATGAACATAGTGTTGCTTCTATAACATTTGAACGTTTAAGAAACACACACCATGATCCTGTTAAATTACATGACATGGTATAAGGATATGGGTAAGAATATTTACCTAAAGAGAAAATATAGAAGTAGTAGTGTAGGAAAAGTTTAGATAGTGTATGTGTGTATAAAGTGTATAGGAAAAATGGTAGTAGAGGAAAGGAAAGAGAGATTTTTGGGGGGAGATAATTTATGGAGTGAATTTGGGAGAGTTTTAGTATGGTAAATGAATGTGTGAAAGAAATAGAGGAAGATGGAAGTATTTATAGAAATTTTGAAGTGAAAATTGTGTGAATTAAATAAAATAAAAAGAAAAATAAATATGGATGATGGAAAGAGAGGGGGTCGACATGATCCATATGGGGGAGAGAGAGTGTGTGTTTTATTTTGTTTTGTATGTTTGTTAATTAAAAATCGTAGATGTAAGGTTTGATGTGAATGAAGATGTATGAGAAAAGTAAAAAGTAGATAATAGGTATGTAAAGTATAAGAATATGTGTAGAAAAGTAGAGATAGGTGAATAGTAGTAAATAGTATAAAATAGTACTATGAATAGTAGACAAGACAAATTAATACCGGTAGTAAAAAAAATACGCGAATTAAGCTACATTTGATATTTTTAGATACAAAAAAATTATAAAACTGATATTTTTGAAATCATTGTATTTTTACGAATTTATTGGTATCATCGAAATATTTTTATCATCGGGTATATCAAGGTACGATTTTCGAAAATTGATCCCGTTTGGATTCAAAAGACACCAAAAATTATCGAATCTGATATTTTTACACTTCCTTATATTATTACGAGCTATTATCTCCTACTATTTAAATTTCTTTGTTTCGAGATTAAGAGCACGAGATTGGTGGATCTAATCTACTAGGGTTTAATGTATATTTATTGACCTTAGGGTTTCCAGTTGACTTCCGGTTTAGGGTTTACGCATAAACAGTAGCATAAAATCCAGAGGATTACAACGAGTAATGTATATGACTTACCATTTATATGTATAATTAATATATTATATAACACACATATAACTTATAACTCATAACTTATGTGTTAATATAAATTATATATATATATATATAATATTACTTATAACTTATCTATATTTAATATAGCTTAATATACATGTATATGTATAACTTTTATATATATATACAAGTCATGAATCATAATAAATCTACTCTTTAACTTATAAAATATAACCTATGTGTACAACTGATAACTTATATATACAGTTTATTTTATTTTATCAATGCACTTTATTTTTCTTATATATAATATATATATTCATACATTCTATATTTATAATCTTTAGATCATGTATCTATATAATATTTATATATTTTTAATGTAACTCATATATATAACCGATATATTATATTACTTATAACTTGTCTATATGTAATATAACTTATCACATATAACTTTTATAGATTATATGTACAAGAACTTAGTTCATATCTTTTATATTTATAATCTTTAGATCATGTATCTGGATTTTTTTTTTTTTTTATGTAACTCATTATATAATCGATATATTATATAAACACATTATACATATAACTTACTTATCCAATATAGCTTATATATATATGAAATATAGCTTATATATGTATATATAACTTATAAAACTTAAAACATAAATTACTTTAGTTATATATACAAGTTATAATTTATATGTAGCTTATAGAATACGATTTATGTTTGTTATATGTACGTGCTATATATAATCTACATAGTAAATTTGTATATCATTTATTAGAACTTAACAAGAAATAGAAAATGACATAGTTTTATTTAAATAAAAAACAAAATAACCTTATGCATTTTTTTCATTGGTCATATAAGTAAGCTGACTAAACATTGTTTTTTCAATCTAATTTAACATAAAACAACAAAATGAGGAAAATAATGTTTCCCAATACAATCAAAACCAAAACATATTATTTGACCAATGCTCCACAACGACGACCTTCAATGATCTTCAATGCATGTCCTTACCCATTTTAAACGTTCACATAATGGTAACTCAAAAAAGAAAAATAGCTATTGTGGGTTGTGTGAGAGCTTGTTTAAAGCAATGTTTCTTTCTCTTGATGTTAAACCTTGAATTTCACGAAGTTCGACAAGTAGTTTTCTATAGTCTTCCTTTTGTGTGTCACTTAGCTCTAAACTAAAGCCAACACTCCATATTTCAATGACATCTCTAAAATCCTTTCCAAGATCCTTAATAACGTTCACCATATCATGGGAAGACGTATCTTCTACCCGAGTTTTCCTTTTTCGCTTGTTAGGTACGTGCGATGTAGGAGGTTTGGAGAAAATCTTCTATATCTATTAGATTGTCTTCTTCATGATCATAGTCTTGTTCTTCCATGTCATTATTATTGCCATTTTCGCCATTTTCTAGTTCTTCAAGTATGCCTTCAACTCCTTGTGCATCTTTTCCAGTAGCTTGATCATTTTCATAAATAAGTGATAATTCCTCATAACAAGGAATACTCATTCTACGAAATGGTGCAACATTTTTATGACTTTGAAATAATTAAAATATTATAAGTTAACATTTTTTATAGCTACAACATGAAACATTAAAACTAACGAGTGCTTACTTTTATATAGTTCTCCCATACATCATGTTCAGTAATAGGCATATTCTTGTTGCTATCTCATCCAAATCCACTAGTGCTTCCATGAATCATGTCATATACAATAGTCCACTCTTTTCTCAAAGTTTTTATACGTGATGCAATATGTGGATTGGCCCTTAATCCAGCTCTTACCTCGCCTGCCATCATCTCTTTAGCTCTAATAAGGAACCAGCCTTGAATCATGTATCGACATTAAATCTACCATTTGTTTTCGATTCCAGCATATACGTAACAAGTGCTGTATCTTCTGCTGGAGTCTAGTTTCTCTTGCTTCCTTTCATGAATTCTGTCATTCTTATATGAAAAAGAATTTCATCCATAAATAATAGGAAAATATATAGATAAATAGCACAAAGCATAAATTAGGAAAAAAAAATACAATGCTCATTTAGCTAATATAAAAGTAAAAGACTAAAGTTCTAACAAAAGCCATTTACAAAGTATTGATAAATCTAAATACAGAGTCTAAACTCCATTATACACTATGCAAATAGCTATTGAATTTCATATGAATGAGACACATTCCAGTCATTGTACATCCTATGTGCTAAATCTTAACTCTAATTATTTCATTCATCAGAAGTTTGAACCATCGTAATATGATCATCTTCTTCCATGTTGGTAGAGTTCTCTTTAGATTGACCAGGTTCATTCTCTATAAGAACAATATCCATTTCAGTCCTTATACAGTTATGAAGCAAACAACAAGCTATAATAACATGATTGTGAATTTTCACAGGGTAAAATGATGGACTTCTAAGTATGCCCCAATGCAGCTTAAGCAATCCAAAACATCTTTCAATAACATTATGAGATGCAACATTGTTTCATGTTAAAGAATTCTTCTAGGTTCTTGGTTGATACCTCGACACCACTTATTTAAGTGATATTGTTGACCCTTAAACGGTGCTAGAAAACCTTCACGGTCTGGATAACTAACATCGACTAAATAATATGTACCTATGATGATAAATGGACACAAGTTACGTAAAGCATGAAATGTTCATACACCGCATAAAGTCTTACCATGAGGCACTTTCAATTCATCACTCCTATTAATAGCATCTCAAAGGACTCTACTATTAGCTATTGAGCCCTCCCAGCTATGAAGGATATAAACAAAAAGCATACTAGGAGTGCAAGCTCTACGAACCTTTGTAGTGATTTCACCCTTTTGAGTTCAATATCTAGGTTTAGCAATAAGTGGCACAATTATCTTTATGTATGTCCTATCTAAAGCACTTAAACAATTCTATCATTAAAATAAAATGTTATATTGGAAATTAATTAGAAATTTTCTAATATTTGGTTTCAAAAAACAAGAGTAGATTATTAATAACCTCAAAATATTTCCACCATCAATCTAACGAGCTTGAAAGGATTGTCTCTAGCTTCTTTAAAAAATAACCTTATAAGCAAAGAACTGCTTTCAACACATTATGAAAACTCCGACTAATTGTTCTACCTGATCTTCCCAATTGATGTTTTATGACCCTATTTTTTACATGATGAGTGAAAATACATAGGAACATCGCTACTTGTTCATCTATAAGTATATGACGGGTAGCTTTCAACCCCCCTAAGGCTCCCAACATTTCACAAAGCTTAAAAAACACTCTTGCATCCATTCTTAAGATATCTTTAAAACTATCATTATCACTACGTAATATTCTTCTAACATGTTCCCTCTTAGCATAAAATTTCAAGACATAAGTTCTAGGCCTATATCGACGTATAGTATAGCTACTAGACAACATGACAAGCAAACGCCTAATAATTGTGAACCTTCGAACATAAATGGTCAATACAGCCATTAGCCTTTTCTTTCTTCCTTCAATGGTTCTACATAGCACTTGATTTATTATTGCAAATAATTAAACGAGATTAACAATACTCAGTTAGTTCAACATTGTAACACATTGAAAAATAAGATAAAATGAAGATAAATGAGTCAGGATATATATATAAGCTTACATCAAAGCCACAAAACAAGTTAAGTTTGGTTAATTTTGTTTTGGGAAAGAATTGTAAAAATTTGGAACTTCTACAATTTTTGACAGATGCAATGCCGACATCTGGAAAGGGAACGCCGCCGACGCAGAGGCGGCGTGAGTAGTGTACAGTATCAAATTCTTTAACACAGGAGTTGAACACGGGTATGTGTGTGTGTGTTTTTGCTGGTGTTGAAGTTGGAACAGAAGGGTTATTATCTAACGCCGGAGTTGAACACCGCCGACATTGCATTTCGTTTTGTCGGCAAATGACGTTCTGAACGACAAGAAGAATTTTTGTTGCACGTCGAAGGTCGCCCCCTGGGGATCCTACATCACCGGTGTAGGAATTAAATTTGCCAGCGCAGGTGCAAATTTTATAAATAGACGCGTTCGTCTAAGGGTTTTTCAATAGAAGTTATTTCATCCTTTTTCCTTCATGAGAGAATGAAGTTTTGTCATTCTATGCGTTCTAGTGTGCAATCCTCATCCTAAGGAGAGTTTGATCAAATGTGAGTGATCCTAATCCATCTACAACATGTTTTCTATGGATTTATGCATATTTTCCTAGGGTTTTGTTGTGTTCTTGAAGGAAAAAACGTGGGAAGGATTAAGATCTAGAGTTTAATCTATCTCGGTTGGAAAAGGAGTGAGTTTTGTGATTTAAACAAGTAAGTATAATGTTCTCATACAAGTTTTATGCGAATTTCAAGCAAGTTCTAAGGACTTTGTAGTTGTTTGCATGAAGGAAACCCTAGCTTTAGGTGAGATCCAAATTTGGCAGATATAGATTGGGTTCTTCATGATCTAAATCGATGAGTTGCATCTCCTCTATGATGGTGTTAATCAATGCATGATTATATGATCCTTATACATTCTTTATGTTATGCAAATTAGGGTTTTGGTGAAATTTTCGGTGTTTGTGGAGTTTTGTGCGGCTCGTTATTGTTCTTGAGGATGTTTGTGGAGTTTGATCGGAATACACGGTACGAATAGTGGAGATTTCTTGTCAGATCAGGGTTTTTGGAGAATTCATATCTATTATTATATATTGATAAAGTGTTTATATTCTGTTGATGTATGTATTTGTGGAATTGTTGTTAGTGTTGATATAGGAGTTTGTGGAGTTCAAGTTGTCTTTGTTGTTGTTGATATTAGATTGAGGATTTGAATTGTATTCCTAGAATTGAGAAAGGTATGACCAATCCCTGCTTGTTGTTTTTGCTTATAAGTTTAGTATTGCTTGATTGGTTGTAGGAATAGAACTTCATAATAAACCTAATTTTATTTGGCTTAATAATTGTCTGCTTGGTTGTGTTTGGCTTTGACCAGTAAAGACCTAGCAGACAGTGATACTGGTGAGGTACTCTGATGATCTTGGTGTGAGATTGTCTCGAGTGGATTCGTGCCTTGATATGTTTTCGATGGAACTAGGGGGAAACGGGGTGTTTGGGGAGTACCCACTCATCTATATATGTATATAATTATCTTATCTTCGAAGAGTTTATTGTTTTTCAAGAGGAGTCTGAGTTACTTCGAGTTCAAGATTAGAGTATACTTAGTTCTGAACTGTGTTGATTTGCAGAATATAAAAAGATAACAAACTGATTGCTTGCATTAGACTTAGTGCATTTGATATATATATATATATATATATATGTTGCGTGTGCATTTGCATTTGCTTTTAAGGATTGGAGTTATCATACTGGGCTTCGCATCTCACTTTTCAAAATTTCAAGTACAGATGATGAAGACATTGTGTATGATCTTTCAGGTTATAATATGACCTTTGATCAGGGGGATGACGATAGTGGACCTAACTTCCCAGCTGAGAGTTAGAATTTTGATTATAGAATTTTGGCAGAAAAGAATTGCCTAGTTATGTTAAAGACTTGATTTTGCTATATTTGGCTTATTATTATGTTTTATGAACAGTGTTTAGATCATTTGTTGTTGAAAGACTAAGTTGTAAATGAAAGTTTTCTTTTGTAGACAATTTCAGTTGTTATGTTGGATTGTTGGCTTGTGGAATGCCAACTAGGATGTTGATTTGATTAAACAGGAATGTTATGAAGTTTACTTGTGTTTCCAAATTATACAGGTTGCGTTGAATATCCCATGAGATACCTGTGTGTGTAATTACAGATGATATTTGATAATTTTGTCGATATTAAAACCTTAGCGTGTTCTATTTCAAGAGAGGATATGTGGCGGGTTGTAATGCCTTATTTTAGGGCGTTATAGTTTATTAAGTATAAGAGCCTTAGGTTTGAATCTTTTAGATTTAAGAAATTGACTCCTTAGGATGATGAGCTTTGGCGAGTGGGATAGAATAGGTTTGTTGTTTAGTTAAGTTATTGTTGTCTCTTAGATTTAAGTTTTGATCTTAAGTTGGATCTCTTGTCTAATCTTGGTGTGTTTTGTTGGTGTCAGAATGCCTCATAGAAGAAGAACACCTGACGTGGGTTCCTCTAAAGCGGGAGAAGAGGAAATAGACAATAGGCAAGAGGAGCAGCAGACTCAAAATGAGAATTTGCCAAAGTTAGCAGCTTCATTATTCGATTGGAGCCAAAGATCCAGTATCAGGTCAATTTGATGGATTTGAGCAACTATTCAGTAGTTGTGAATAAGGCTAAGACAGTGGAACGGGGTCTGAGCAGGATTAAGAGCAGAGAGCCTCAGAGAAATAAGATCTTATTGGGCAAGAGACTAGCAGCTAGTGTTTTGGCATAAGACAAAAGCAAGAGGCATGTTACTCAGACTTTCAGGTCAGTGGTACGAAATTTTGACAAGAGGTGCCCTAGATGCCTTGGGCCACATGACTTGAAGGATTGTAAGTGGGTGGAAAATGCTTACTTTTCTTGTGGAAAGCTTGGATACTATCGCGGGTATGTTCCCTATACTTGAGCATAGTGCATTTGTATTGTTCGATACTGGTGCTAGCTTCTCTTGTGTTTCTGAATCGTTTGTGGATGTATGTGGTTTATTTGTTGAGCACATGTCTGATTATGTATCTGTTAGTACACCTTTGGGATGTGGATCTGTGTTGGATAGAGTATGTAGGGATGTAGATATTGAATTAGAGGGTAGGCATCTACCTGTGGATTTGATTGTATTAGACACGTTGGATTTCGATGTGATTTTGGGAGTTGATTGGTTGGCAAAGTATCATGTGGTGATAGATTGCCACAATTTAGTTATGAAATTCAGTTTACTTTATGGAGACCAGTTTGCTTATAAGTTGGTAATGCAGCAACCTCCAATTCTACCTACCTATGAACCGTGGGGGAGATCGGTTTTGGCTTCTATGGTGAAAGATGATAAGTAGAATTAGTTTTGTCTAATATACCTCTAGTGTGTAAGTTTCTACAAGTGTTTCCAAAGGATTTGCCTGGATTACCACCTATGAGAGAAGTGGAGTTTGGAATTGATTTGATAACTGGTACTACACCGATATCAAAGATCCCTTATAAATGGCCCCTACAGAACTGGCAGAACTTAAACTGCAATTAGACGATATCGAAGAAGAAATTCATTAGACCCAGTGTTTTACCCTGGGGAGCTCCAGTTCTGTTTGTTAAGAAGAAAGATGGAAGCATCATATTATGTATTGATTACAGAGAATTAAATCGGGTGACAATGAAGAACAAGTATCCGTTGCAAGAATTGATGATCTGTTTAATTAGTTGGCAGGAGCTTCAGTGTTCTCAAAGATAGATTTGAGATATGGATATCACCAGTTGAGAGTAAAAGCCAAAAATATTCAGAAGACTGCTTTCAGGACAAGGTATGGACATTACAAGTTCGTAGTCATGCCTTTTGGACTTACCAACACACCAGCAGTGTTTATGGACTTGATGAATCGGGTTTTCAGGGAGTATCTTGATATGTTTGTTGTAGTATTCATTGATGATGTGTTAGTGTACTCAAAGAATAAAGAGGAGCATCAAGAACATTTGAGATTGGTTCTAAACAGATTAAAGGAGGAGAAGCTGTATGATAAATTCTCCAAATGTGAATTCTGGTTAAAACAAGTATCTTTCTTAGGGCATGTGGTAAATGGTAGTGAGATATCAGTTGATCCTGAGAAAGTCAAAGCAGTGGTTCAATGGCTAAGACCCAGGACTGTATCAGAGAACTGAAGCTTTCTGGGAATGGCAAGGTACTACAGGCAATTTGTGGAGGATTTCTCAAAGATTGTCAGTCCGTCGACCAGTTGACATAGAAGGGAGTAAGGTATGAGTGGAGTAACAAATGTGAAACCAATTTCCAGATATTGAAAGACACGTTAGTGTCAGCTCCAGTGCTAGCCTTACTTGTGAGTGGTGAGGAGTATGCAATATACAACGATGCCTCTATTCAGGGATTGTGTGCTGATGTAAGGGGGCAGGTAATTGCATATGCTTCCTGACAATTGTAGCCCTATGAGAGGAATTATCATACTCATGATCTGGAACTAACAGCAGTTGTACATGCATTGAAACTATGGAGACACTACCTATACAAGGAAAGGTGTAAAGTATATACTTACCACAAAAGTTTAAAGTATATCTTTACACAAAGAGAGTTAAATATGAGACAACGAAGATGGTTAAAGCTGATAAAGGACTACGGCATTGATATCCAGTATCATCCAGGAAAGGCAAATGTTGTGGCTAATGCGTTGAGTAGAAAAAGAGTAGAAATCTTACGGCCTTGATTACAACTAAGTGATGTTTGCTTGATGATATGAGGAAGTCTGAGTTGGAGATAGTTACAAGACAAGTAGATGAACATTTGGGTAACATGAGAATTCAGCCTACTCTTGTAGAAAGAATCAAGACAGCTCAGACAGATGATCAGAGTATCCTGGATATAAAGAGAAGAATGGATATAGGCTGAGCGCTAGAGTTTTATTTAGATGATGATGGTATTGTTAGATACAAAGGGAGATTATGTGTGCCAGTTCAAGGAGACCTTAAAAAGGAATTGTTAAAGGAAGCACATTACTCCAGTTACTCCATTTATCCTGGAGGAAACAAGATGTACCAGGACTTGAAGAAGCTGTATTGGTGGAATAATACGAAAAAGGAGATAGCGGAATATGTATCCAAGTGCCACACATGTCAGATGATAAATATTGAGCATAGGAGACTGGCAAGTGAGTTAAAACCATTGCCTATACCACAGTGGAAGTGGCAACATATTACGATGGACTTTGTTTCCGCTTTACCTAAGACAAGAGATAAGTTTGATTTGATTTGGGTCATTGTGGATCATCTTACAAAAGTAGCTCACTTTATACTTATTAAGGCTGGGTATAAGTTAGAGCATTTGGCACAATTGTACATTAAGGAGATTGTAAGACTGTATGGAGTGTCGATAACTATCCTATCAAATAGGGATACCAGATTTGTGGGGAGATTATGGAAAAGTCTACATCAAGCTTTAGGTACAAAGGTTGTCTTCAGTGCGGCTTATCATCCACAAATAGACGGGCAATCAGAAAGGACCATCCAAACATCAAAAGATATGTTGGCATGCGTGTTGGATTTCAAAGGAAGTTGGGATGAGCATTTGCCATTAATGGAATCTACTTATAACAACAGTTATCAAGCGTTGATTGGCATGCCTTGGTATGAAGCGCTTTATGGCAGGAAATGCAGATCACCTATTCATTAGGATGAAGTTGGGGAAAGACAGTTATTAGGACTAGAATTGGTTCAGGATGCAGTTGACAAGGTCAGTTTAATTAGACAAAGACTACAAGCTGTTCAGAGTCGACAAAAGAGTTATGCAGATAAACGAAGAAGACCCTTGGAATTTCAAGTGGGTGAGAATGTTTTGCTAAAAATATCACCAACAAAGGGAGTTGTCAGATTTGGATTGAGAGGGAAGTTGAATCCTCGATATATGGGACCATATGAGATTCTAGAGAGAATAGGCGACATGGCTTACAAATTAGCTTTACCGCCTAATTTGGAGGGAGTGCATAATGTGTTCCACATATCCATGCTTAGGAAATATGTTAGATATCCATATGAGATAATAGCTTTTGAACCGCTTGAAGTACAACGAATCTTACAACAGTTGAAAGGCCGGTGAAGATTCTGGGTACTAAAAAAAAAGACTTTGAGAAGCAAAGTGATCAGATATGTAAGAGTACAATGGACGAATTAGAACGAGTATGAAGCTACCTGGGAGCTGGAGGAGGGCATGAGATCCAGATACCCGAGCTTTTCCTTTAGTCTAGGTAAACTTTCAAAGACGAAAGTTCTTTTAAGGAGGGGAGAGATGTAACACATAGAAAAATAAGATAAAAGAGTCATGATATATATATAAAAGCTTACATCAAAGCCACAAAACAAGTTAAGTTTGGGTAATTTTGTTTTGGGAAAGAATTGTGAAAATTTGGAACCTCTGCAATTTTTGATAGATGCAATACCGGCATCTGAAAAGGGGACGCCGCCGGCGTAGAGGTGGCGTAAGTGGTGTACAGTATCAAATTCTTTAACGTCGGAGTTGAACGCCGGTGTATGTGTGTGTTTTTGCCAGTGTTAAAGTTGGAATAGAAGCATTATTGTCTAACATCGGAGTCGAACGCCGCCAGCATTGGATTTCATTTTACCAGCATATGACGTTCTGAACGACGTGAAGGATTTTTGTTGCACGTCGAAGGCCGCCTCTTGGGGATCCTACGCCGTCGGTATAGTAATTAAATTTGTCGGCGTAGGTGCAAATTCTATAAATAGACGTGTTTGTCCGAGGGTTTTTCAACAGAAGTTATTTCATCCTTTTTCCTTCATGAGAGAGAGAAGTCTAGTTATTCTATGCATTCTAGTATGCAGTCCTCATCATAAGGCGAGTTTGATAAAGGTGAGTGATCCTAATCCATCTACAACATGTTTTCTACAGATTTATGCATATTTCCTTAGGGTTTTGTTGTGTTCTTGAAGGAAAAAACGTGGGAAGGATTAAAATCTCGAGTTTAATCTGTCTCGGTTGGATAAGGAGTGAGTTTTGTGATTTAAACAAGTAAGTATAATGTTCTCATACAAGTTTTATGCAAATTTCAAGCAAGATCTAAGGACTTTGTAGTTGTTTGCATGAAGGAAACCCTAGCTTTGGGTGAGATCCGAATTTGGCAGATATAGATTGGGTTCTTGATGATCTAAATCGATGAGCTGCATCTCTTCTATGATGGTGTTAATCCATGTATGATTATATGATCCTTATACATTCTTTATATTATGCAAATTAGGGTCTTGGTGAAATATTCGGTGTTTGTGGAGTTTTGTGCGGTTCATTGTTGTTCTTGAGGATATTTGGGGTTTGATCGAAGTAAACGATGCGGATGTTTCTTGTCAGGTTAGCGTTTTTGGAGAATTCATGTCTGTTATGATATATTGATAACGTGTTTTTATATATATATATTTATATGTGTGTTGTAACAGGATATTTAGATTTTATGGAATTGTTGTTAGTGTTAAAATAGGAGTTTATGGAGTTCGGGTTGTCTTTGTTGTTGTTGATATCGGATTTGAGGATTTGAATTGTATTCCTGGAATTAAGAAAGGTACGACCAATCCCTGCTTGTTGTTTTTGCTTGTAAGTTTAGTATTGGTTGACTGGTTGTAGGAACAGAACTTCATAATAAACCTAATTCTATTCGGCTTAATAATTGTCTACTTAGTTGTGCTTGGCTTTGACCAATAAAGACATTGCAGACAGTAATACTGGTGAGGCACCCTGATGATCTTGGTATGAGGTTGTTTCGAGTAGACTCGTGCCTTGATATGATTCCGGCAGAATTAGGGGGAAACGGGGTGTTTGGAGAATACCCACTCATCCATATATGTATATAATTATCTTATTTTCAGAGAGTTGGTTGTTTTTTAAGAGGAATCCGAGTCACTTTGAGTTCGGGACTAGAGTATACACAGTTCTAAACTGTGTTGATTTGCAAAATATAAAAAGATAATAAACTGATTGCTTGCATTAGACTTAGTGCATTTGATATATATATATATATATATCTGTTACGTGTGCATTTGCATTTGCTTTTAAGGAATGGAGTTATCGTACTGGGCTTTGCAGCTCACTTTTTAAATTTTCAGGTATAGTTGATGAAGTCATTGTGTATGATCTTTGAGGTTATGATATGTTCTTTGATTAGGGGGATGGCGATAGTGGACCTAATTACTCAGCTGAGAGTTAGACTTTTGATTATAGGATTTTAGGAGAAAAGAATTGTCTAGTTATGTTGAAGACTTGATTTTGCTGTATTTGGCTTATTATTATGTTTTATGAACAGTGTTTAGATCATTTGTTATTGAAAGACTAAATTGTAAATGAAAGTTTTCTTTTGTAGACAATTTCAATTGTTATGTTCGATTGTTGGCTTGTGGATATGCCAACTAGGATGTTGATTTGATTAAACTGGAATGTTATGAAGTTTACTTGTGTTTCCAAATTATACAGGTTGTGTTGAGTATCCTGTGAGATACCCTATGTGTGTAATTACAGATGATATTTGATAATTTTGTGGATATTAAAGCCTTAGTGTGTTCTATTTCAAGAGATGACACGTGACAGGTTATAATGCTTTATTTTAGTGCGTTACAAACATCATGTATTAAATTATAAGAAGAAACATGATAACACAATAGATAGAAAGGTAAAAGAGAGAATTTATATAGAAGTATCGTGATATGTTATCATAGTGAACCATTAAAAAGTACATAAATCCTAACACTATGTTATCACAAATCATACACATAAAGGATCATAAAACAGATAAATATATTTAATTTTTTTTAAATTGAAGTATCCATTTAAAAATGAATAACAATATATACAACATTCGTAATGTACTACTAAGACACAAGAAAAAAAAAGTATAGAACCGATGCAACATATTTAAAAACTAAGGCAATCTAGATAGGTATTAATGGTACCAAGAAACATAGAAAAATAAAAACAATTTATATAAAAAGATAATGAAAATAAAAATGCAAAGAAATTTATAAACCTCAAATAGTTCAAAACCCACCTAGTTATAAATAGTCTTGCTTGGTAACTTATATCCATTATGAGAGACAAGATAATGAACCCTACGCAAAGAGAAGGAATCTTAGCCAATCAAGATTAAGTGCTAATGCAACAAAAAAAATAGCATGCATACATGTTACATATTTTTTAAGGCTTTATTTCTCTCTTTCTCTATGCAAGTTGGACTAAAAAAGCGTAATAGTAGTCTCTCCAAGCTAATTGATTTGAACAGTTATGATGGTGTCGGCCTCCCAATTTCAAATCATATCACAATTTCTCATGTTGACAAAAAAAACCAATAATTTGAAATTCACAAATCATACACATAAAGGATCATAAAAAAATAAATATAAATATGTATATATACATATATTTCAAGGGTCCTAAATTTTTCCATAAAAAAGCAATGACTATCAATTTTTTATACTTTTCTATAATAAAATCTAAACTATCTTAAAGGATTATAACTTTTCCTATTAAAATCCTAAATTAGAATTTAATTGTATAAAAATAGCAATAGATGGTGAAAACATGTTTTTAAACTATCAAAATCATATCTCAAGTATATAATAGCTATTAGTGATTTTTGAAACTATACCTGATTTTTTGGACTTTTGCCCTAACACTGTTTAATACAGAGAGTGATGTCATTACGCTGTTTGTTGATAATAAGACGAAGAACATAGACTAGAAGATGAAGAAGATGGAAAGACAAAAAAATAAAAACGACTTGTTTGAATAAAAACAAAAAAGAGGGTTTTGTATATTGTCATGGGTCCTTTTGTCAATGAATAAAATTATTAAGGGTAAAATAATAATATTGGGTCTGTTTGGATTGTCTGTATTTCATCTGTATCTGTATCTTTTTTAATATGAAATGTGTAAATATATCCGATTTGCATCTAAATTTTATCTATTTTTGTTCTATTTGATCGTTTGATGAGAACTGTCAACTTTTTTTTATCTATATATATTTCTTGATAAATAATTTGTTAGCAAAAAGTTTGAAAAAGTGTTTGTATCTGCCGAAAAAAAGCCAATCCAAACAGACCCATTATCCAAATATTTATTACCATGAGAGAGAGAATAGAGAGGTAATGAAAAAAACCTTATGGCATGTGTGTGTGTGTGTGTGTTTTATTCCCTCTATAGGGAGAATAGAAAGATTCCTCGTGATAGTATCGCTTCGTTCATTTCTGCAAGTCAACAAGGTAATAGGCCGATTCTTAGGAATAACTATTCTATTCTCTCTCTATTACCTCCAAGTAAACGTGCCTTACTCTCTTGTGTGAGAGGTTTCAGGTTCATATCTCTCACCCTCCCCCTTGTTGTAATTACCTAAAAACATAACATTAGTCTCGATAGTCGATATCATCCAAATAGCTACTACATTTAGATGATGGTGTGGACATTAATGCAAGAAAGGTTGGACACTGGATGGAGAAATCAAAATCGAGACAAGTTTCTCTCTTCTAGTTTGAATGCTGGTCGATATGACGTTTAAACTCCTTCCTTGAACCCCTCTTTATCAGCACACATACATAAAACACTTAAGCAGCTTATGCTTGATATGTGTCTAGTGTTTGGATGCCATTTGTCTTTATAAAAAGGTTGTTGCTTCGTCATTTAGAGGAAGCCACCCATTTACTAACTCTTTCCCATGCTCTCTTGCCTAGTTGAAGTGTAGTGTACTTTTAACATAGACTAGTAGATTTCAGCTATTTTCTTACATCTAAGAGCTCAAGAACACTTTGGAAGCTTGGGTTATCTCATTTGCATATTCCAATTTTCATAAAAGCTACCATCAGTTTCTTCTTGACCTTAATTTATGAATATTTTTTTAGTTTAAACTTTATTTCTTATTGCACTCTTTTGTTAATATGTATGACTATACTTATTTTTTATTTCTTATTGCACTCTTTTGTTAATATGTATGATTATACTTATTTTTATAGGATTGTGATTGTTTGATGAAGGTTTAAGACTTGGGATTTTGGATCTAATATATAATGCGATTGAATGCTTAGCAGATGTTATGGATTTATTTAATTTGTATCTTGATTAACAACCACTTTTAGTAAATTAGGATGTTTAAATGTCATGACTATATTTAACTTCCATTTAAAGTTGTTTCAATGATTTCAAAATGCATTTAATAATCATTTTAGGCAAAATCACTTGAATTTGTTTGCGTTATCATCATTGAAATTGTGGTTTATGGCACATAACAATAACCTGAAAATGTGTAAGTAGTTGCGCATATTCCTATAGGAAAACTACATCAACCAAATATTTTTTCATTATAGAATGAGCTTAAATACTACCTTGGTTAACTCTATTAGCTTCGTTAGCTAGTACAAACTATCCGGCCAACCCGCTTGTGGGTCGGGTTAGCCCATGGAGTTGCAGTATTTCTTTTTTAATATGAGAAAAACCATAAAAGTTTTAAAATGATGAAAGTTGGAGGGATATCGAATTTGATACTTAAACTTTGCACGAAAATTCAATTAGTGAACATTAAAAGGTTTAATTTAATACATAATTGAACTTTTTGTGGCTATATTCACTATCCAGCTTAACTCCCTTAAGCTTCGTTACTATCGTGGACTTTCGGGCCAATCATTAAGTGACGCATGAAAAAAAAAAGATGGGAAGAGAGGGAGAGAGAGAGAGACTAGGAAGAAAAGAAAGAAAACAAAAAGGAAAGGAAGAAGAAAGGGAAGAAGAAAATCTAACCTAGCATCTCTTCATACCGAATTTTCACAATTTTTTTTTGTAGAAATTGTACGAACATGATAATTATATTGATAAAACTCACGTGAAAAAACACAATGATTCAGACTCGCTCTCTCTCTAAAATAACCACACCATGTGCAAACTTCTCTCTAAATTTCAACAAATTCTAGGGGAAAAAATCTTGGTGTTAATTGATTTATGAATATACAAAGCTTCACAAAAGATTAATTTTTTCATCAATAAGCTCAAAGAACAAATTCCACTAAGATTTTCTCTCTCTAAACTCCATGAAAATTTCTTGAACTTCTCTTTAAGATTCTATCAAATTTAGTCAAAAGTTAAGACAAAACCAGGATATAGTAGGTTTCTGAGTGTTTAAAGATTTAAAAAGGAGTAAACTTTCATCTTAATCCATTGTGGAGAGGTCAGCTCGAAGCTTATATTCAACTAATTTGGAGCTTCGAATCATCACCAACCCATTAACCAACCACTCCGCAATCACCAACACCAATAAGCAAGCTTTGAATGACTCAACCACCAAGTCAACCTTCATTCTTCTACACACCTAGATATCGTCGAGGGTCAGAACTAGACACGAATCATCGATTCTAAAAAAAATGGAACCGGAATCAGAATTGGACCTGGATCCGTAAGAGAAACCGTCGATTCCCACTAGAGGTGGGCAAACGGGGCGGGCCGGGCCAACCCACGAGTTAAGCAGGCCAAAATTTATCAGCCCGAGCCCGGCCTGCTTTGGCACTAGGGCGAAACAGGCCGGCCCGCGGGCCAAATGAAATTTTTTTATATTTTATTTTTGTTATTTGTTTATGTTAGTTTATGTAAAAATTAGAGTATTTAAATATTTTAAGGTTTTATATATATATATATATATATTAAAAATTAATTTTGTTACTATGATTACTTATAAACGAAAATAAGTTTTTTAAATAATTTATTAGATATTATATTACATTTAAATCAATAAATTTATACTTAAAAAATGTTATAATGCTTATGATTCATGTATTAATCTATTTCTTCCATAATATATTCTAAATAATCACAAATATGTTATCGTATTATTCTATTTCTTACATTTTTCCTCTCTTTTTTCTTTTTTTTTTTTAACCTCTGGCCCTTGGGCCAGCTCGCCCCATCATGGGCCAGCCTGCTTTGGCCTGCATGCTAAATGGCCCGGGCCAATTTGGCCTACATTTAAATGGGCAAAAAAAAATTGGCCACGATCCTTATGCCGAGCTCTAGTTCCCATGATTCAGTTCCGATTCTAGAGGAATTGGGAACCATGTAATAAAAAAGCAAAAAAATCAATTAAATAATTTACTTAATTTATGTAAGAAAATAATTGCAAAATAAATTTTTAACTTGAAATAACATTGATTTTAACAATAAATGTTAATAGTCCATTGTTAAAAGAAGTTCTACAGTTATGCATTTATTTATATATAATTACTTGCACTTTTTTAGTTACCATGTTAGTAACATGTCACTATAAAATATTTAAGATATAAATAAGTCCATACAATACAAAAACAAGTTACACATAGTTAAGAAAAAAAAATTCATTTTGGGTAGAAGTCTATATAAACTTAACAACACATGATTCAAATATATTTTGCCATTCTCGGGCAGATTCTTAGCTTAGGAACTGCAGGTGATGGGTAGGGTCGGTTCCTTATTCAAAACGATCCGTGGTGATGTTTATACACACCAACTACTACATCTAAACTAAGCTAATTCACAACTAACCCCTTCAACTCAAACTCACACCAAATGCTGAGTCAACCTAAGATAACCAATAAACTAGCTGAAACCTACTTGCCAAACTCCATCAATTATTCGTCATATACACATCACCAGAAGACTCATAGTAAGTGATTCATCAAACCCGCTTGCCAAACATCAATGTCGATGTGTTTGTTCTCTCTCTTTCTCCCTTCCCAAACCTCCCCCCCAGATCAATTTTTTTCCATGTTTTGCTCAATGATTGGCTCATAGGTCCATGTTAGTGAAGGAGCTTAATAGAGTTAAGTGGGTAGCAAAAATAACCACGAAAAATTTAACTAGATATTAAATTGAACTTTTAAAAGTTCAAGTACCTAATTGAATTTTCGTGCAAAGTTCGAGTACTAAATATAACATTCTCTCAAAGAGAAAAAAGAAAAAAAAAAACAAAAAGCTAGTAATAGTAAATAACTATGTGTAAGTATGCATTTTGAAAATTACCAAATCAAAAGAATAAGAAAGTGAAACATTAATATTAAATAAGAATTTTTTGAATCCTAATCTTCTGTCTCTTTCCATATTTATCTATTTTTCTTCATCACATATGTAAATGAATTTTTCAAATTTTATTTGAAAATAACATTTATATTTAGTGTAGTTACATTATAATATTAAAATTTTGTAATTAAAAAAAAGGAAAAAAATTAGCAGGTCAATGGGTTAGTCCACATAACCTGCCAACTAGTGCTAGGAGGAGAGCTAAAATATTTTGTCTACTTTATAACATAGGTCAAAGCAGGCTAGTCCGCATAACTTATAAGCTAAAGTGGGGTAGGGCGGATTGACCCACTCAAACTACTTTCACTACTCTATGGACAAATATCTGTGTCAAGCAGCACATCTACAGACATCATATAAAAGGGTGCAACTATTCTTCTACAGATTTGGGCATGGGATAGATTCTTGCATCTAGCATTACTTAACACTTAGATACATACTACACCTTAAAATCTATTAGCGTGCCAATGGGACAACATATTTGATATCAAATGGACTCCCATGTATGTTTTACACTAGTATAAAGAGATAATTGATCAATAAAAACCCACACTAGTATAATAAACTTGTCAGTTACCTTAATGGAATCATTATATATGTTTATAGCATACCAAAATGCATTTATCTTCCATTGTTGGACACCATAAACTCCCAAGATGATACGACCATTGCCAGATATATGTAGGGAAAGGAGCAGTTTATGGTTGTCTTGTGTACCTATTATATGCTTTCCTATTGTAAAGCACCATCTTCTAGATAGATTTACACAACATTTTCGTGAGGTCCAACAGATCCCACACAATTTTAACACAAATCTAGATAACATACATAAGATGAACATAAAAGGAAAGTTAGATGACAAATATATAAGAAAGAATATGAGATTCATTACACAATAGGAAGAAAGATGGTAGAGAAGAGACTTGTTCAAATTAAGCATGACAACACCTTATCGAAGAGGGTCTCTTCTCTATCAACTATTTTGACCGGTACTATAGGGTGACATATAGGTACATCAGAAAGTCTTCTATACTGAATCACAAAAAACATATTGAAATACACATCGTTTTAATGATAACTTACCTACTTCTATATAATTATGTAATCGGACACATTTCCACAAAATAGGCGATTATGGATACACAGCGGATTCACGCCCTTGTTGTACTAAGGAGCCAAGACTAGATGGATATGGGAGTATTACATTTATTGATCCAAAATAGTAGCAACAACATACTGAGGAGCATCCAACTCAAGGTAGAGGATAAAGATGGGGGCAGGGACAACGACACAAGTAAGGACGGGGCCAAGGTAGAGATAGAGGTCAGGTTCATGATGATCAACAACAGTTAGGTAGATCTCCTAGTCCCACTCTTGATATTCTTATAAATCCTCCTACAGATCCTCCTACAAATGTTCCTGCAAATTCAATAACAAATCCTTACATTCTCCTACTAATTCTCTTACAAGAGATTCTATTGCAATAGATCGCAGTACACATGAGTCCACAACTACCATGGATGTTCCATCATTCTATTTGATGATATACTCCACATTGAATACGCTTTCATCCTAGTCAATTATTGAGACTTTGTTTGCTCCCATCAAGCCTAGTCATCATGTACCATCAAACATGGGAGAGGATGTGACATGGGTATTTCTTAACTAATATTATATTTGTTTGATAATATAGTTATAGTTTAGGTAATGTATGAATTATTAATCAAATTAAGTAATATCTTGCAAGTGGAAGGCCAGAATACAATATCAAGGAATACAATCAACAATGTGATATACACTAGAAAGAAAAAGAGGAAGTATATTATTATTGACGCTTTGTGAATAGACAATTGTTTTGTATATGATCAAAATACTAAAACACAATATTTTTTTATATTTTCGATAAATGTAGTAAACGATACCTAAACTTTAACAAAATATACAATTATATGTAAAAACTTTTTAATTGATCAAGTACCAAAAAGAACGTTTTGCATATGCCAATAATACTTCGATCATGCTAGTTAAAAACACCAC
Source organism: Combretum micranthum (assembly GCA_024138025.1). NCBI lineage: Eukaryota > Viridiplantae > Streptophyta > Magnoliopsida > Myrtales > Combretaceae > Combretum > Combretum micranthum. The sequence goes on from JAMXBD010000854.1 coordinate 199,187, forward strand.
ATAGAATAACAGCATTAATAATTTGATAGAAGTATTATTAATATACATAAAAAAAAATTTTAAATACCAAATTAATCAATTTTAAAGTTCCAATGTATAATTATATGTCGTAACATTAGCAACATTAACCCTGCATTTTATTTTCTATGTATCATCTTCAATTTCTATATACGAATATTGTTGCAATTTCTTGATGACATAGAGAATGAATGGAGTTCTACGGGGCTGGTAAATGCAATTAGAAGGGATGATAGTTAAGTGTAAGAGTATTTGTGCAGTGTGTCTGAAATGTCTTATTTTACAATAAGTTACAGGTACATTGTATTTTGGGCTAATTACATCAACTTTAATAAACATCGCAGGTTTTTATAGAATCACATGTAGGTAGGAAATGCAGTTCATGTGTTAACATGTAAACCACTAATTGCATATGCAACTTATATGCAAATACCAAAATCGCATCCATTATGCTGATATTTTAATAATTAATTTTATGTAATTTATTTTCATGAAATCTATCAATCCAATGAAACAAAACACCCGAAAAGCAAACTACTTATGTTAATGTTATCAACCATAAACCATAACGTGCGAGATCTGAAATGTGTCCGGGCAGGTGTACTCCCGATCTTCGAACATTAGTCAACAAGTATTTTGCTCCTTTGTTTTAACCTTGCAACTCGTCTCTTTCTATGGAATTATGGATCCATCGAAGATGGGTATAACGGAAGAAAAACTGCGACCTGCTGAAACTAAAATCAAAGTGCCATAGACCGCTTCAAAGGTTTAATATTTTCAATTAATTTTGATATAAGCCAACTGTTCAGGTTTATATGCACCTTTTGCCCCCACAATACAACCTAAATTAAAATTATGAGGGGACGATTCACTTTACGTGCAGTTAAAACGATCAGCCTGTTCCCAATGTCCCAAATCCACATCCAAGTCTCAAATCTAGAGGAGCCCCTAATTTCCAAATACATCTACATGCCTTTGCGCATGCTTTCTTTTCTTACTCTTCTCGATCAAAATAGATTTAGATTGTGTGCTATGCAGCACCTGCAATGTACTCTGGAAAAGCATTAGGCTAAGATCCAGCTGAGAGGCTCATCGAACTGGCAAAACAAGCTCTTCAGATAGGTCACTCACTTTCTTGTGTAACTCTGATAGCAATACTATCTCAATGTGATTACAAGTATAACCCCAGAGTTCATCCACAGGATAACATTACGTAATGAACAAGTATAAATTGAGTTAATCAATGCCTTCAATCTGCAGCAAAAGCCCAAAAGCAAGCAAGTCAGTTCTTATTACATGCAATCTCTTTGCAAATGTTAACCAAAAAAATGGAGGGAAGCAACAAGACTTTCACAGAAAATCATACATTTCTCGATCAAAAAATTAACACAAGGAAGATAAAAAAATAATGAAGCTTCAACAACAGGGCTGAAGCCAAATACATTTCTGTAAAGAACAGAAACTTGAAAAAAAGCACTTCACCCATGAGTCAATAACAAGTTAAGACAAGAATATATATTGGGATACATAACATCATGTCAATATTTATATGTATTTACGTGGATGATATATGGGGATGGGGAAAGAGGGGGGAAGACAAAGGCAGGGAGGGAGGGAGGGAGAGATGTACCACAATATCAAATTAAATCAGAGATGTTGAGCCCTCCAATCAACTGAAAAATTCACATCAGTCTCATCGTCACTGGATGATTCTTCTTTGCCAGACTCCTTGCTTGGGTCTTCAGAACCTTTCCTGCGTTTAGCAGACCTAGCAGCCTTCAGTTCCAGTTTCTTCTTCCTCAACATCTCCACTCTTTCCCTGTAAGTCCTGAAAAAATACGACAGAGGCAAGGATATAAATTTACCAAAAGCAATTTCGAGACTTCGCAACTGTAGCAAAATCCTTCCAAGGATTGCCGCAGGACAGCCATTCGCAACATGACTTACTTTTGCTCCACAGATTCAGCTTCTTCTATCATTTCAGCAGCATCGATCTGCATTTAAATTAAATTCCACCACAATCAGTAATGCATGTTAAAGTTTATGGTGAATGCAAGTTTACCTAAGTTCTTAGAGCAACAGAAGGTTTGAATATTAGACCTCTTCTTCTTCCAGCCGATCATCTACCTCCCTCAGATCATCTTGAATGAGCTTCTCAAACTCCTTGTACTCATCTCTGGATAAAACCAGAAAAGTGAACAGATTTTCATTGTTGATATGTTCCATTGCATCAAATGCAACAAAGATAATCAAGGTCAAGTGTAAAAAGATCATAGATTTTAATTCACAGGAATACTTTATAAAACCACCACTTCTAAAGAAAAACTACCATAGACATGATCATAATTAAATCTCTATCTTAAGGTACAAAACATCATATTTGTCATACTTATCCCAAAAAATAAATCATACTTGACATCTATCTTAACAGGTTTAATGCCACGGGCACGCAAGTCAGCATCTTTGTTATCAAAAAAGCCTTCAGGCAGCACTCCTTTTGCCTGAGTTTTTTCTGGAGCTGCACTTTGACTTGATGCTTGGCTTGTCTCTTTGGTATCAAAAAAGCCTTCAGGTAGCACTCCTTTTGCTTGCCTTGTACCTGGAAGTACATTTTGTCCTAATGTTTGGGCACTCTCACTGGATGACTGGCTGTTTCTTGCCTGTGTGCCAACACCACCAGGCAATCCAACTGCCTCATTTTCCAGTGTAGCATCAACAGCCTTAGTATGAGAACCCCCTGAAACTTTTAGGAATACAAATATGAGCAGTAATCTTCATTAAAAAAAAAAAAAAAAAAAATCTTGATCGAGACAAAAATTGGCTAGCAATTACTTCCCCTAAATAAGCACGTCAGTTAACAAAACAGTGAATCCCAAATTCTTCAGAGTCTGATCTGCATATGCAGTAATGAAATGGAACAACACTAAAGGAAATGTGAAAATCAAGGACAGAATATATAATTGATGCCTCTTTTTTGAAAAGCATTGCCAGAATCTGGGTTGCATCTGCCCAACCAAGACCAAAATCAGAATTGCCAGCAATGATTTCTCCAGTTTGGGTTTTATGGCTTTACAGAAATTTCCATTCCACCCATTCCTGCAGGAATTGCTTTTCTCAGGAGAGGGGGGTGGGTGGGAGGATGGAGGGTCGGGGGATGGGGGATGGAAGAAGAGAACACCAAAACAATGTCTCTGTGTTGGATTGACGAATCTATCATGATTTGAATGGCCATAATATTCTTTTACATTTTTGGCAAGTCTACGAATCATTAACATGGAATGATCCTTTAGAAAGAAAGCCTTAAGCCAATCAAATTAGAGCTACAGAACAAGCAGGTGCATAAAACTGACAAGATCACTTAACCAACTAACTAAACTCATAAGATGAGGTTATATAACCAACTAAATAAGGAAACAAGGGCAAGAACAAAAGATAATATTCCTTTAGCTATCACAGCAGCTGTGGTTATCAACAGACCTCCAAATATTCATGTACTTTTTTTCATTTGAAAATGCTATTGATGCTTTAAAAGCAGTGCCCTGTGAAATGATGTCAGGGTATGAGGAGCCTGACAGCTAAGCTAATTATTAGGCAATTAAAAAAGGCATCCCAAGCCCTGTGTGCCTTTAGGACCTATCAATTTAGACCATACCATTAATAAGAGTGCACAGGCAAATAGCAGAAGCTGGCGATTGGCATATTTCCCTTTACACCTAAATCACAAGTTCACTTTAAAAAATAACCAGGGTGAGTTTATACCAAAATTCAGATTTCTTTCAGCTGCTCAACAAAGTACAAATGAAAAGCTTGGGACACATTCAAGAGCTACAGCACTCATACCATGGCACCCTGGGCAGATGCAATAGAAAACGATTCACTTTGGAAAGGCTTTATATTAGAACATTTTGCTTAACAGCAATGAAAATAAGACCTGATAGGTCTTGCAGATATTCAGTATGCCAGTTCCAGCTTGAGCTGCAGCGGCTGAGGCTGTGGTAATATAAAAGAATTCCCTCCTCAATGTAGACGCCTAAGAGAATCACGAGTTTACTTGGAGCAGGCTTCCCCAAAGCCTTATAGTAAAGGTAGGTAATCCTCTTTTTCTAATTAGCCTCAAGGGAATTCATTGAAAAACTAGTTAATTGTATTTCCCTATGGCCAACTTGTCACCAATGAACCTTTTGAGTGCCATGATCCAACCACGAGGATATATCGTAGCTAGAATAAATTGCAAATACAACCCCGTTATATTTGTTTTATGTGTTTAAAAAAATAAGAAAAAGGACCTAGACTCCTACTTGCTCATTTTGCACATTTTCTAATTTTAGTATCAATTTCATTATTTTATTGAAGGGAAAAATAGTAAAATTAGCAGTGTGTTTGGATAGAATGGAAGTCCAAGGAAATAAAGAGAAACCTTTGAAAATCGAAGGAAATAAGATATTTGGCTATATTATAAAGGGTAGAAAGCGGATGAAGAGAGTGGAAATGGATGGAATTGTTCCCAGTTAAAAGGCTCCATATCCTCTCCAAATTTGAAGAGAAGAGTGCAAAAATGTGGAAATATGGAGAAGTTACAAAAGTTCCCTTAAAAATAGAGAAATGAAAATGATAAGAGAATAATAGTCATGTTACTCTTCTATTTCCAACAATTTTTACCTGTTTCCGCTGTTAATATCCAATCAAATATAAAAACTTCCATTCCTTTAATTTCTTTCTACGACTTTCCACATCTTACCACTATATAAAACACTGCCAAACACAGTGTAGATCTAAAAGCACGTTTTCCAAAGACTTGAAGATCCAAATGCTCAATAGCATAGATATGGGAGGTAATTGCACATTAAACAAACATAAATTGATATGTTTGCAATTTACCCTGTAGTGTTGTCAGCTTCCCAACAACATGATGCCCAATAGTGGTACCATTAAATTTAAGAATCTACCTCCAACACCATGTGCAAGGCCTAGAAGTTCATATATGCAAAAACTAAATTCTTCGAGTAGATAAGTCTTTACCCCCTTCAGTCACAACCATTGAGGTGCAATTATGTACAAATATCACATGTCTGTTTATATTGGACTGCCACATTCCAAGTAGCTACTGGGGAATACCGGGGTCGCCCTCTTTCTTTAAGGAAGAAACATGCTCTCACTAAATTTTTACCCACTTAAAATAACATCAAATGCTTCAAACCTCACGTCAAATGGAGATATGGCTTAATACATCCATACCGAAGATTATTTATCCAACTTAAACTTTGATAGTTCTATGTCGGAAGGAAAAAAAAAAAAAAAACACATACTGTCATAGATTCACATTCCATATTTGAGGGATGTCATCTTACCTTTTTAACAAAACAGGTCAACATTCACCAATCAACCGCACCACCCACTTAAAGGCCACCAAAACTCCTTTCTTTTTTATTCTTTTGTTTTGGTGGTAGCAAATTGGCCTTTTTGTACTTATCAATGAAAAGGGTTTAAGAGTAATTTAATTCTCCAAACTTTCCGTAAGAGACTGCAGTAAAACTATAAAAATAGATAAATAAAAATGAAATCGAAAAAATGTCCCAGCACTTCCTAATTTCCTATCCATCATAAACAAAGAAGCTCATCATATTACACCGAAACATTCAAAGTTTTACTGAATCAGACTAAAACAAACAAAAATAGGACATCAAATAAACCCACCAACATCTCCCCCACGCCCAAAAAAAAAAAAAAAAAAAGAAAGAAAGAAAGAAACAGTTTGGACATCATCTTCAAACTAAAAAAGTCATACTATTCAAATATTCAAGTTATTCCATGATTGCAAAATGACAGCCTCCAGTAAGTTTCCTTCCGATGAGGATCGATGTCTAAATTATTTAAACAAACCACAAACATTCCTTTTACATCAATATTATGTAACAATAGCAGCTCATACATCATGACATGGGGAGGTCCAAAAGTGTCAAAACATAAGTTATGCCAAAATGGAAGACACTAGACCATGCAGGCTCTTCACCGCACCATTCTTGTCACTGAGACATGCATTCAGAAGAAACAGGATATGGAACATGTAATTACCAGCTTTATGACTCTGGCCTTCATCATCAAAAAAGCCAGGAGGAAGACCAGATGATGGTTTGGATTTCTTCAATTCAACAGAGGATTCAGGTTTACTGACATGCAGCTCCTTAGAAGGTTGAGCTGTAGCCTTAGGCAACTCTTTGGCAGATCCTTTTGTACTTGCTGGCTGGTTCGATGCTGCTGCACTAGCTTTAAGTTTTATAATCGCCTACGCAACCAGAGGCATCCTTTAGGTCATAGAAATAATGAAAGATTTTGGTGTTAATATGTCTCGGTGTGTGTTGTATGTTGCATGGTAAAGAGAAATAGATAAAGGCCATGAATCAACAGAAGCAAAACACATATAAATCAGGTTAGGTTTTATTTTCCACAATTTAATTCATTGTTCACCCAAACAATGGCTTCAGGCACCACTTGATATAGGCCTATGGTCAAGTATACAAAAAGCCGAAAAAAACAAAGGCCCCGTGGCTTTAGTACTTTAAATACACTATCATGTAAGACTATATGAGTTTACCCTGTGTCAGAGTAAAAACATCACATAAGAGTTGTAAAAACCTTCCCAGTGTCAGAAACTAGCAACAGATGATCATCGGCTCCTTTCCTTCATGATTGATTCTTCAATTGTCTCTCACTTGCAGACAAACCTAAGAAATTGATATGCAAACCAACACTATATCCATGTGTCCCGACTACTTTAGTTCATGCACCCAGAAATAAATAATAATTAAAGTAAGCAAGTATCACCTCATGGTGCTTACGGGAAGCTTGATGTGCATCCCATAGGGACTCAGACTTCAAAACTACGTCACACACTCTACAGACAGGCTGATCCGACTCATTGTACCTGTTTTACATGGCAGGGAAGAATTAGTAAATGAAAACTTTAGCAGATACCGCATCAAACTTTTGTTGATACTAGAAAAGACAATCCTCTAAGTCACAACTTTGTTCAAGGACCAGGCACCACACAAGATGCTATCCTACTTAGCTAAACTTATGAAAACATGACTCATTACATACTCAATCATGCACTAAATCATATCCAAATATTCCCCCTTTTGTTTCGAATTTTTTTAATTCTATAACTAGTTGAGAAACATAATAAAATGCATGAATAATCATTCAAGCTTGCTAACTCCATTCAAGTCCATTTTTTAACCGCATATCACGACAACTTGATCAAGAATACTAGCAATTTCCATGATTTCCAATAACTAACTTTTTAATAGCGTGCAGACGATATGATCCACATAAATCAGGTGACATTAGTCCATTTTCTTCAACAAGCCTAAACACTATCAAACAAGGAACCTATTAATCAACTTACATATACAGTTAACGAACTCATAAAGCAACTTCAGAAGAATTGGTTTTCGCAATCAAGTAAACATGGAATAAGATGTTAAAATAATGCTTGAAAGAGGACAAGAAGTTGAAATTAGATTCTAGGGTTTTTGATTTAGTGAAATATCAGCAATCACCTTACAAGAGGAGAATCGATACGCTTTTCTTTCTTGGCTGCGTTCAGTTTAGCACGAAACAGTGCCTTGCTTCTAGCTTGAGCGCTCATTTTGGATTTGTTATTCCGAAGTATCGCAATTAATTATACAGGTGAAACACCGAAGCACGTGCACTAATATGCTTGACCTAGCGAAACAAGATTCTCTTCTCTATAAATTTACGAAACCCTCGAAAGAGAGAAGCTCGGTCGGAGGAAGAAAGAACGAGAAGCAGACAGGCGTGACTAAGATAAAATATTACGTGATAAGATGATGTAACAATACAAATTATAAAAACGTATTTATGGGAAAAAGGGAAAAGGAAATAATATTACTTTTAAAAAAAATTACAAAAATACCACTATGATCAAAATAATCTCAAGCATAGACAGATTGACCTCGTCTCTTGAAGAACGATATCATTAGTGGCCGATCTCGTCTTTTCAAAGACGAGGTTGAATCAAGTCATTTTCAATCTTGTCTCTTTAAGAGACGAGATCGGCCACTAATGATCTCATCTCTTCAAGAGACGATGTCAACTTGTCTATTCTTGAGATTATTTTTTCATCTCATGGATTTGTGTATTTTTTTTAAAAAGATGGTTATTTTTTTCCTTAATTCATGGGAAAAAGGTAATCAATATTATTAATTTTAAAAAAATTATAAAAGGCCATTAAACGAAAATAATTTTAATTTTAAGCCAGTTAAATTCGTCTTTTAAACAGATAAGACCATAGATAGTTGACCTCATTTGTCAAAAAAAAAAAAAAAAATTAATATTTTATGTCATACTCGTGATGATATCCCTGATGCTACTCTAGAATTGCCATACTAACATAAAAGCTTAAGATTCTTCGTGATTCTTAATTAACTACACACGCTCTCTCTCCCTCACTCTCACTCCCGCTCCCTTCTTTTTCACACACACATATAATCCCACTCAATTCAATTAGCTTGCGATGTTTCGACTATTCATGTGTTTCTTCATAACAATATTCCTACTATCATCACTGTTTTTGTTGTCTTCTTATTCAGCTTCCGCTACCACCACTATTTTAAAAAAATGTCTTTAGGTGTGTATTGTGAGTCCCTTTACCCTTACAACGCCAACTTCATAATTAACCACCTTTTTAAGCTCTTCTAAGTAGAAGAAGAAGAAGATGGTCGACAGAACTTCTCTCCATCATCGACCTTAAACTTGTTCCTTAGGATAATGCTGTTCGAATAAGGGTGTCATCCTTCTTTTTGTTCTTTGTTTTTTTTTTTTGGGGCCAATAAGAGAGATCGGGGAGAGAGAGTGATAGTTCTTTTTAGGAAGTAATAACCTCATCTATTCAATAGAGAATGTTAAAAAAAATTATTAAGCTCATCTTTTCAACATACGATATCAACTACTTATGACTTCATTTGTTTAAGATACGAGTTTAATAAGCCAAATTGATATAGGAAAAGAATAAATAAATAAGCATGCACAAATTGAATTTAATAAGCTCATCTTCAGTGTATGGCAGACGTGATTTAATAGGCCCTTTGTGGATTTTAAGTACATGGTTTTGAATCTAACGATACAAACACACTTGTAACAAGCATGCACAAATTGAATTAAGCATGGCTTATAAGTCTTGTCTTCTCTACTAGCGACATGATCTGCAAATTATAGCAGTGAGTACTCCCACTTCATTAAAAATAAAACAGTGACAATTTATTTAGGATTACGGTTCCTTGTGTTCGGTGGATGGAAGTAGTTATATTTGGTGAAGGTCAAGTGGTGGTTTTAGAAAGAAGCCAAAGTGGTTTTCAATGGTAATTTGGTTGAGCTCTTGACCGAGTTTGGTGAAGGAAATGAGTTTGAGTTCAGTTTTGTATTAAGTGAAGGGGAAGATTGGGTCGACGAAGATGGTAAGATGGCTATTGCTATCTTTCGATGCAGATGGGATGTGTAGTCTATAGCAGGTGTCAAGTTTGACATGGATATTATGATCGTGCCGATTTGGTGTAAAGAAGATGATCTACAATGACTGAGATTAACCAAGAGTTTGGGTTTATAAGGTGGTTTAGTGCTGCAAGGGGTTCAACAATGGAGATGATTGGGTCTTTGCTTTGAGTTCAGGATGAAGCCGTGGTGGTGTTTTCGACTATTGTGTTAGGTTGGAGTTTGTGGTTTGGTTTGGGTTTTAGGTTCAATTGTTGTAAAGTCTAGAGAAAGATTAAAGAGAGCCAAAGATTAGATGCTCGATCAATGTAGAAGATGAGTTCCTTTTTATCATTAAAAAAGTCCCCTTTTATCTATTTTTCATTTGAAAATTTTTTCCATGTGATTTTGGTTTGAAGCGTGAAAATATATATTTTTAAGTGTTATATGCCATATGTCTTTGATTAATAAGTCCATATTGCCAACTAGGATAACAAAGTTAGATGGATTAATAGAGGTATTAAAATGAACGCAAAAAGTAAAAATAGGTATTAGATTGACTAAATAAGAGTGCAAGTAGTTAATTGTACATTTTGTAAATGTTCAGGCACCTTTCATGACATTAGCCCAACTTATAAAATATAGGTTGTTTGTATATGAAACTTATATAATATATATGACTTGTATATTATATCAATATCCTACTTATCTTTCATATATATAAAATATAAATAATACATAGCTTAGATATTTATAATTTACTGATTATGTGTTTGTATTTTTTAGATATTTATATATATAATTCATAACTTATATATACTCCATGTGCCGTATCTATGTGTTATCTATGATGTTAGTTCGAATTCGATAGAGTTTATTGTTGTTACCATGGTTAGGTTTATGTTTAAGCCGGTTCACTTCACATAAGGCGCAAGTCTAGAAAATATATAAGGGTGTTCAAATGACGTCAACCCTCTAATGAAGGTAAAGAAGATATTTATAGTGGGTTGGGCCAACTTATTAAAGCTTGTTTTGTAACTACTCAATCAATTTACTCTTTATTTTGTTTTTCTCGATGAGGGTCCACTTCGTTTTCCATACACTTTTTTCTTGCCTAATACATGACACATTGATGTTGATGTACTATTTTGCGGCTCTTATGGGTAGGAGTAACGATTGGCACAATTTTATGGCTTCTACAAATGTTAATGTAGTAGAGAGCTCAAAGCTAGTGCTATTTTTCATAGCCGATATGGATAGTGACTATGTTACATTTGACAATGAGCAAAAAATGAGTGTTAGAAATTGGAGCTTTAGTTATGAATTTAAGGTTGGAATGTGGTTTGATAGTAAATATCATATTGTACAGACAATTTAAATTCAATGTTGTCAAACTTGGATTGGCTTGGCTAGTTTATACTGATTTAACCAGAACCGGCCTTAGAAACAGGCTAGTCCATACTAAAAGCTTGTTTTTTTATTGAACCTGCTAGACTCAGTTGACCTGGCCAGGTCAAATAAGACAAAATGCACGATCTAAAAAAAAACTAAAAAACAAAGACAAAAGAACAAATAAAAAGCAAGTAAATAATGCTTCAAGCCTTAATACTGTTACACCAATTTGTTTAACCAATACCAGAAGGTGATTCCATGTGTCCATATTTAAAATTCTTCATGTATCTTCTCAACTAAAAAATCAAAACTTGAACGAAACATTGAACAAAAAATATGCTAAACCAACCTCAAAATAAAGAATCCAAATAAGAAAAATGTAAACTTTTTGAAGCAATGTCATTGATACCAAATAAGCTTCCTTGTTGAGGCAAAAAACTCACAAATATGTCTTTTGTTGGTGAGGAAAAATGAGTTGTGGCGGTTGTGAGGGCATTATTCTATCTTTTTCTCAATAAAGTAGGACAACCTGCATTTATTCAGGTAAACTTCATTAGTTTTTCTGTGAAATTAATGCATTTTTTTCCCTTTGTTTCTTTAAAAAACGATGATTAATGGATTGATGGAAATACAAAAAAGATGCATCCCCTATACATTTTCCATATGTGGGTCCAAGCAATGGTGGATACACACACACACACACACACAAAAGACACATGTTTTTATTGATATAATGCTTTATAAATAATTTTTTATTGGTATACTATAAATAAATTGTTGGATTTATTTTAATTATGGATTTAATTGTATAATTTATATGTATTTGTCTTTAGTAGTTGAAATATAATTTATAATTTATATTTTATATTTATTGACCCCGGTTCGACCCTTTGACCCCTAGCCTCTTAACATGTTCGGGTCAAACCCCGATCCGATTTTGACAACATTGGTTAAAATATAATATATATCGAATAATAATTACAACTTCAAGGTAGTAAACTCAAATATAAGGTCGAGGCAATTAAATGTATTGATACCTCCAGGGTTGTAAGTGGAGATTCAGAGCATATCATGAGAAACACAAGGGATGGTTTCACATCACCAAATACGAGGGGTCTCACACGTGTTTTTATGAAATCACTATATAAGATCATTCCCAGTTAGACTCCACAACCATGTCCAGGTGTATTATAATGGAGATTCAAAATTCTCCAAATGTCACATAGTGCCCCATGCACTATTATTCTAGTATAAGGGGGCTTCAATTGACAAGTCCCTAGACAAGTGCGATTTTCTAAATCCTATGTGGTATTTTATTTACACGTGCACTATTTAGCTTATATGCTGCTAACTTATTTCATGAACGAGTCATTTGAGAGCTATATGCTGCTGTTATGGATGTTCTCTTGGAGTTCTGCCATTTTAGTAGTGATGTATGGCATGTACAAGTTTCTCCCATGTGCTTTCATGTTATTGAGCACCACCATCCAAATTAGATGCTTAGATAGTTTTGAGGTTTCTAACGGATCCTAGGTCCCCCCTTATATGATATGAGAGCCCTCTATGAACTAAACCTACGAGGACACATGGAATGGAACTGGACAAGCAAAGCACACTGGTTGGATCACAAATTTGGATGATCGGTGCAATTGTATCATAGACCTACCGGATATCACTACCGATACTTCTACAGATTATTTAGATTGATATCATACGATCAACAGTCGTTGGATTAATTGTACAGAAGCCATGATACAATATATAGTAAGTTCAATGTTTATATAAGATATTTATTAATCTACTTTTTGTTTGTTACATCCCAACCTTGATGTTTTTTGTTAATTGCAGACAGGCTTCATATATCATGTGTCTAACATGCTACCATATGACATTTTAGCTACTGCACGAGAAGTTATTTATGCAATAGATCAATTCATGGGGTCAATCTTAATGATTCACTAGCACTAATACTACAATTGCAGCCAATACAAAGATATGGGCTTTAGAGAGAGAAGCGAGGGCATGATTAGCAGCGAAGGCAAGGTTGAATAGAGCTGGAGATATTAGAGACGAACCTTTCATTCCCACATGTTCAGCTTAATGAGCTCGAACCTTCATCATCTTCATATTTGCATTGACTGGATCATAGTTGTCAAAATAGCGATTTTACCTATGTGATTCTACGGTTTTACGATTTTAGGAGGCCCTTTCGAGTTAACTCGTAGGTAGCATCTTTTTTAATAGAATCTTACGATTTTAACCGATTTTGCCGTTTCTATCTATTCGAGTCAAATAAGCTAAAATATAAAAAATACAATTTTGTGTTTACAAGCTCGTTAACTATTAAGAATTAGGATGATGTATCTCTCTTGTTGTTGTTTTATTTGGTTTCCACATACTCTCTCTATCTTTTTTCTTCCTTCCTCCGAAAACCCGTGTTTTACATTTATAGAATTAATTTAAGTCAATTTATAGCTGTAAAATTCACAAGAAAACTTATTTATTTCATTTATATAATTAAACATTTAATAGGTTGAAAATCTTTATTCTCATTCAATTTATCACTTATTTCAAGCAAAAAACTAGAAAATAAATTAATTGTGAATGTATTCGCTCTTTTTTATATATGTTATACCATGGATTAAGAGTTATTATAAAAAAAAAAGAACTTAATTTATTTTTTTACATCCATTATGTGCTGTAAGTTTTCTACATCTTCTATAAGCATTTTTATAATTTTTCAAAGCTATTTTGCAAAGGTTGTAGAACTTACTTTTCGATTTTACGTTTCTGATTCTACTGATCCCTTGGCGATTCCATATAGAATCGCGAGTTTGACAACCTTGAGCTGGATACTCATATGCCTGAGAACTCCCCCTACCCCCACAACTCCATAGAAGAGGCATCTAGCACCTTAGATGATATAGGGGAGGGATTCACTCAGGTGGATCCATGTCCCATCCCATTGCATTAGCATAGTCCACATGGTGGAGATGAAGATGACATACTCACTCAGGTTGATTCATTTATGGTGCATCCCCATAGCATCCAGATCAACCTAAACTTAAAATGCGTATATTTGTTTGAAAGATGAGGGGCAGATGGAGCATGCAGTAGTGTATATTACCATTTTTTATATTTACGTTTTATGATGGTTGTTTACATCATGCATATACTTTTTATGTAATGTTTTGAACAATAGTACAAACATTTCTTATTTTGTGTCTCGTTATTTTTTGACCATGTTGTTGGTAGAGGATTGGGTTAGGAATGGTATTTTGGTTGAATTATTTGATGTTGTTGTTTTTTGGTGGTGGAGGATTGATTGATTCAAAGATCGTTTGAGGTATTATAGGTAATTGTAAATGATTTTGACATGTGAGTGTTATATAAATAATATGTTGTATTAAGGATTTGAAATGAAAAGGTAGCTATTGTTGCAAAAAAAATTTTCGTGTTTCTTAAAGAGATAGGATTGATATTTCTATAATAAATTCATCTCTCAAAGGAGGTCACTGTAGTGCTACAACCTCATCCTTTGAGAAGAGGAAGTTATTTTATTGTATGTGATTTATTATAAGTGATCTCGTCTTTTTAAAATAGGAGGTTAACCTAGTTAGAAAAGAGATGAAGTTATTATATTGTGTGTGGTTTATTATAAGCGACTTTGCTATAACTAAAATTATTTTCGCCTAGTAGCATTTTTATAATTTTTTAAAATTAATAATATTAATTTTCTTTTTCCCTATATATATACACATGTATATGCATGTATGTATTTTAAGGAAAAGGAAAAAAAAATACCATTGAAAAAAATTATGAAAAATGCCATTAGAAATAAAATATTCCTAGTTTTAGGTAAATTGACCTCGTCTCTTTAAGAGACGAGGTCATTAGTGTCTTATTTCGTATCTTCTAGAGACAAGGTCAATGTTCTTAATGAACCTCGTCTCATTGTCTCTTCAACAGAACGAGGTTGTTGAGCTCTATAACACCACTGGAGCTCGTCTTTTTCATCTTGCGCGTGGCAAATTCTCCAAAAATTCCCAATTCCCAAATCAAAACCCTAGCTCCCATTTTCCCAATTGTGATTGAGGCAAAATTAGGGCATCATTTGGAGTGAGATCGTTTGTTAGGTCTTGGAGAAGTGATAAGATGTAAAGAAGCGAAGAATTTTGTGCGAAAAATCCTGAAATCGTGCCAAAATCGATAGGTAGTTTCGTTTTTAGTTTTCGCATGAATCCTGCTATTTGTCATGTTGCATTAGATGTTGAGATCCTACATTTACTGTTAATATTGTTACATTGTGGTATGGGTTTGGGAAACGAGCTTGGCATGGTGTTTTTTTTTCCCTATTGTGCTGTGTGTTCCTTTTGGATTCAAGGATTTTTTTTTCTTTTTTCCCCATTTTCTGGTGTTGTAGTTTTTTTTTTGTATAATTGATGTAATAATGATGTAATTCTGATTATAGTATTTAGTTTTGAAATTATGAACCAAATCATGAAATCATATATTGTATACATCATACACATTGATAATATACTATTAAAAAACTGGGGTGAATATATTAGCATTAATAAATATACTTTATGTGATAGATAAGTCATGGTGCGAATTTTATGTATTCACCTTATGTTTTATGAGATAACATATCCGAGAATGGAAGCACTTCCCACGCATCGTTCCGCTGCGACGATAGATCACATCAGTTACCACAGATCGCCTATTGATCAGTAATTGGGGTGTTACTTGCGATGTCACTCACTCCCCCACACATTTGCTGTTCAAGTATGGGGGTGTTTTGATAGATAGCTCCATAGCCAAGTATTGATTTGTATATTTTTATGTGTTCACATGTATATAGTTATGTTGTATTTAGTAATGTATACTATACTTTTTCTTTCTTCTACATATTGTTTGGGATACCCATGTCGTTATTATGGATTCATTCCCTATGTACTGCAGGATGGTAGTGACATATGGCGTGTTCGAGTCCCCCTAGTTTGCTTTTACATTATCGAGCACTACTACCCAGATAAGGTGCTCAAACAGTTTGGTAGTTTTTAAGGGATTCTCGACCATCTAGTTGACATGAGAACCTTACATGAGCTATATTTACGATGGTGTTCCAAGTGGCACCGGGTGACGGAGTATGTTAGGTGGATAGCTGAGTGGGATGGCAAGCGAGATCGCATTGTCGAGGTACCAAATATTCCCACTGGCACATTTGCCGAGGATTTCGATTGGTACTATGCGATCATCAAGCGTTGGATTAGTCGTACATGGGCCATTATTTGGTATGTGATAAGTTTACTGACTACATAAACTATATATTGATTTTATGCTGTGTTTGTTATTCACTGATCTACTTGTTTCTTCTCGCTTGTAGGCAGATTTCATCTATAAAGTCCCGGACATGCCACTAGAGGACACTCCTACCACTGCACAAGGTGTTACTTATGTAATGGATGAGTGTACGAGACTTAATTTGAATGATCTAGCACTAGCATCGGCATCTGAAGACCCACAACCTTAGCTTGCACAGAGACGGTGCTCAGCTAGAGAGAGGCGTGGGCCGGGATAAGGTCGGGGTTAGGAGTGAAGGCGAACCCAATATGTACATATAAGAGACGAGCCTTTGCCTTCGCATGCACACGTATCTAATGAGCTAGGCCTTCTGCATTTTTTTCATTTTGAGTTCAGTCCATCATCATCATCATATGCTCATCTACCCGAGACCCCCATGACAGACACAACATACACCGAGTTCAACACTCCCTTGCTCTACAAAAGAAGCAACAGTCACTGCCACATGATATGGGAGAGGAACTTACCCAAGTCGAGCCAGACCTAGTCCCATTTCATCCTTATGGTGCTAGTGGTGGAGATGGAGATGCCATACTCACTCATGCGGATCTGATCATGGAACTTTCTTGTCAGGATATCTTCTAGCGTACACCATTCCCTCGAACTTTTGTTAGGCGAGGACGGGAGGTAAGGCACCCAACAGTAGCTGTTGTGTAGATTTTTATATTTCATGATTCTTGTGTATAGATTCTTCTTTTCCTCATTGGTGTTTGTAGTTAACAGAACATTCATGTACTTAACACATCATTTATTTTATTTTTTTTCATGTTTTGAGTTTTTTTTTTTATGTTTATCGTGAATGGTTTTACAATTCTGCTATAATGGAATCAATTGGGTTTGCCATTGAGTTTTTTGATGGATTAAGTGTGGAAATACTATTGTGGTTGTGTTATGCAGTCTAGAAGTTATTTAGCCATGGTAGATGATGGCTAATGAATGATCTATATGGCTCATTCTTTATGATTTTGACACGTTATAATAATTAATATATAATAAGAGGGTAATTTATGATTTTCAACGAACTTGTGTGATGGTAGAGCTGACCTCGTCTCTCGAAGAGACGAGATCTTACTTGGTTTGACATTGCCTCTTCAAGAGACGAGACCAACTTATTTAAAACTGAGATTATTTTCTTCTTAGTGGTATTTTCATAATTTTTTAAAAAAATAATAATATTTATTTCTTTTCCCTTGTATTTTTCTCAAACTTCATTCTCCATCTATATTTGCTATTTATTATTTTTTTGAAAATTTCCTTTGACATGCCTTTGGTTCTTTGTCCTAGCAGCAACTCCCCGTAGTCGGCATACCTGGGCTCAGGCGAAGCAAGCAAGTCAAGGCTCAGGAGTTGATTCCAACTAACAGCAATCTCCACCATGGCCGCTGTAACTTATCATTGATATTCCGATCAACACTTTCCTCTTCTCCACAGCGCCTTGGCCATCACCATGACTCTTCTTCACTTTCTTATCTTCTTATTTCGCTTATCCGTTTCTCCTTCTCCTGTAAGTCACACCTCCGTCTGTATTTCCGTGCAAAAATCGCCTGTTGGTTTGCCCCAAAACTAAACAACAACACATTAATTGCTTACTCATATATACTAAATTACAGCAGGAGGAAGTGATTCCATGGAGTCCGTTCCCGATCTTCAGAAGTTGATGTACAGTGTGGTTGATGGATATCCGTGTGTTAGGTTGCTCAACATATCCGGTGAAATTGGCTGTGCTAGTACGCGTATTTCCTTACACTTATGACATTTTTAGGGTTTATATGTCTCTCTGTTGTTGTTTATGGTCTGATTTTATTCTGTTTGGTTTTATCAGATCCTGGAAGAGAGAAAGTTGTGGCTCCGATTGTCACGTTCAGTATCTGACTCAGCTGGATCGAGTTTCTGCCTTGTTGGTTTCAGTGGATGAGATGGATGTCCTCTTTGATAGGCATGTATATATGTATATTCTAACGCGTAAACCTAATTGGATTTAAATCCTCTTTGGAGTCACATTATTAATCTATGGTTTGTCCAGTTATTATTATCAGTTGAACACCAATTATTCAAGGGTTCTAAACTTTTAGAACACTAGTATGCTATTATAGGATTCACCTAAAACACTACATTTCTTCTTTGATAATGCAACATGGAGAAGGCCCTTTAGTGTTATACTACTATGGCTTTACCTTTTAGAGAGACAGTGAAAATATGCTGGTGAATAAGATTGTGTTTCATATATGAATAAAGGCATGCATGCACAAACTATTGACCTTGTCCTCGAAGCAATGTAGAGAATATGGTTGCTTCGTGGTAGACAACAGGTTTTGTGCCTTCAGAATCTCATCCCATTAAGTGACTAAAAAGAAGAATCTCCTTTAGTCTGAAAGCTCACATCATGAGTAAAACAATTGTTTCAGACATGGCATGATGAAGTACTTGAGGCATTAGGGACTGTATCATATGTCATGGTTTTACGATTAAATTCGGGTAGATTGGCGTTTTTTCCCACCTGGAGTTTTAAAGTTAGTCAGAGGCTAGATACACTCACAACCATATATATGTCTTCTATTTCTTTTGGGGTTACTTAAAAAGTGGATCAAGTTGTACCTAAATGGAAGAGATCTTAATTGTTGGGTTCAATCTCTCTATCTCACTGTCCCTTTTTCACTTCTCCACTAATCTCCATCTCAATTACATGAAGCACTATTTGGTTGCATGGACATTAAATGAACTCTTGGATAAATGTTATTTATTTATTTTATTTTATTTTTGTGTTTACTTAGAAGTATGGAAGATAGTACTTTATGTGGTAAAATCAGTTGAGTATAAATTTAGCAGAAGATAAGAGTATCTGAAGTGGTATAAATCCCCAAGCATTTGGCCTTGTAGGCAAGGTATTGGAGCTCTGATGAAAATTAGCACTACAGATTGGGGTTGAACCCTACTGTAGTCACATTGGGGCTTGAAAACGATGGTGGTTGACATGAGAAAATCTAATAGCTGGTGGTATATAAAAATGAAATAAAAATTACTATATATATGGAATGGTGGTGTTATAATAGTAGTATATTGGCCATTTGTTTGTATTAGAGGTGAGTAAATCCTTAAGATGGTCTACCAAAATAACCATTTAAGGAATTAAAATCCATGAGATGCAAGCTAGTAATGACTTCATTAAAGAGATCTAATGGGAGTATAGAGTAATCTTACAAAAGGGATAAGTGAGCCCACGATGGATGGTTGAAAACTTTTACTATCAACTATTTATACATGCATGTTCATAGAAAAAAATTGAAAAAAGTTGCTTCTTATCCACGTATGTCTATATATTTGCAGTGAAAGAGCCTTCTGCATCTCTACCCCTATGTCTTAATGATACGTAATTCATAGATATCCCATTCTTTAGTCTAAAAGCCTCATGGCATTTCCCACAATCCGGCAGCTTCTTCAACCAATCAATGCATAACTTAATGATACTAGCATTGATAAAGCTGGAGCCCAAATATTTGAAGCCATTTGACAAGGAATTAAGACTTGGTTGGAGGTTTGCCGTCTTTTCTGCATGCAAGATCATTATAAAATTATTTGTTGAGTAATCAAGTTGTTTTCAATTAAAAATGTGACCATCCCATCTCTATTCTTGCTAACCTCTCAACAGTTGTGTTGTGCATCAGAAGAAAGCCAACTCTAAGGAAAGTGGGATGTTGAGGACATGAATTCCTGGAGGGTGATCTAAAGAAACAAATGCACTTGAGCTGTTTTTTCTCTGTACACAGAATTAAATGGAAATCTCATACTTTCTTACCTTCATTAAAGAATGAGTTTCACAATGATTTCATTTGCCATGATGTCGCTCCTGTCATCCTTCCTTAAGGTCTTTCTTTCTCTCGAGTCCTATTGAGGCAACTTGCTATCCAAAGTGGTTATTGGAGTTTATGAGGGGGTAAAATATAAAAAAACTGACTTGTGTTTTCATCTATTTGCAAATAACTAATCTGAGTTATTTTTTTTGCAAAGGATTGACCCGTGTTTTGATCCATTTTATCTCGTCCATAATGAGTCATTAGAGCACTTGATAGAGCGCTACTGATCCCTGCCCGGCCCTAAGCATGGCCGAGCAGACGCCCATGCTGGCCATCTAAGTGCTCCTGGAGCCTCTGATCCCTACTCGGCCTCGAGCACAGCTGGGCAGGTGCCCGTGCAGACTATCGCATTGGCGATCGAGCCGGTGATCGCTTATGACGCCATCCCGGCCTTGAGCAGGGGGTGGGCTGATTGTCAGCCCTTAAAAAGGAAAAAAAAAAAAAAAAACCGCATCTCTTTTGTTTCCAACCATGTAATAGTTTGTTCTTCCCTCATGAGGTGAAACATAAATTGGAAGAGACTATACTTCGATGGTGATTGATTTAATCAATTAACAAAAGAAAGACAGCACATACAGCCAACATTGCATAAGAGAACACACAGTAGTATATATTGAAAAAACGCAGAATGCTAACTTGCACTAACATAGCTAAACAGATCTGCTAGATTTAACAAAATGTGTCACTCCATTTTCTTATATTGTAGTACAAGTGAAAAGAAATATGACTATGCAAAACATTATGAGGACTAAACAATGAACAAAATCCAAGTTCCTTTGCTAGATTTACCACTTCAGGTTAGGAAGCATTTGGAAAAATACAAGTTTCTTTCATTATTCATGAATTTTCACCTTCCATCCAACCTCATTTAGTCTCACAATGAACAAAATCCAAGAAAAGCTGAAACCAAATTGGTGAAACAAGAGCAATTCTGCACATTTTTTACAGTGGGCCTAAGTTCTTAATAGAACAATAATCGCAGCAAGATATCACCAAGATTCGCACTAAACAAGATACGATATTCACATTAAAAACAACATTAAGCATCATGTTTGAGTGCCTCCCTTATCCCGTATCATCAGTGTTTCCTGTCTGTGCATGCATAAAAAAGTGCCATTGAATAAGAAACAATATTGTGCAGATTCTAATACATGCTCAATAACAAATTTTGAAGCAACAAAATGAGTAGGGTCTACTCATGGTTTAGTTACATATTTAGTTGTTTGAAATTGGAATTCAAGGTTTGTTCCAAAAGCATCATGGCAAATGGTCAGCATCAAAAGGAACATTGCACATGCCTAACTTAAGAAGGATCACCATTATAGCCATATCTCCTACCATATATACTTAACACATAACAACTTCAGTGATTGCTTAGTTAGGGTAATTTGCAGTCAGTTGATAACCAAAAAGGCATCACGTATTCACATGCGTCCAACCATTCCTCTTGAGTTACGTGCTCTATGGTTGGAAAAATAGCCATGAACATGGTCTCCATGTGTGCCAAGTCTTCCAAGTTGTCCTCTACCTATTTCACTACTCCCACTACTTCTTCCCCTGTTACTCCTTCCCAATCTAGACTTCTCTCCAATTGAACTACTATAAGTTGGTTGGGAAAACCATATAGCGATTGTACGTTGTGCATTGCCCTGGTCTACATGAACACATTTTTATGTTACCAAGTACCATTTTACAAGGAAATCTGTATAATGGTGTGGAAAGTGATCAAAGAAATAATAATAATAAAAAAAAAAGAATACCCGTAATGGGGTAACAGGAGGGGCAGACTGAGACATTGGAATTGGCAGTCCACTAACTCCTGAGCGTTTGTCGACCCTACCCTTAGCTCCTCTATTTGTCCTTCCTAGGAGAGAATTATGTTACATTTAGTAGGTAGTTAGTTTAAGAGAAATCCTCAAGTGATAGAACCACATACCGCATTAACTAAGAAGTAAAGGTGACAAACAAAGATCTAAACCAAGATCTTAGGGATTATGCTACTAGTCGCCTACAACTATAAATTAGATGTAGAGCAATATTCATCAAACAACTTCCATTGCACTAATAGAAACATTTCATCAAACAACTTGCTTACGTAGCAAATTGAATAGAGCGATATTCATGATTAGAACTTTTCAACAACAGCCAAATGTTTACAAAATATGCTGAAAATTGTTATGCTTGGATTATGTAAAGACTAACTCGCTACCATCACAACTAGCATGACGAAATATCCTAGAGGTTGAAATCCGGAGAAAATAGCTGTAGAATGAAAAAAAAGACATATACAGTAAAAAGACAATGGGGTGAAAATTGAATAACTTACCGATATGAACAAACACGAGAGAATTTGAAAGCTACAATGATGATGAGGAGATCACAAAAACTTCACAAAAAGCTAAGGTTCATGCGACATGAAGAGGAAAGTTCTTACCTTTTGATCGATGGAGAGAGTTGATGTCGACCTATTCTAGGGCTGGAGGGTGTGATTGGATGAACTTCCTTCGCGAAAGTGCGATTGTGGTGAACTTCCTCTTTGTCTGTGAAATTTGGGATTTCGATTAGAATATGCAGTCTTACTTAGGGGATTAGGGCTTTCTATTTAGATTTGTTCTCTGTGTGTGGAAGCGTATTTTTGTCTGAATTTGGTGGAAGAGAGATCAGAAGAAAGGGCTTGTTGTTTCACTTTTTCATATGCCATGTGACTTACATGTGAGCCCTAACGGCTCCTTATGTACAGGACAAAACGAATCAAAATGCAGGTCAGTCTTTTGCCCAAAAAAAAAAAAACTCAGGTTAGTTATTCGCAAATAGGTGAAAACACAAGTTAGCTTTTTGTATTTTATCCTTTTTGAGGCTTGTGAATTTTCATTGGGTTACATGTATTTTGTTACCAGTCTGGATATTGATCATCTATGTAAAAAAACGCATCCCCTGGAAATTTTTCTTTTTTCTTTTTTCCCTTCGTTTTCGTTGTCATCTTTATGAGTATTTCTTTATTTGGTATGTCTAGTTTAGTTCCTGTAGAAGCATAAGGTGAAGTTCTTATTCACAGGGTGTCAAAGGATGTGAATTTTGCTAGA
Organism: Combretum micranthum; assembly: GCA_024138025.1. NCBI lineage: Eukaryota > Viridiplantae > Streptophyta > Magnoliopsida > Myrtales > Combretaceae > Combretum > Combretum micranthum. The sequence goes on from JAMXBD010000854.1 coordinate 222,387, forward strand.
AACGTTGGTGGTGTATTAGTCAAGTCAAAGACTGATTCCAAAAATATGATAACAGGTAAAAAGTCGTCCTTCCCCTGTGATTAATCTTTTACATGAGACTACTGATCCACATCCCAATTAGGTATGTTATTAATGATGTGTTCTTGGATGCAGGATTCTCTCCTGCCCAGAAGTTCCCCCAAGCTGACTTTGCACCTTATCAAAATACGAGCTATCAGTGGAACCCTCTGGTGGGAATCCATTTTGTTTTACTTTGTTTGACTCCTTTCTTCTTCTTCTTTTCTTTTCTTTTCTTTTATTTTTTGGGTGATTATATTAATTAAATGTTTCAGCATTTTCATTGTTGTATATGCTAGCTTTTTATTAAATTGTCTTTTCAAGACATCATTTTATATTATGTATCAGCAAGCGCTATGAGGAAAACCATTTAATAAACATGAAAGTAATTTTTACCATTTAGTGTAAAAAAAGTTTTCTGCACTGTCATCCTGGAAGTTTTTAATGGTAGCGTAATAGGAGAGGAATATTTGTAGATGCACTACTTAGGTAAACGAAAGTAGTGCAAAGGCATATATTCCTAAACATTCACAAGGCTGGCACTAGATCAAGAAATTACAGAATGACATTACAAGCTAGAACTTTTTTAAGGAGCGATCTGCACTTTGTCCTTGACAATTAATCCTCCTATCTTTCCTTTCTTTCCAATGATAGTAAATTGTGGCAGTAAGGCCTTTGATCCATTTGGGTTGCAACTGAACAAATTGGGTCTGAAAAATAAAAATGAAAAGAAAATGTCCAAGTGCTGGGTCATAAGGGATGGACTGTTTTATTTGTGGCAGTCCCCTTTTTGCAAAGTTTTGCAAATTAAACAAATATGCTCTGTTGATAGAATTACTATTAAAGAAATGTTTATCCTCAAATTGCTGGCTTCTTTTTATGCTTATATTGGTTTTGTAATGCTTTGTCCTTCAAGCATGGTTCTTATAACTTGCTGTATTTGTAGCATTGGAATTTATTAGCGGCCATCGACTGAAAGAACTCATGTCAGAATTTGGTTGAAAATTGTATTTCAGGGTTCTGTGTTTTGACAAATGCTTACCATTTTCCTGTATTCTTACTCTCCAAAAATAGCTCATTGACCATGCAGAAGGTAAAGCCCATTTTTTAGACCTATCATTTCTTCAGATGCTTTATATATAGTGTTTGCAATATCACTGGATACTATGTGGTTCAACTATGAAAATAATTGATTTTGCTTTTTCAGCTTGCAGTAGAGAATGAGAAGAACAAGAAAGATTATACTGCATATGTGGTTGAGTTTGATCTAGTGATGCAGGTATCAATAAGAATGCTTTTGTCTCTACCTTCTCTATTCCTTTTCATAAGAAACAATAATTGCTCAATCATTTGAAAATTCATCGTACTATTATTTCATTCAATATATTTGCTTGTTTCAGACCACAAAAACCAGGACCCATGATTCAAGATCATGTTTAGAAGAACAGACGTGTCTTCCATTAGGTGGATATAGGTGAGATGTCCTTGGATAGCATACTATATGTAAGCTATTGATGCCGGTTTGAATCGAGTTGCTATAGGGAGTGCTAATGATGCAATTTCGATGGAGATTGACTATCAGCATAGCACTGTTCGTAACTTTCATATGGAATTTGTGTGGAAGTGCTTAGCACGCTCAAGCCTCTAGTTTTGAGTTTCTTCAATTTTTAATTCTTGGCTTCTGTTTCTTTGCTTCGTGAGCTATAGGGTATTGGTCCTTGCACCTTGCTTTCTTATGCGCAATGACCAATACTTGGCTTTTTGATTGTTGAATCCTAACTCTACTACTTTTTTTTTTTTTTTGTAAAAGTAGACTTTTTCTTGTACATCTTATGAAAGTTTCACTAAACTGCACAACCCCCCCCCCAACAAAAAAAAAAAAAAAAAAGATGGAACAGTTGAATTGGCATCTGTCTCCATAAATTTTATAAATTTGCTTTATTTACTATGACAAATTTATGCAACTTTATTGTTTGTAGAATTTCCCCATTTTGCATTGAGCTGTTAAATGTTAACTCCTGAACATTTCCTTTTACAATCCAGATGTATGCGGTGCACAATATGTTTCTTCTTCTTTTTCCCTTTTTTTTATGACCTACATTAGACTTACAAATATTGAAAGCATTCAGATCTTTTGAAAGTATGATGAGTCCCAACAACCAATTCAAAAAAAGAAATAAATAAATAAAGAACTTCATATATATGGATCTTAATATTTCCAGAGAGGTCATTTCTTCTTGAAAAGAGATAACTGTACAGGATGCATATGGTAAATTTAACTAAGAATATGTCTTTTAAGGGGATGCTTTTATTCTACTGAAACATGTGACTATAACATAAGTCTGTAAAAGTCATAACCCTCTCTGCGTTCATAGGAAGTATGTGGATGGCATAGCATTTTTTCTTGTGATATTTTATTAGTTTAATGGATGGCTTCATTGAATATGCTGCCGCCAAGATTCTCTCGTGTGACGTCTTTTTCTTCTTCTTACTTCCCCCCTTCCCTTTCGAAAGGCTTGTGACATCTTTTCTGGACAACCCGTTTTGTGAGAAGAAGTGTTATTATGTTTAACAGTTCATGAGGCTTAATTTGTGGCAAGCTTTCTTAAATTTCTCTTGCTAAATGAATTGCTAGTTGAAGTGATATTTTGGGTGATGGTTAGTGTGCCCGGAGGTAATCGGTCCCAATATGGCTGTGCCCCTCCATCATTAAAAAAAAAAAAAAATTATGGGTGTTGATGCCTTTCCTTTTTTCCTTTTCTCTTTTAATTGCTGATCTTGATCTCTTGTGCTATTTGTGAAGGGCAGTGTTTGGTCATCCCTTCCTCCAATTAATGTCTCATCCTCAAAGCAAATGAAGCCCATAATACTTGTGGTGGCCTCCATGGATGCAGCTTCATTTTTCCGAGACAAAAGTCTTGGGGCAGAATCACCCATATCTGTGAGAATTTTTAATTTTTGAGTCATTCTAATATGATATTTTTTGCTTTGATTTTAAAGAAGAAGATGCATTGAAACAATTGCAGGGACTGATTTCCTTGCTATCAGCTGTTGATGCCCTTTCACGTTCTGAGGGATTACAAAATTCCAGTAGACAAGTAAGTAAAAAGTGTCTTAGACATTTGCTTTCCGCACTTTTGATTAAGTCATTTTTTTTTCCCTTATAAGTTGAAAAATTATTTTTCCTTTTAGGATGACAGACTAGCTTTATTAAGAGTTTATACAGCTCTTACCTGCATTATATGTGCTCAACTGCTCAGGCCAGGACAACTACTTATCAATCTTAACTGAAAAATCCCGTGTGCATGTATGAAAATGATAAATCCATTCTTAGGTTCTGGAAAGCATAAGTTTCTTTTTCTCAGAAAGAGGGGGAAAGAAGAAAACAAGATTTTCTAAGTTTTTAGGGGAATAGCAGAACAAATTTCAAGTATATTTCACTCAAATAATTTCTTGGTGGCATTAGTATAGGGACTGAGCGCTGAGCTATCAGAATTTGCGGCCTCTCCAGCTTGTGAAACCTTTAGATCTTTTAGCCAGTGTGAGGAGTGGAGGGGATGGTGATACCCTTACTTCAGGGCATAATAAGGAAAACCATGAGGTAGATGATTGAAGAAAGGAAAGGCTTGTAAATGATGAAGTGGAAAAGGAAATGAAAAAGCTAGAGAATTTTTTGTGTCACTATTTTTCCGTGGATTTCAGAGAAACTAATGAACATGAGCAACCAGAAATTGGGGTTCAGGACAGTTCTACAATATTCTTTGTAGACTCTGCTATAAATGGTATGCATTTTGTTTACAAGGAAGATGCTGAATTCCCTGATTCTTTATATAATACAAAGGAAAGAAAACTTGTTCAGGCTTGAAAAAGTGTTGGGAGCAAGTGTGCTCTTGGAGTTGTAATCTATGGCTAGTTTTATCTTTTATTTCATTCAATAAGTAAAAATCTCCTTGGAAAATGATTGATACTTTTGTAAGATTTACAGTAAAGATTTGAACTTTCACAAGAATTAGGGTGAAATTGGCGGGATTTTCACTGATTGATGAAAGAAAAGATTCAAAAGTTGCCATATATGACAACTCTAAGAGCATAGGTGCTCCTAACACTCTCTCAAAGAGTCTTAACAATTCTGAACAAATTTTCAAACCGACTATTAACAACTTTCTCTTGGCCGATTCATAGGCTAGTCAGCTATTAAAACTAATACTATCAAATCATACACTATACTAGTTACAAGCATATAGAGCATGACACAATCACTTCAGATTTTCAGTGCTGTGATCAATCTGAACTTGATATTGGCTGGTGCTATGATAATGATTTCCAGGTATGGGGTATGCTTTTCGTAAAAAATGATTTGGAAGCACTTATGTTAAATAATTCAATAGATAGCAAACAGATCATTAGACGCCTGAGCATAGGAAAATTTAAAGAAAAGAAGAAGGGATTATAGAAATTTGAGGGAGGGTCTTTGCATGGGTCGTACCAATCAGCTTGCAAAAGGGATGGAACTTCATGATAGTTATTGAACCATGGGTTTTAAATCTCAACCAATTCAAGCCCACACATGCTCAATATTAGAAACAAATGGAGATATCAACAGAATTATTGCTAATAAAGGAAAAGAAACTGCTAACTTAGATGCTATGGGGAAGAAATTTATGGAAGATACGATTAAGTACAAGACGGAAGGTACTGCAGACCTGTATGATTTGATTGGTCATAAGGATGGAGAAGGAGGAATTAAGAGGACACCAGCACTTCAGTCGCATCTTGAAAGGGGGAGTAATGTTTGGAAATAGTAGCAATAGGAGTTAGTGTGCAGGAAATAGGTGTAAGTGTTTGTATGCATCATTGTGAAAGTGCGTAGGTCGGAACATGTAGTGAAGTGTGTGTATTATCTAGTGATGTGTATTGTGTTCTTTTAATTATTCAACCATATTTTAAAATTTTAAATGCAAGGCAAATATGTGGGGAGTTATGTAGCAGTCGTGACTAGGAGAGGAAATAGGAGCAGTAGGAGGGACGATAGGGGCAGTTGCAAAACTGCCACTCATTTTGTATTTTCAAATGGCAGAAATGCAATGGGAAAGTGCAGAAATCTATTTTCTCTGAAAAATTTCAGAATATAAATGTTCAAGAAATCGTACACCTCTCTATAACAAGCCCAACAAAACGATAGTCATGTTCTCTTTATAATGAGCCTGAGAATTTATTTTAAATTGATATTAGTTTGGTTCCCCCTTTTGCTTCATTCCTGGTCGAAACTAGTAGTCCAGGGAAGAAAAAGAACAAGTCCAAGAAGACAGGAGATCAGGATAAGAAAGAGATGGCAAAAGAGGTGGAGAAGATTGTAGAGCCTTCAGCTTTCTCCTAGTCCCTCCTTTCTACTCCCTCTTGTTTTGCCATGAAGTTTGCAGCATGGGACATTTTGGGTATTAATGATTCTAATAAATGTAAGGGGGTAGCTGAGTTTTGCAAGGAAAATAAGTTACCCTTTTAGGGATTATGGAAACTAAAGTCTGCATGCAAGGACTCAATTGGTTTGGGGGGAGAATTTGTTTTGATTTGTGTCTAGAGACTAACACACGTTTATGGGTTGGGTAGAATCGCCAGACTTGGGACATTCAAGTTTTGTTTAAAGCAATCCAAATTATTCATTGCTTGTGTAAGTTAGTGGACAAAGATTTCTCTTGCTGCATCTCCATTATTTATGGGGCCAACAATGCGGATGAGAGAAGAACTCTTTGGAGTGATTTATTGAAGTTGAAGTTCTCTGTTAATGTTCCATGGATTATTTTGAGGGATTTTAATGAAGGCCGTAATATTGAGGACAAATTGGGAGGAAATGTCTCTTTATCTAAAGGTATAAAAGAGTTTAATGATTTTTGTTTTGAAGCAGAAGTAAAGGATATTCGATTATTTGGCATCTTTTACTCTTGGTCTAACTCCTCTTCCAACCCATTGTTCGGCGTATTGGTAGAGCTTTAGTAAATCATGAATGGATCCTTCAGTGCCAAGCTTCAAAAACACAAACCTTAGCCTTGGTTTATTAAATCATTGCCTTATTGTAGTTAATTTAAATATGGAGAGCTAGGTTTGAAAATCATTTTTCAAATTTTAACTTTTGGACAGCTCATATGAAATTTTGTGATATTGTATAGTACAGATAGAATAGAAAGGTGGAAGGATTCCTTATGTTTCAGGTGATCATAAAGCTCAAGCTCTTGAAGTTGGAATTAAAAAAGTTAAACCATGAGTCTTATTTAGGTATTCAATAGAGAGCTTTGAAAGCTAAAGCAAAGCTATTGGAATGTCAAGACTTCAATCGCTCCAATTCAGAAATAGTTGATTAGAACCTTGGAAAGTCTTTATTCAAAGAACACTATCTCCTTAATGCGCTGGAAGAGTCTTTTCTTAAACAAAAATCTAGAATTACATGACCTAAACTGGGTTATTGCAATACTAGCTACTTCCATCAATGCGTGAAGCAACGATATCACTGCAACATTATCAGCTCAATCATTAATAGCAATGGATAGCAAGATACCTATGATGAGGATATTAGAACCTCGGTGATTAATTATTTTTAGAACTTTTTTAAGGAATCCAAACGCCCAGAACAGTTTCTTGATTGCCTAAATTGTCTGATTGCAAAAAAGGTGAAGATGGTGTATTGAGATATTCTTATTGGACCAATTTCTGATGAAATAAAATCAATCTTCTTTTCAATGGCTTAAGACAGCTCCAGGACTAGATGGGTATAATGCAAACTTCTTTTGTAGCACTTGTGATATAGTTGGCAATGACATTTCCATGGCCATCAAAGAGTTCTTTGCGACAGGTAGCTTGCTGAATTCTCTCAATTCTACAGCAATCTCACTAGTTCTAGGGAACGAAAATCCAACTAAGCTTATGGATTTTAGATTGGTTTCATGTTGCAATATCTTCTACAAGTTTATATAAAAAATCCTTATAGAGAGATTGAAGGTAGTGCTCCCTTATGTTGTTAGAAAAGAAGAAATGGCTTTCATCAAAGGTCGGAGGATCGTTGACAACATTTTGTTGCACAAGAGCTGTTGTTTGGTTCTCGCAGAGATAGCTTTGGAGCTCGATGTACCATCAAAGTTGATATTATGAAAGCATATGACAATGTAAGGTGGTGTTTCCGACAACAAATTATGAAAACAATGGGTCCCCCTCCCCCCCAACCCCCAAATCCATAAAGTGGGTAATGTAATGTGTCCACTGCTAAATTTTTAGTATACTTAAATAGAGAGCTTGTCAGTTTCTTCTCTAGCTCTTGTGACCCTCATCAAGGGGATCTTATCTCTTGTATCTCTCTGTTAGTGATGGAAGTATTTTTATTTTTTATATTTTTTTTTTCTGTGGACTAGCAAAATTTCATTCCTAGGAAAAGAAATAGCTTACATCAGGTTTCTTGACAAGAACTATCTTGGTCTAACAAAAGAACATTTGTAGAGTTTGGATTCAAAAAAAGAAACACATGTAATAAAATGATGTTCTTCAATAAATCGAAGGGGTTGACATAAGTTCCTCTACAAAAAATAAAACTACAAAAGTCTTTAGATGTTGTGGATTTGCAATTAGTGAGGTCATAAGCTAGGCTGTTGTTATCCCTGGGATCCTCAACAACCGAACTGAGTGGTTCATGCGGTTTTGTTGCCCGCATGATAAATCATAAGTTTGGAAGGAATTCAATGTTGATATCATTTGCAGTTAACTTCCTTATTGCTTCCATTGAGTTCGTTTCAATAATGTAACTACTTTTAAAAGTAGGAGGTATATTGTTAAGCCTCTGATAGATGCTCTAGATCTTAGCTTCAAGAGGGGAGTTTTCATGAATTTCCTTAGTGAAGATTCCTTGCCATGTTCTGTTGCTCTCTCAAACATCTTCCAACTACTGTCCATCATCTGTCCACATCAAAAGCTGCATCAATGTTAAGTTTCAGCCATTCGTAGTTGGGTGGTTGTCATAAATTTAGTTAACCATCTTGTGCATCTGTGGTTCGAGTCACAGAGGTGTTTGCTGAGAATGTATCTTTTCTTTTTTGGTTTAGCATTCTTTTCTTGTTTGGTTATTTAGAAATTAGGTGACTGGTTTAACTGTTGCCATTTGTTGCGTGACTAGCTACATTTCATGAATAGGTGCTGAGCATTTTCTTCTTCTTCTTCATTAGATTGTGGGCATATAGTCTTCGAAGCAAATTGTCTCTTGTCAACGTACATTGTTTCTAGTATCTTCAAAAGGAGAACATGATCTTTGGACATGGAGATGGAAGTATTTTCCTGCATTACAAGGGATATCGGTAGAAAAGATGATTTCTCTTTCCATTAGATATGTTGTGAAGAAAACTCAACCACCTTTGTTTTGCAGATGATGTGATGATTTTCTCCCGAGGAGATGTGAAATCTATGGCTCTCATTGAAACAACTCTTCAGGAATTTTATGGACTATTAGGGTCATAAGCTGGCCTATCCAAAAGTCATATTTTTATGAATGTTATCGCTCAAGGCATCAAGGAAGAAATCATTTAAAAATTGGGTTTTCTACCTTGTGAACTTCTAGTGAAACACTTGAGGGTGCCCTTATGTTCTTCAAAGCCAAATAAATCTACCTACTGTTTCTTAATCGAAAGGTTTGGGAAGCAGTTCAATGATTGGATGTCCAAGTCTTTGTCTTATGCTAGGCGGGTCCTTGTTGAAGAGTTTACTTTTCTCTATCCGAGTGTATTGATCATCCATTTTCATACTCCCAAAAGTATCTTAAAGGAGCTAACAAAGAAGATGGATCGTTTTCTATGGATTGGAAATGATGAAAGTAAAGCTAAAGCTAAGGTTGAGTGAAATGTTGTTTGTAGACCCAAAAATAAAGGAGGGTTTCATGTTATTGATTTGGTGACTTGGAATAGAGTTGCGTAACTCAAGCACAATAGGTTCTTATGCTCGAACAAAAATGATATTCTTGGGCCATCTTAAGTTCAATCTTATTCAAGGTAGAAATTTTTGGTCTTTAAAATCACTTGCTATGGCTTCTTGGTCATATAGGAAAATCTTTTAGTTAAGACCACTTTCTCGTAGTCTTCTCAAATTAGAAGTGGAAAACAGGAAGCATATTTCTTTATGGTATATGACTAGCATTCGAGGGACCCCTTGGTGGATTGGCTGGGGAAAGAGCTATTTACTCCTTAGGCTTACCAAAAGATGCTTAGTTGTGCTGCATTATAAACATCGATGGATGGGATTGGCCACTAGGGGATATATGAGTTTGCATAAGATTGGGTTTGGTGGGTATGTTCTCTACTAATGCAAATAACAAAGAGAAGCTTGTATGGAACCCTCTAAAAAACTTTCAATCAAAATGGCCTATAACCTTATCCGTAGTTGTGAAGAAAAGGTTCCTTGGTTCAAAAGAATAGCACTGAGATACTCCTTTTTCTTTTGGTTACTTGCTCACCTAAGGTTCATTACCTTTGACAAGTTGGTGTCGTGGGGAGTCATATCGTGAAACTTTTGTTATCTTTACAATACGGAAAAGGAATCACATGACCATTTGTTCCTAAAATACTCTTTCGTTGTTGAAATTTTGAAAATCTTAAGAGAGGCGGTGCCATTAAACGGGGCCTATTCTTCAATGCTTACAGTATCTCAGATTTGTTTCTTTTCTATGGGTCCATGGTAGGGTTGGCATGGAAGATTTTGGTTAGTTTGTTTGTCCATTACACTTGGAGAGAGAAATGAGAAAAGGCTAGGAATTAGTTCTTGCACTCTAGCTGAAATGTCACGCATCATTCTTCATTATTTTTCTTTTGGATAGTACTCTTAATTTATAATTGCCAAGATTTCTATCTTAGCACCATTTTATTTTGTATGGTGTTTTGCTCAAGATTTTAGGTCTCTTTTGAGTCTTATCGTTTATTATTCATCTTGTACATTGTACTTTTTCACATATTAATGAAATCCTTAAAGGTGTTTATTGGTACACTGGCTTTGAACACCCCAAATTTGATGTTAGTTCCATAGCTAAAACTATTGCTAGTATAAAAACCAAACCTCATATCAAATTCCCTCAGTAGGTGATTTTTTTTTTTTTTGGGGGATTATGTCAGTATATTTACTTTTGGAAGATGTTATTTTATTATCATCTCCTTAGTCTTCTTTCATTCCTTTCTCTCCACACAATGTAGACAAAAACTGCTGGAATTTTGTCTAAATGGTGCCCTTAAAGCCTTTAAAGGAAATCAATAGATCATTAACTGTCAATGGTAATAAAAAACTGTCAAAAGAGAGGTGAAGCTAATGTAGTAACTTTTGTCAGATGGATCTTGTGAATCCACACTTGAGGAATAGATGGGAGTGACTCTTCTCCTTCATTACATAAATTGCATTGGTTTAGGGTGACTAGACGCCAGTGCACCAAGAGATCTTGAGTGATGAGCCTTTCTTTAACTGCAAGCCAAAGAATGAATGAGTGCTGTGGAAGATTTCCTTGATACCGGGTAATGGAGTGCCAATGAACATGGCTTGCACTTTATTGGAGGTAGTTGTACACTGTTTTGATAGGGATGACCTTGGATGGATTTGGTCGGCAAACTTATTTATCCTTTTGCATAGCCTTTCCAAGTGGAAGGAACTTCCTCTTTGATAGAACCACCCTCGATGGCTAAATCCATGAATTACCACTAATGAGCTACCTTAGCAAGGCTTATATGGACCACCGTACATTGTAGATAGTCCTTTCTCCCAACCAATCTATCAGAGGACCCTTCAAATGCCACCAATAATGCTGTAACAAAATTTTACTTCCATCGCCCCTATTCCAAAAAAATGGTGGATGTGTTTGGGCTTACAGAATCTTTCTCCAAGACCAAGAGACCTGATATGATGTTTTGATAACATAGAAAAATTCTGTCTTTGAGGATCTCAATAGAAATCCATTGAGGTCATAAGGATCCTTCCTCATTAGTGCATAGGTGCCAAATTATTTCGCTCGAGCAACTTTGTTTTATAAGGATAAGTCAATGATACCCAATACCTCTTCTTTTATGTTCATTTTCATTGCTAGGTCTTGAGTGTTCATTTGGAAGGACAAAAATAGATGCTCGATGTTAATGCTAGTATTACAATCATTTGATCTAAAAACTTAAACTTATAAATATGGTGTATATTATTATATTTATTTTATAACACTCACTCACTTATAACCTCCTGCTTTAATATCATGTTAATGTTAGTACCATAGCATCTGATTAAATAGCTTAAGGTTATAGATATAGTGTGTGCTATTACATTTATTCTATAACACCCGATAAACTTGAAGAGAGAGAAGCACACTCTGGATGAGTTTGAATCCAACCTGCATAAGAAGGACACTTAGAATTCCAGTAATTGATGCAATCTGCAAGCTTATTTACCAAACTTGACAAGTGTTTTTTAATAATTTTGTAGGATAAATGAAACCCCTAAGAATTGAAAAGTGGCTGAGAACATCTGACAGTTCGATATTCCACTTATGACATCCTTTGATACTCCACTGACATAGAGTTGGTGCTTTGACGTATTCTGCTTGAGTCTAGGTAGTTCAGAGAATTCTTGGAGGCATGTCTCAAGAGTTGAGATGAGCGAATTTCTCTTTTACAAAAGATGAGGAGGTCATCTGCAAAGCAAAAGTGGTTAAGCTTGACTTTCTTACATCTCCAATGGTGTTTAAAGAATGGGTTGGCGTTCAGCTCACTCATAAGCCATTAAAAAATTTTTCACAACTAGTACAAGAAGATTAGTGAAGAGAGGGTCTCCCTGTCTTTATTCTTAGGAGCTAGCAAAGTATTCCACCGGTTCTCTGTTGATATTTATAAAGAATTTAGGTGCAGTGACACATTCCATTATCCATGTGGAGAAGAGTGGGAAATTTAGCTCCTCTAAGAGCTATGCTAGAAATCCCATTCTAGCATGGTCACATGCCTTAATGATATCTATTTTAATAGCACACCTGGCTTCATGGGAGTTGTGATAATAACCATTCAACAACTCTTGGGCCACGAACACATTAACCACAATTCTCGTGCCCTCTATGAAAGCTGTTTATTCCCATCTAGATCTAAGAAGCTTACCCACTACGTAATTAAATTATTTGCCAATAATTTAGAAATGCATTTGTTTAGTGTTACAACATGTAATAGGATGGTAATCAGCAAGAGATTTTGGGGTATGAACTTTAGGGACCAACGTTGAAAGAGTAGAATTAATGGATTGTAAAAACCTATCTGTGGTAAAGAAATACCATGACCACATCTGGTCCCACAATGTCCCATGTCTCTCGAAAGAAGTTTACATCACAACCATCATGGTCAGGAGATTTATCCTTAGCCAAAGACCATAGAGCAGCCTCAATCTCGTTGTTTGAGACAGGTTTAATCAAGTTGGACCAATCTTCCATATCAACTTTATGAGCAATGATGGAGTTGAGGCAGTCAGCGCCAGGAAAGTTTGGGTTTGGGTTTGGGTTAGTGAGGACACTTATAGAAGGTCGTTGTTGCCTCTTGATCTCCTCTTTATTGTTCATCATGGAACTGTTTTCTAAAGAAAGAGAGTGTACCATTTTTTGGACCTTTTGGCAGATGGACTGGAAAAAGACATTCATGTCCCTCGTGATGATCTATGGACCGCCAATGGTGTGTTTGATATCCAGAAGATTGAGCCACATTTTCTCCCTGCCAACAATGGTGTGAGCCCCATAAATTAAGGTGATCCAAATCTCAATGTCCTCAATAGTAAGATGGCGAAACCAGTGAGTAAATTGATCCAAGCCATATCATAGGGTTCCAAGCAGCCTAAATTCTACCATTCAGATGTCTAGATATTCACCAAGAAGGTAGAACTTTAGACCATATAGATTCAGCATTAGCTTCTTCAACTTTGGTTTCCACGAGCCTCATAAGAAATTTGATTTTTAAAACAAAATTTGTGAACAACACCCGCTTTATGGGGATCATTGAGGCCCCTAATATTCCATGACGCTATCATGATATTATTTATAAGAGAAGGAGCAAAAGGAGCTACTCAAAGATGGGGAATTTGAGGATCCACCATCTAAAGCCCTAATCTTCTTCTCTTTGCCCTTTTTCTTCTTAGCCTTCTTCTTCTTATTCGTGAAACATGGTTTTGCCTCACTTGCTAAATCAAACAACTCTCAGGGTTATCGCTGGAAGTTGTGGTACAAAAGTAGTTTCTCTGACTTTTGAAGTAGATATAAATGGAGAGGAGTGTCTGATCTCCTCATCATTCACGCTTCCTGACATATTGCATAAAATACTGGAACCCTCTGCATAACCTTGTTCAAACAAAGCTTCACCAGGCACACAGGAGGTACCCTTTCCAGTCCCCACTTTGACAAGGAGAGGGCTGGTGTGAATCATCAGAATATACCAAAGCCAGAGCTTTTCCTTTACTCGATATAAGAGGAAATTGGGCTCCCATGGGATGCTCATCCTTGAGATCCTCAATAGGTTATCTTGCTACTTCATTTGGCATCTAAATTAAATTCTTCATGCATCTCACAGCTCACTCTCTAGCCATTCCTAGCCCCATATCCTAGTGGTACACGGTGTTACATTTCTCCATGAGAGTGTATAAACTTAGTCCAGAAGGTATAACATTATTCTATTTTTTTTTTCCTTTCTAAAGGAGGGGCATGGTTGTCATTAAAGTGGCTCCCTCTAGCACATGAGCTGTCTTATAAGTAACATGCATAGCTTCTGCTGTATAGGAAGCTCCAAGAAACATTCTTAATGGAATTAAAATTCAAGAGTCAGGACCTCATGCAAGTTTTCATGAGAGTTCCTTGGGCCAGATCCAATAGGCCAATCCCTCAGTGTTAACATGGATAAAAATTTAAGGTGCTAAGAACTAAGAAGCTGATAATTTGTGGAGGAATAGCAAGAATGGAAATGGCAGTTTGCAAATTCTTTTATGACTTGTTTACTTGGAGGTGATACCTGATAGAGGGGAATTGAATTACTTAGCCTTGAATACACCACATTATCTTGTTTACTTGCAAAATGAACTAGATATTTTCATTTTTGATAATTCTTCCATTCTTTCTGAAGAGGGAATAGGTAACTCTATCTGTTGGGTTGTTTTTTTATTCCTTTTCTATTCCCTCTCCAATGGAAATAAAAAATTGAATAGCATGATCATTGTACTCCTAATTAATATGCAATTTGACAAAATTATCCACACAATAACTATATACAACTAATTTACCTTTTGACAAAACTATGAATATATATAGATTATATAACGTCCAATAACATACACATGCATATATATAACAGAATCTATATATATTATATTACACACACACACGCACATGCACACACACAAATACTTATAAGATATATGTGTATATAAGTAAGTTATTTATGCATTTGTAAAAAATTTATAGGTTATAAATATATATTTATATTTTTTTTATGCTATATATATGCATGTGTTATTTAATTGTTACATAAAATGGATATAATATATATGTGTGTGTTATAAATTATAAATTATATACAACAAATTATATAAATATATATTAAATTAAGATTATATATCTATATTAAACTATAGATTATGTATACAACATTATAAATTTATAGATTATATAAGCACATATACATATATATATATATATATATATATAACTTATATGGTGTATGGTCAATATGTCATATATATGTGTGTGTGATGCAATATAATGATGAAACTGACAAGGACATCGGTTTTGTAAATGGGAAAAATACAATATTCCTCAAATATAAGGTGGTGAAACTCTAATGATCGAGACATCCTTTTGAGGTAATGGCATGGTGTTTATCAAAACTCTAAAGTTAAGCGTGCTCAATAAAGAGTACTTGAAACTAACACACAAGGATAAAACCGTGCGACAATTTGCTAAAACAGACAACCATATATAAGAGAGACATTTTATTACATGTTTAGCAGATATTTATATTATGTGTATATAAGAGTGTGTGTGTGTGTATAAAGTATTTTATAACTTTTGATTTATTCTAAAATAACCAAATAAGAATATAATGGTATTTCTAGGGTGAAAGACACATATATTGTTCTTTAAAAAAAAAAATTATCAAATTTCCTTCTATATATTATGTTGAAAAAGAGATACAAAATTTTCTATATGTATCGTATATTAAAGAAGAGATATAGCTACAACACTGAGTCAAATTTGTAAAAATACTAGTATCACATAATGAATGGGCGATACACGTGTATTGCATTTAGGTTAGACGATACACTTGTATTGAATTTGATAGGCAATATATTCTTTCTTTTCTCTATTTCCGTTAACACTTTTCTCTTTCACACAAAATACTGTATCACCACCAATCTCCTCTTTCCTTACGTTTTTTTGTTGATTAGACACGAGAGAGAGAGATGGTTGGGTGCTTGAACCGACAAACGCACAAGAGCTCTTATGTAGGGTGGAGCAACCGCCACACATCTCAAAATAATCTCAATCCTTGTAATCTTTGTTACGAGCATGCTCAGAATCTCATCCTCTGTCGTGTTGGCCTGTTACTTCTAGGACAAGCCTGCTTATGACAAAGCCGTACTCGTAATCAAGTGCCTTGTTGCGGGCGTGAAGATTAGGACATGTATCACATGTTCAATATGCGATACACATATTGAACGTGTATTGCACATTGAACGTGCGATACAATAAAAAAATTATATTGCATGTCATGCGATATAGCGATAATATATTGATAATTTTTTTTGTACAAATTATATTTATGCAATTTTTTTTTTAAAACGATGGTTAATATGTAATGAATCTCGTTATTTTTAGTTATATTGCTAGTTAATACTGCAATTTATAAGTTGAAGCAAACATTAGAATACATGTTCCCGGTATTAGAACTTTAAATGAAGTAAATACTAGAATACAACATTCCCAATCTATTACTGACAATTGTATTCCAAGGCATAACTTTTCAAATCTTAGTCTATTCCTTATGTCCAAATAAACGGACCGTTAAAAGAGGCAACGGTGGACTATTTGATGTTAGGGACCTTAGAATGATTATAAAGGAAAAGTGAATGGAGGGTATACTTGGAAAATACTTTAAAAGTTCATTAGAGGACTATTCTTTGGATTGGAGAAGGTTTCTCTCCAACATGTTTCGATCTTCTGGATTTGGGTGCTTTCGGCCGCTATTTACTCTTTACTATTTGAAAATTTGAAGATTGATGTAGACAATATTCAACCTTGACCTGCCTGTAATGAAAAGCATTGTGATCATTTGGAAATCTTTGGAATATCTTGACATAATATAGTTGAAAGGTCATTTGTTTGTCTTCCAAAAAAGGTTGGGTTTTTCCACGTATGAAGGGCCATGAGAAGGTGAATGTCTGTGGATCAACCCCCTTTTAAGAAATACTTGTTGCATTCTTTGCCAGTTCACAATTGCATTTCTTTATGCGCTAATGCTTTTCCTTCCAACCATTAGTAGATAAATAATCTTCCCCTCCCAAATTATTTTCTAACAATCCATTGGACTTGCTGATATTAATTATGCAGGTTGTCTTCCTTGTCGTCACCGGAGAGGCTTGGGGCTATCTTGGCAGTAGGAGATTCTTACATGAACTTGATATGAATTCAGATGTTGTAAAGGGTCTTAACAGCACATTAATAGAGATGGTAAGTTTTATCGGAAATAAAGTTTAAATTAATGTCATCATAATTGGCCCTAGATGCTCCCTTATTATTATTATTATTTGGTGTTTGTTTGTGGGTGGCCACATTTTGGTAAGCATATAGTGATGGTAAGCATATATTGATGGTAAGCTATTCAATAACTTCATGGAGGATTATGTTTCATAACTGCTTTGTAGATTCTGGAACTCTTCTACTGACCTGGATAATTTTTTTTTAGTTTTCTAGTTTTGAAGGAAAAAACAATTTGTACGAAAGGGAAAAGGATATTAATATATATATTTTTAAAAAAATTACAAAAATGCTACCGGTATGAAAATAATCTGAGAATTAGGTAAGTTGAATTGGTCTCTTAAAGAGATGAGATCATAAGTGACTGACCTCGTCTCTTCAAGAAAGGTTATTGTATTTTAGACTAACCTTGTCTTTTGAAGAGACGAGCTTGGCCACTTATAATCTGGTCCTTTCAAGAGATAAGTTTAAGTTACCTATTTTTAGGATTTTTCTCATCTAGCGGGATAAGTGACCGACCTCGTCTCTTTAAGAGAGGTTGGTGTATTTTACACGAACCTTATCTTTGAAGAGACGAGCTTGGCCACTTATAATCTGGTCCCTTCAAGAGATAAGTTTGAGTTACCTATTTTTAGGATTTTTCTCATCTAGCGGGATTTGTGTAATTTTTTTGGAAAAAGTTATTATTTTTTCCTTAATCTTTGTAGGAAACTTTACCCAATAACAAGTTATAGGAAGAGGTTTGACTTGATAGTGACTATCAGTTGTAGACGATTGTGCAGTATATTGCTAATTTGGCATGCCCTTTGTCCATAGCACCTCTTCAAATAGCTAATAATTCCCACAGGAATAAGGAGTCTAGTCCTTTTTGGGATATTTTTTTCCACTTTTTGCCATCTCCATGAGCATAATGTGTGTAACTTGCTTCTAGATGTCTTCAGAATCTTAGGTTGATCATTGGTACACTTAATACATAGAATGTGTTTTTGCTACTTGATCCTTGCTTGATTAAATGAATACATTATACTCTGAGTGCTTTGATCTGCTATCATGATACCATAGTTTGGTAAAATCAAGGGCCAGCATGTCTTAATTTGATCTAAAAATTAATGAAAATAGCTGAATTTCTGATACAGACTACCCAACCATAGCCCCAAAAAGAAAAAAAACAAAAGAAAATACTGACACCAAATCAAACAGTAAGAAGAATTATCATTATGTCTTGAAGTATGCTTAGGTTGGAGAAATTAAGACAAAAGGGAACTCCTAGCTTGCTGATGCAAGGATTATATGAGGAGAAAATAACCTTATTATGAATGGTAAAATCTAACATCTATACTAAATGAATTTAGTGATCCTAAATGTGGACCACAAAACCAAAGTTAATGCTGATGGTTCTCATGACAAGTAAAAAGTTTCTTAATTTCATATTCACAAATTCCTTTTACTGGCTGTGAAGTAAAAATTTGGAATGATCTCACGCTTTTATTGTGAAGTTGTATCTCGTAGCTGTTGGGTGATCTCTATCTTGTGATTTACAGTGCATGCTACTGTTTGATTTGTTGAGGATCTATTAAAACTATTGACTAAATGAATTTTTTTGTGCAGGTCTTGGAAATTGGCTCAGTTGGTAACAGTGTGAATCAAGGAGCTAAGAGATTTTTCCTTCATTCTGAAGGGGTGAGAGTATATTTCTTGTCTTGAATTAATGTTATATGCATAACTACCCCTAGTAAGTTGGGGCAGCCTGCTTCTCCCCCAATCCCTGTCAATGTTGCAATTCAGAAATATCTTGCACTGGTCCTTATAATAATTCAACTGTATGATTGGTTTTGGTTGTTAATGTGTTTCTCGGGACTAATACTTGACAGTTACTGGATGTAGGCTTCTTCTGCCATGAATGAAACTCTGGATGCTTTCAGTCGAGCTCAAGAGTCACTTCAATCTGATAAGATCACCGTATTATCTGCAAGTAGCTCGAATCCTGGGATACCTCCATCTTCGTTGATGGCATTTATTAAAAAGGTTAGGATCATCATTAAGTGCTGGACATCATTACTAAGTACTCAGCACCAAAATTTAAGTCTTTGGAAAACTTCTTTTATCCAAGAAGTTTACTGTTTGCTTGGTATATGTAGATAAAGTTGGAGACCGATTTTAATATCCTTTTGATGTAATCTTTCTAAAAGTCAAGAAATTTTGTGTAATCTTTTTTTTTTTTTTGGGTGGTATCATACAATTCCTTGACTGTTTATACCTTGCATTTAATATAAATCATACTAATACTCACATCATGTAAAGGCTGGGTGTGTCATTTTGTTATAATCATGCATGTTATCATATCTCTATTGCAAGTGTATTGCAGCATGGGTGCAACATCAATACTTGGTTCAATCATGTCGTGTTCCAGCAGAGTGGAAATTGCTTACATAAGATGAAGATAATTTTGACAACTTTTTATAGACTGGATGAAAGTTGCCTAATATCAATTATATAAATGAATTTATTTTGTTATGTTCATTGATCAAAATCGACAACCTTATGAAGATAGATATATTTGACTTTTGGGCCAGTGGTGGTGTTAGTTGTATGCAAGGTTGTAGAGATGCTGAATTTTAGAAAAGGGGTTTATCAGGAGAAACAAAATATGTTAGAGTGGTCCATGTGGGATATAAGCCAGTTTTTAAGAGGTACATGTGTTATAAATGCTAATGATGCTGAAACTATTTTTGGCCTACAGAACCCTCAGATATCTGGAGCTGTTTTAGAAGATTTTGACACTGCCTTTGACAACAAATATTACTACAGCCATCTTGATGATATATGTGAGTAAACATGATCAGTTAGTCATTTATCCTGTGTGTGTTATGTGTGTATTGTTTGTTTAAATAGATGACAGCAAACTCATCCAATGTGAAGTTATTATGATGCGGTTCTCTTCTCTCTTTCTGTTTATCTGCTTCAGCTTTCTCCCTGCTTTCTCTTATGTGTTCCTGATTTCATTATTTATGCAGCAAACATAAACTCTTCGTCAGTAGTGGCAGCAGCTGCGCTTGTTGCTCGTGCTGTTGTCATTTTAGCAAATGAGGGAAAGAATCTGAGCAGTTCAATTCTGAGTTCGGTCCATGTAAACACATCTTTTGTTGAAGAACTTATCAGTTGTATATTAAGCTGTGAACCTGGTCTCTCTTGTGAGCTGGTCAAAAAATATATTTCACCAGCTGCTACCTGTCCCAGCCATTATGCTGGTGTTGTCCTTTCGGACCCCTCTTCTTCTCCTTCCTGGCTATGTGGATGACATGTCCCGATTTGTGTGGAATTTTCTTGCAGACAAAACTTCAATTTTGAATGATAATATCCGCTCTTGTTCGCAAAATTGCACTCATGAAGGTGAGCTTTGCATCAGAGCCGAAGTTGATGAGAAGGGAGCATGTGTAATCTCTACAACCAGGTATATAACAGTAGTAGATAATTTTGGTTATCAATATTGGTGGTATTGTGATAAAAGCAATAATCTCCTCTTAAACTGATTGGTTACTGTTTGAGAATTGACTTTATAGCAATGCCTACTGCCTTTTTCGAGTTGACAACTTTATTCGTATGCCTGTGACCAGTTACTAACCTGCTAATAATCCCTGTGGCTTAGACAAATTTGAGGTTAGAAATTACTTGAAGAGGAAGGAGGGTGACAAACCTTTGCTGTGCTTTTTATCACGACCAGACCCTCTAAATCTGCAAATTCTTTGGCACATCTTTTCCTAGAAGTGACAATGCTGTTTAATTCTTTCAATGAATTTGACAAGGATGCCTGTTATAGGATTGGTTAGTGTTTCTTCCCTTTCTACCTATTTTGATAATTGAAATATGGGCTCATTAAGAGAGAACCCAACGATCTCATACGAAGACAATTTTTAGGGAAAATCCAATCTGTCCTCTTCTTCTAATTCCATTCTGTTAAATACAAATGTAGCATGACATTTACATGTAGCATGGCATTTACATAACTGCCTTTTCCCTATTTTTCTCCTAGCAATACAACTGGACACACTCTATTCAAAACAAGACAATAACATGCCACTTGGCTTATTCATACACCAACACCTACAATCACATCACCAGCAAACCGCTAGACTTAACAGAAATACAAATACAACAATAACATTAAAATAACTAACAAATACTGCTGACACAGTCCTAACACAAACAACCAGCAACCTATCTTCACTCTTTCTTCTTTTGTTGTTTATAGACATGCTTAAAAGGGATTATTTCTTGAGTGATGCGTGTAACATTACTTCCCCCCTTAAAAGAGCGCATGACCTAATATGCAAAATCTGGATAACGTTGCCTCCTCAGTTGGATAGATCTCATCTACGACTCCAACCAAAATAGCCTTTTACACTTATGCTCGGCAGTATATCGTTCATCACAATTATAACATAATCCCTTCTTCCTTCTTTCTTTCATTTCCTTCGGGTTTAAGTGACGAATATAAGGAGTTTCCTTTTCTGTAAATTCAAAAGTAGGTTTATTTATGAAAATATCTATTTCTTCCCGCAACGCTTGATTCCTTCGTTCAAAAATTCGAGCTAAGTTAACTGCTTGCGTCAGATCCTTTGGATGTTGTATTCCAACGTCGATAGAGATATTCTCCTTCAAACCACTCAAAAACAACTTTACCTCCTGTTCGGATGAGAGAGAAGGTTCTTGAGCTATAAGTTAAACAAATCTGCTCTGATATGCTTCAACGGTTCCAGTTTGTTTCAATTTAGCCAACTCACCTAAATGATTCATTCTCATGGGCGGTCCAAACTGATTATTACATAATTCCCTTAAACTCATTCCATTATAAATTGGGTTTGTCCTCTTCCACCTTCATCAACCACAATTGCACTTCTCCTTCCATGTGGATTGCCACCAACTCCATCTTGTCTTTCTCGGGGTGTTCTGGTGTTTAAAATAGTGCTCACATCTATTCAACCATCCAATAGGTCATCCGTTTCATCAAACTTAGGGAAATCGAGTTTTGCAGATCTGGACAACCATATTCCCTTCTGATTTTCACTCGTGTTTGCTGGCCCCCCTTCTGCTCAGCCGTCGTCATTGCTGGAGGCTTCATCTTCCTTCTCCTTGCTTTTCTTACCAGAAACTTCCTTTGATAAAGACGCTAGTTGTTGAGATATTTCTTCAACGTGCGCCTTATCACGTTCATACATTTGGAGAAAGGCTTGAAATTGTTGTTGCAATTGTTTGATATCTTCTGCCATGTTTGGCTTTGATACCAAATTGTTATAAGATCGGTTAGTTTTCTTCCCTTTCTACCTATTTTGATAATTGAAATATGGGCTTGTTAAGAGAGAACCCAACGATCTCATAAGAAGACAATTTTTAGAGAAAATCCAATCTGTCCTCTTCTTCCTTATTCCTTTCTGTTAAATACAAATGTAGCATGGCAGTTACATAACTGCCTTTTCCTTATTTTTCTCCTAGCAATATAACTTGACACACCCTATTAAAACAAGACAATAACATGCACTTGGCTTATTCATACACTAACACCTATAATCACATCACAGCAAACCAGTAGAGTTAACAGAAATACAAATATAACAATAATATTAGAATAACTAACAAATACTGCTGACAAAGTCCTAACACAAACAACCAGCAACCTATCTTCACTCTTTCTTCTTTTGTCGTTTATAGACATGCTTAAAAGGGATTATTTCTTGAGTGGTGCGTGTAACAATGCCATTGAATATAACTGTCTTGATTGTCACAGTGGAGGTAGAGAGAGAGAGAGAGAAACTGGTGTGTGTGTGTGTGTGTTTTTTTTTTGGGGCTGTGAGAGAAAACCTGGTTGATGCATCTTTTGCTGAATACGTGCAGTGTCTCGCTTGTTTCATCTCTCTGGTTATTCCATTCTTCTTTGGAAAGGTTTGTATATCCTGCATGATCAGTGGAATGGTGACATGTTAGAGTTTTACAGCCAGTCCCCAGACTGGAAGTGGATATTTCACATCCATTACAAAACATATATACATTGGAAGATAGTTGCATGCACTTAACTGTTATGTCCTCTGTGCATAACTAGAATTCAAGGGTGTGCTTGTTTGCTCAAGGAGGATATATTGGAGTACCTATGTATTCTAATTATCTATGTTTGAGCATGCACGTGTTCAAGGATATAGTTTAAATGTTTTTACCCAAAAGTTATATTTGATCATTCAGGTACGTTCCGGCATACTCTACTCGTTTGAAGTTTGAGTCTGGAACTTGGAAGGTGTTGCCTACTAATTCTTCCGATCCCTTGGGGGAGGTGGATCCAATCTGGACAGAGAGCAATTGGGATGCAATTGGCCTCAGAGTATACACTGTCCAAGATATTTCTTATGATCATTTTGTTTTACTGGGAGGCATTGCCGTCACTTTTTTATCTTACCTTGCCATTGTGACTTCTAGAACCTTCATTGTAAAAGCCTTGAAGCGGGACTGACGTCAGATTGTATAGTAATAGACCGATAATTGTCCTTGAGGTTTCTGATATGGTGAGGATGTGGCAGTATTTGAACTTCATCCTCACTTTCAAAAGGGTTAGAACTAATACGTTTTAATTCGCACAAGGGAATGGATATGAACTGTCCATAGCAAATTCCTGCAACTTCCTGTCTCTGTATTTATAGATTTAACTTAAAAGATAATGCCACATAGTTCTTTTATGATCTTTGTGGGATTTCGAGCGAGGTGAGTTTAGAGGCCAACATATTTTCTTTGAAATCTGTGGAGCAGGAGATGCGAAGCCTTTCTTCTCCAGTTTGCTGCATCTTGCTATTCTATCCCTTCACCTCCTTTGTTTGGTTGGAGTAAAAAGGATGAAATATATGTCTACTAACTTAAAAAGAAAGAAAAAAAACTAAATACGAATTAGACAATTCTGATTAAAAAAATGTAAAATCGCATTTAAATGATGTGATTTATGTTTTTACAAAAATTTTGTGAAACTTGTACCAGGCTAAATTAAAAATCACATCTATGAAGTGTGATTTATGTTGTTTACAAGTGAATTGCATTTTGTTGAAGTGATTCGTGAATGTACTGATCTTAAGATTTGGGGCCTAATTGGATCATATCTAGCAAGTACGATTCATGTTGTTTATAAGTGAATAGTATGTAGCAAATGTGATTTATGTATTAACACATGAATTGCAACGATTCATATGCTAATATCAAAATTAATTTTATATAATTTGTATTTCTGTATTTTTATTTATATAATTTAGTCATCATATAATTTTTTTTTTAAATTTATGAGTTCGTTTTTGTCTTTGACCTCTTTAACTAGGGGAGAAAATAATTATTATTAAAATTTATCAAGAAAAGGAAAAAGTACGACGACTTTGTATATTTTTCAGAGCAATCTCGATTTTGACATAATGTTAGATAGATTAAGTAGTTAGAACTTAGAATATGCGTATATTTTTAGAGTTGTATAGAGGTAAAACTACATTTTAGAAATTTAAAATGTTATGATGGATAATAAGATATACTTACAGTTTGCCTTGAAATATCATATCTTTTCTAATGAATTGCATCGAGAAAGTAATAGAAATGGTCCGAATAATAATTAAGTCGTTTTTGTAAGATCCTATAAGAAGTCATAATATCAACTTACGTTTGGTCTTAATCTTTTGACACCTTTCAGAAAATTACATACCCAATTGTTTTAAATACTAAGTAAATAATTTTTGGCATGATCATGTTAAATTGATCAAAGTATAGCCCATGATATTTAACCTTGCAAGCAAAGATTTTTGGACAAGACAAAACGCTTCGATTTATCCCAAATCAATAGCTTCTAATACAAATAAACATAAATGCATGAACTAGGAACATCTGTATAATTAATTACTAAAAACTCGAAGGTCCTATATAAGCAATAAATTAGTATTGACAAATGAAGTGACCCTATTAATATCCTAGCTGCAGTGTCTTTTTAGTTAACTAGTGTAGAGATACAGGTAATACACGCTCTTATAAAATTTCACCACACCAAAGTGGTATGTGCTACATGTGTTTTCAGTGCCAAGTCTCGAAATAAGTTTCCAAATCACCCATAATACGAATAATTTTTTTTTAAAAAAAAGAAGACCATTTTTGTTAAAAAAATCTGCTGAAATTTACAACAAACACTTTGAATTATTAGGAAATTCTAGTACAACATGCCTTACAAACACAAACAACTCCTATACCTTTGTCATTAATTGTTTGAAGCCTTCAATTAGAAACATCCTTAGCCATATGTTCTTTAGAACAGGATGCAACGCCACTTATATCATATGAACTTTCCCAATTTTGTCCATCATAAGACCTTATCTCAACACGAGACAGGGTTCCGGGATCCACACACCTATATGTAATTGCCACACCATCTGGGTTCGATCGAGGTATATAAAACGAGGTGATACCACAAACTTTACAAAACATGTGCTTTGCTGTGTGTGTGCCGAAGGTGTATGTGGTAAGAAATTGTTCCGAATCTCCCATAAGCTTGAACTTTTTTGAAGGAACAATAAAGTGAACGTTGCCTCTCATAGAACAGTCAGAACAGTTGCATTTCCAAACAATGACACTTGGTGGTGCTTCAACTTGCCATCTGATTCTTCGGCAGTGGCATCCGCCACTGTGGACCACAGTCTCGATTTCAAGTTCCATTACCAAGAAGCAAGATGGAAGATCAACTATATGTTGTTGCTGCACTAGAAGAACAACAAAATTGCTTGTCAATAGCTCTATTGCTAGAATGAGAAAAACACGAGGACAAACCAACTAGATTGGAACGGTTAAACTTCTTGGTATCTAACCATTAAAATAAATATTATAATTAAAACATTAACTATTTTAGTAATTTGTTATGATTCAATATAATGTAAGTTAGCAGATGGTGAGACTAGTTCGTTAAAATTAATTACGAGACCATAAAATTTTCCTATGTTAAAACAAGATTTGTACTTAATAAATAATCGTAAATACATGTGGCTTTATTACCCAATACATCTTTTACCTAAAAAAGGAATAAATAAAAGGAATCGTAAATAAATAGATTGACAGTTTTGGCCAAAATCCTTTGAATAACCAACTATGTTATTTGTATTGGTATCTTCAGTTCTTCAGCTTCTCTAGCTTAAGTTCCCGGACCGAAACTCAATCAAACCTGGCAACGGCGGGTCTGTTTGGTTAACTTCTTTTATAGATACAAACATTTTATTTAATAAATTATTCATCAAAAGATAAATAAAAATAAAAAAATTAGTAGTTTTTTATAAAAAAATTAAATAAATTAAATATAGATGTAAATTGAATATATTTATAAATATTATTTTGATATAAATACAAATCTAGATGAAAAAAAATTATCCAAACAGACATGTGCCCAGTGGATACATATATTATTATATATTAATATATACCTAATTAATTACCTATCAAGAGCGAAAAAGAAAAACCCAACAGAAGAAAAACCCAACAAAGAATAATATCATAGAAATACGGGGTATAAATGGTTAGCACTCCATCCAATCACATAATAGATAAGAGAAACATAAAAAATAAGAGGGGAAAAAAAACCAAAAAAAGCAAAACATGAAAAATAAAAACAAGGGAAACATTGTGCTGACTGACCTTTCTCAATCTCTGCTCTTAGAAAGCCACTGGGTGCGCCAAACCCTGTACTCTGATATGAGTCCTCGAGTGCGACTGCCGTTTTTATGCTTTACTTGTTGGTTGGTTGCGTAGAGTTTCCAAAGTCCCTCTTTTGGTCAAAAAGAAAAAAGAGGGGTGTTTGTACGTATATTATTTGCCGCCGCCTGGACATTCTTATTATCATTTTACCTAATTTTCTATGTTTATGTTTGGGAAAAGGAAAATAATATTGACTTTTTAAAAAATAATTATAAAAATATTATTAAGATAAAAATAATCTCAAATAGTTAAGTTAATCTCGTCTCTTGAAGAGACGAGATTATTAGTAGTCGATCTCATCTCTTTAAGAGAAGAGATTAGTGTATTTGCACCGATCTCGTCTCTTGAAGAGATGATGTTGAATTTGTCATCTGCAACTTTGTCTCTTCAAGAGACGAGATCAAGTTGCCTATTTTTGAGTTTATTTTTTTTATCTAGTACATTTGTATAATTTTTTTTAAAAAAAAATAGCATTTTTTTCCTTAATCCGTTTATGTTTACCCGAATGAATATTCACCACGCATGAAAGTGAAAAAGGGGAGAAAATAGAAAGAAATTATAATAATCAAAATTAATTTTAAGAAACAATTGTTTTCTACAGATACATTTTTTAAAAATTTTCAAGTTAACTAGACGGATTCATGCCTTTTGAGTACTCAATAGTCAATTCATTGGAAGGAAATTTGAAAAAAAAAAAAGAAAAAATAAATAAATCACAAAATTTTGGGAAAAAAAATCTAAAATCACCATACTTGAAATCATATTTTATTAAAAACACCTTCTAAAAGTGATTTAAATTGCTCAAGTCTTTTTGTTTCACAGTCCTGAATCATCCAATCAACGATTTGATCATTAAAATAAATATTGAATATTAACTATTTTAAGGTGTAAGCCATTAAATGATCCACGGACACTTTAAAATTTCTCAAACTTTAAAGATTAGAAGTCTATTTTAAAACCATGTCTTAAAAAAGAAAAAAGGCCATTTCTTACTAATTTAAAATTGTGATTTCTAATTAAGGCGTTTTCTTTTTTATTTTAATTTTACAAAGAAGTCACAACACCTACCTAAATCTACATTTAGGAAATAAGAAAAAAAAATAACATTTAAAAAAAAATTACACAAATATTATTGGACTGAAAATAATCCAAAAAATAGGTAAATTGACATTATCTCTTAAAAAGACAAGAGTATGAGTAACCAACTATATCTCTTGAAGAGATAAGCTTTTCAAAAACGAGTTCAAGTTGTCTGTTTCTTGAATTATTTTTGGATTAGCGGGATTTATGTAATTTTTTTTAAAATGTTATTATTTTTTCCCTTATTCCTACATTTAGTGATGATATTTTGACACTTCATAATTTCATCTGCCACTGTTTTAATCATTACGCCATTTACTTTATAGCATGATCATATAAAATTGATCACAGCATAGCCCATGATATTTAACCATATGAGCAGAGATCTTGGGACAAAACAAACCCTTCGATTTATCGCAAATTAGTAGCTTCCTATATAAATAAACATAAATATTCGAATAAAGAACATCCTATAATTAATTAGAAAAATACCCAAAAGTCCCACATAAGCAATGGATTAGTATTGACGAAAAAGGCGACCCTTTTGGTACTCTTCCTGCAATGTTATTGAAAACAATTGGATGCAGCGTTTTCCTATCTCAAAACTTTCCTCAACAATATATGTTTATCTTTTATTTGTCCAGTCGGCCTTGCTTAGCCACTGATGCTATTGCTCCAGATATCTATCCTGAGAAAAATAAGTCATTTGAAGCAATTTCTTTTAGCTATATTCACCGTATCGTGTCTTCAAGATGCACATTTTTCTTCTGCATGTCGATGGTTGCACTTGTACCCATCCCTTTTAGCCAAAGATGGCCTTAATGAGTGCATTTTGCACGCGTTGATCAGGTCAGTTCGGGCATTCTCCTAGTAGAAGGCCCTGGAACAGAATCAACCCGACCGTCTTGCCAAGTAGACCAGATAATTTTAAAAGCACACAAATGCATTTGCCATCACCCTCTATAATGAGATTTTTGAAGCTTTACTCAATTCGTTAACTAGGGTGGTATACGATGCGTAATCGTGAACAAGCCCCTTCTCGTTTCTAATTCTGTGATAGTCCTTTATACTTAGGTTTCCATTTAGGCAATGCCCTTCCAACAGAGTATTGAATGTAATGTCATCGGGTACCACACCCGAACTCATCATAGTGTCTAGAAGCCTAGCTGCGTTTTTCATCTGACCCTGTTTGCAAAGACCATTGATGAGCACATTATAAGTCACAACACCCGGGATGCGGCCCTCAACCTGCATATCTTTAAGCAACTTAAAACCCATCTTGGTGTCGCCCTTCTTACAGAATCCATCAATAACCATATTGTACGTAGCATCATCGGGTTTGATTCCAGCTTTCAGCATCTCCCTTAGTACTCCCTCTGCATCTAGAATTCGCCCTTCTCGACAAAGCCCTGAAATAAGCGCTGTGAATGCAATGTTATCCAGCTCGATGCTTTCCTTAATCATTTCTCTCCTCACCTCCAATGCAGATTCAATATCTCCCTCTTTGCAACATCCATCCAGAAGAGTAGTAAAGGTAACACGATCGGGCTTTATATCCCTTGACTTCATCTCATTGGCAAGATCCCAAGCTCGATTTAAATCGCCAACCCTGCAGTGGCCATAGATCAAGGCATTGTAGGCAATTAGGTCTGGTTTAACACCAGTTCTCAACATCTGGTTATAAATATCCATGGCCGAATTAATCCGTCCGCTTTTACAATGCCCATCAATTAACGTAGTGAAAGTAACACCATTCGGCACCAAACCTCTCTCACCCATTTCTTGAAACAAATTATTTGCATCATCCAACCTACTATTCTTACATGACCCATTAATCAAGGCACTATACGTAAACACATCGGGACGGATTCCCCTTTCTTCCATAACCCTCTTCAAACGAAACCCTTCTTCCAAACCCCCATTTTTACAATAACCATTAATCAAAGTATTAAAACTTACAACAGTCGGACTCAAACATCTCTTAAGCATTTCATCAAACAGGTTGCGTGCTTGCAGCACATCACCTTTCTTACAGAATTTATGCATCAAAACGTTAAAACTATACACATTCGGCGGATACCCAACATCCAAAATCTCTAAATAAAACCCCCAAGCCACCTCAGGCAAGCAAGTTTTCGACATCGCATCAAGCAAATACCCGCAGCCTCTAAAAGGAGCACAAAACCTCTCATTACTATTCCTACTACTATTACATCTTTGTTTACACAACCTAAAGCATTGAATAGCATCAGAAAACATACCTAAATCAGCATACGAAATGATCAAAGCGTCAAGCACGAAATTGGGTGGATGGGTATTGTTGTGATCGGTTTGAAGAAGCAAGTCGAAGAGCGAGGAAGCAGAGTTCTTTCCTTTACGAGACACGACGAGGTTGAGTAGGGATTGAGCCTGGGGAAGAGTCGGTGAGAGATGAGGAAGTTGACCATGGCGCAATAGGAATGGATGGAGAGACGGAAGGAGGGAGAGAAGAGAGATGGTTGAAGAAAGAAAGGAGAGAAAGAGGAGGGAGATTGTATGGGTTGTGAGTGATGAGCTGGGTAATGTGTGAGGAAGTAAGAGAAGGGAGGAGTTTTTTGAGGGAGCGAGAATGGAGAATGGCTTCGGAAAGAGAAGTGAGGATTGGGTCTGGTGGTGGTGGAGGTGTTGGAGGGTGGCGGTACCAGGGGGCAGAGGTGGTGGTGGTGGTGTACGTGCGGCTGATGGAGGACGAGGATGGTTTACGACGAAACACAGTTGATTTGGCCATATTGCTCGCTGATGTTTCGATTTGACAAGATTTGGTTGGGCTATAACTGAAAAGATTCCACCAATTCCTAGTGGCTAAGCACCTCAAATGGCTAACAAGGTTTTTGTTTTGTTTTGTTTTTTTTTAGGGATTCGGACGGACAGTAGAACACATGTCCCAAGCCAGAAGTTGGACTTGGATTTTCCGTGAGTGCACCTGCTACCAAAATATGAATTGTATTAAAAAACAAGGTTAATGACTCGTTAGGTGTCTAAATTTTTGGGAAAAAAGTGATTAATTATCTAAACTTGAAAAATATCAATTTAATACTTAATAAAATTATATAAAATAACGTCATTAGATACATTAATGATGTGACAAAAGCAAATCAATATATACCTAACACTTGGCATTAATATGTTAAAGAAAAACGAAAAGAATAATATTCTTCAAAATTGACATGCATGACTTCATTAAGCATTTCACAAAAAAATATACCAGTTAAACATAATAAAAGAATGTCACTGTTTTAACAACTCCATTCCATTGAAAATTTTTACCACATAGGAAATTGATCTTGATACCAATAATTGTACAAGAGGGAGAGATAATTAGCATAATTCCAGAAAATTATTGGACAACAAAATGAGCCCTTCTTCCAAACTACGGTGAGATCTAAATGATTAACTCCAGAGATGATTGAAGAGTAAGCTACAACCTCTTAAATTTGGTAGTATTTTACGGATTAACAAACGCCTTCCACACATTTTAGGTTTTCTCCTTTTACACTTTTAGGTAGCTTAAGGGGTTTCAATTGTGCAGGTTCCACGGGGTTTCGAATATGATGGATTTGATTTGGGAGGTCTTGATAGGGTTTTGAAATTAGGGTTCCATTTTTGGAAACTTCGATTCGTATGGGGACTAAGTAAACTCGGCTTAGTTTAGTGATAAGATCATATGTGTGGGACT
Source organism: Combretum micranthum (assembly GCA_024138025.1). Classification (NCBI taxonomy): domain Eukaryota; kingdom Viridiplantae; phylum Streptophyta; class Magnoliopsida; order Myrtales; family Combretaceae; genus Combretum; species Combretum micranthum. The sequence goes on from JAMXBD010000854.1 coordinate 253,733, forward strand.
AAGTAAATTCGTGTGGGAAAAATATTATGCTTTTCAGTTTTTTTTTTTCTACATACTAATGACATGTGTGGGGCATAGATTAGATGTTTTTGCCACGTCATTGATGGATCTAATTGTCTTATTTTAGGTATGATTCGTTCTTCAAAAAGTTAGTTTAAGTATTATATTGATCTTTATAAAGTCTGGGCAGTTAATTGTTCTTTTTCGAAAAGTTCAGGTATCAAATAGGTCATTAACCCTAAGAAAAAAAAACTCAACTAAAAAAATTGTATGAAAAAATGGCCGTATATATTACTAAAAATATGAGTTATGTGAAAAAAAATGGTTTAATGATGAATTATGACATGGCACTTCCAATACACATGAGAGAGATAATGTCCAATTAAGAGTGCCTTGTGGGTTCGAGAGCTTTGATGTTGTTAATAATGCATTATGTTAAATCGCATAATCTGAGTTTCAAGAGATTTGATGTTATTGTAAATGCTTCTCTAAAGTCTCTTGATTGAAATGTCCTATTGAAGTGATATGTATAAGTGTGCTTTAATGGCATGATGTCATCATATCAACTTAAACGGATACTTTGCTCGTTTTTAACTAAACATGTTCTGAGTTTCAATAGATTCGATGTTATTGTAAATGCTTCTATATTTTGCTTGTTGTTAACTCAACATGGTCTAGGTTTCAAGAGGTTTGATGTTATTTTAAATGCTTCTTTAAAGTTTCTTGATTGAAATGTGTTATTGATGTGATATGCATAAGTATGCTTTAATGGCATGATGTCATCATTTTGACTTAAACCATTAGTTTGCTTGTTTTTAACTCAACTTCCTTTCACTTCAACACCTTGAAGTTTATCTTGTGATTTTGATGAAGCCAAAGGAAGAAAAAAGTTAAGTTTTTACAATTAAATTTGTATGTATTAAATGGTCTATTAAGTGTAACTTGTTATTTCTTTAGTTAAGCATCAGTTTTTTAAATTTATTATTTGTTTCATCATTTTTTTGTTGTTTGGGCTTCATCTTTTATCATTTTAGACCATTTGTCAAAAATAGATACTAATGAAAAATATATATTTTTACTCATAAACCGGTCAAGCAGACTAGATACTGATATGAAACAGATATGATACAAATACCGATATAGATATTAATGAAAAATAGATCTTTTAAACACACCCTTAATGTAATATTTTGAATTTTTAAGCTACAACTTATAGGAAATATCATTCATTGAAACATTATGATGGGACTACAGAAAAATTAAACAAAAGTGACTCTGTAAAATTCGTATCCTAAAATAAAAATTCATAGGAATTATGCTTTAGTTAAAAAATACAAGCTATTTAATATGATCGTTATTTATTGAAACATAAATTTGAGTTTTGAAGTATGATGAAATGCTACAAATAGACCAATGGTAATGTAATTAACATTATTATGTTAGAAATGAAAATGAATGAATGAACAATATATATATGAATTAAAGGTTATGGTTCATTATTGATTGGAAACTGAAAATTTGAGTTTTGAGATATATCGAGACCTTAGGTATAAATTAAAGGAAAAATAACCATTTGGTACCTTAACTTGGCACAAAAATTCAGTTTGGTATCTACTTTGAATAGGTTAATTTAACACACAATAAAAGTTTTCACGACTATTTCTATTACCTTACTAGCACTATTTACTTTGTTTCTTAACATGAAAGATATAACCTATCGATGTTAGATGGTGTCTATAAAAATTCAAATATGTTACATTTTCAACGCTTGCAAATAGAGAAAAACTTTGTTGACAAGGTAATAAAAATATCCATAAAATGTTTGATTAGATATTAAATTGACCAGATGAAACTCATGTTTACCATCATTTTTTTAAAAACACCATTGTTATGTCACAATTATCACATATGATAAGGCGTTTCTAATATATATCGCATATAATAAATGCAGACATCTAATACATTGGATCCTCATTTCCAATGTGTATTGCATTTATTACATATATTAAATATGATACTGTATTGGTATTTGTGTATTTTTTTTTTCCAATTAATATTTTTGTAATTTTGTTGTTGCTTCTATAAGTAAGAAATTGTCTCAATTTGGATAAGATTCATTTGTGTTACTTGAACTTCTTGTTTTGCAATAGTTAGGGGTAGGTGAAAATACTAATCAAAGCATGAATTGCATAGCACCTAACCAAATTGAGAATTTGTCTTTTTTTTTTCTTAGTATCGGTTTGGTTCGGAGGATTATGTTCAATTTGCGGTTCTGCTTGAAGTTGTGAACCAAGCAATTGGTTGATATACATATATATGAATGAAAAAAAAAACCCAACTAGTTTAACTAAAAAATGGCCTGGCACCAAAATATTCAAAACATTTCAAATTTCATCCTTTACATTTTTTATTCTTTGACTTGAAGACATCACTCATTGCCTCGCTCTTTCTTTCTCTCTCCTTTTCTTTGGCCCCAAAACCACAAACATCTAAATCTTCCAACAAATGTCCAATCTAAATTAAAGGTACTAAATCTTTCGTTTTTCAGTTATCCTTTTAGTACACCCCTCTCATTCTATTTCTTGGTCTTTTTTTTTTCAAATACAATTTATGCACTCTAGGGTCTTACGCATGCTATTTTGTTTGCTCATGAACTTTGGTATTCTCGATGGATTTTGTTCTTGTTTTTGTTTTTTTTTGTTTTTTGGTACCAATACTATAATATATATGTTTTGTACATCTAGTTGCAAGGCTATGAAGTTAGTAGAAGCCCTACTAGTTACGGTGGTTCTTAATCATCTTTTTTATTTGCTATTTTCAGCATTCACATGTTATTCAAATGGTGAAAGTGTTGAAATCAAATGAATACAGCCATACTAGATATGGAGACAAGAGTAGAGAAGTATCAACTATGAAAATGTAAAGTGTGAAAATGAATTATTGAAATTGGTTGGTGAAGGTTGTTATAGAGTTGTTTTTATATACAAGTAGCAACCGATGACAAAAGTACACATGGACATACATACAACTAACAACTAAGAAGATAAGCTATACTTGAGTATCTTCACATCCCTACACCACCCTAACCCAACATAAAAGGCGTAACTATGACAAATGCAAAGCCTTAGTAAGCAAATTAGCAAGTTGTAATGAAGTAGGCACGTAAACCAGTTTTAGAAAACCACATGTAATGTCATCTCGAACAAAGTGTGCATCTATGTTGATATACTTAGTGTGGCCATGAAGACAAGGATTCTTGGCAATGAGTAAAGTTGACTTATTGTCATAGGAAAGCAAAACTGGAAAAGTCTACGGGAATATGAAAATCTCAAAGGATAAACGATACCGAAAGCAACTCCATTGTAGTAGTAGCAAAGCTTTGACATTCAGCTTTGGTTGTCGATGTTGCAAAAGTAGCTTGTTTCTTGGTTTTCCAAGAAACCAATGCATCTTTAAGCATAATGCAATACCCTATTAAGGACTTCATATCACAAGAACTTGATCCATAATCAGAATAAAAAAATCCATGAAGCTACAATGAGTTGACAATAGGATAAAATAAGCCTAAAGATGATGCACCCTTCAAATATCTCAATGCATGAAATAAAGCTTGCAAGTGAGGTTGACGAGGAGCTGACAGACACTGACTTAATCCGTTGACAACAAAAGTAACATCTAATCTAGTAAGTGTAATGTATAGAAGGTGACCAATCAATCTATGTTAATAGGTGGGATCAGGCAAGGCACTCCTTATTTCATGATCAAGTTGTAATCGTGCAAGTAATGGAAATGAGACAGGTCACGCTCCAATCATGCCAACATCTTGAAAAATGTCTAAGATGTATTCGCACTAATTAATAACAATCCCTACTTTTGTGCGACAAATTTCTAAACACTTCTTGATATCCACAAAAAAAAGGACTCATTTGAACCAACAATGAGCATATCATCAACATATAACAAAATAAAAACACACCCAGCTGAGTCAAAATGAGTACACAAAGAATAATCATGTTGGATTGAGAAAATCCAAGTGAAATCAAGAATTGTGACATCTCCAAGTAAAGCTTGCTTAAAGCCAGATAAGGACTTCTTAAGCTTACAAACTTGACGTGGTAAAGCCTTAGAATAGCCTTCGGATGAAACCATATAAATGTCTTCATCAAGATGACCATATAGAAAGGTATTATTCACATCTTCTTGGTATATAGGCCAACTACGAGTAGCTGCAATAGCTAATAAAATCCAACATTACCTAATTTTGCAACAAGAGAAATAGTATCATGATAATCAACTTCCTCTATTTGAGTATATCCCTTTGCTACAAGTTTAGCTTTATATCATTCAATAGCTCTATCAGGCCTATACTTGATTTTATACACCAATTTAGATCCTATAGCTTTCTTTTCTTTGGGTAGTGTAGTTAATTCCCAAATACCGTTACATCTAAAGCATTCAATTCATTTTGCATAGCATTTTACCATTCTTTATACTTAGATACTTCCAAATAATTATGAGGTTCTTGAGTTGTTAACACATTCGTAGGAGAGGCAATAAAATCATTAGGTAAAGTAGCAAAAGCAATAATGTCAAATAAAGGTAAGGATGAGAAGTGTATAAGGATATATTAGCTACATGTGGTATATATACTGCAACATGAACAAAATCATTGAGCCATTTAGATGAATGCCTTTATCTAACAGGCCTTCACAAGGAATTATTAGCAATCGATAAATGCTTATCAATAAAAGACTGATCAAGAGGTATAACAGTCAACTAGTGAACGATAGAAGATTGATCAGAATTAGGTTGCAAAGGATGATCAATTAAAGACTGATCTGTTGGGTAACAAACATGATGATATGAAAGAGATGGAGGCCGAAAAGAAATAGTCGGTAGAGGAGAAGAAACATATAATTCTTCGTAACCTCCAATACTTAAACATCTATCTTTGAAAGAAAATATCTCTTCATAGAAAACCACATCTCTTGAAATGAGTATCCGCTTTGGGAAAGATCATATACCCAATATGCCTTTTGTCCATAAGCATATCTTAGGAAAACACGTTTGACTCCTATTGGTTCAAACTTGTTAGTAGGTCACCAATTATCCACAAAACATAAATAACCCATGACTCTCAAATTGCCAAAAGTTTGAGAATAGCTAAACAACTTCTCATGTGGAGATTTCCAATTCAAGGCTTCCATATGTATCTCATTGATTAGATAAGTAGCCATAAGAATGCAATCCACCGAAAACACTTTAGGCAAATTAACATGAAGCCTCAATGCTCGTGATGTATCCAAGAAATGTCTATGTTTCCTTTTAACTTGTCCATTTCGCTGTGGGCTATAAATTATTGTGTACTGTTACACTTTGCCTAAGTTCTTGAACAAAAGTTGATAATCCTCAACACAAATTCTATCCCATTGTGTATCCCAACGTATTTAGGAGTCAAGGAGAAATGATTTGACAAATAGGAGAGGAATTGAACGTGAATAGAACATGTTTAACTTTTGTGCGAGAGCAAGAAAGTCCAAGTAGACTTAATATAATCATCAACAACAGTTAAGAAGTATTTTGCCCAAGATATAGACTTTACACTATAAGCCCCCCAAACATCTATATGAAGCAATTCAAACATTAAAGAAGAAACATGTATGCTCCTTTGAAAATGTAGCCTATGCAATTTAGCTTCTTAACACACATGACAAACGAAATTCTTCAAATTGTAATTTTTACAAAAAATTAAATGCTCAAGTTTGGAAATGGAAGTGTGCCCTAAGCGAGCACGAATCAAACGTAACATTTTTTAATTATTAAATGAACTGGAAGTATACAAGGAACTAGAAGAATAAAGAAAATCATACTCAACATCATGCTTAACATTTGTTTTGCCGTGCTGCATATACAAGCCATAAATTGCTTTAGATGAGGCAACGGTTTTCTTAAGTGTCTGGTGCTGAAATTTGCATTCAAAAGCATCAACAATAGCAAGAGGTTATGATTTTAACTAAGCTATGAACTGATAAAAAATCGTGACTGGATTGTGGGACAAAGAAAACATTATGAATGGTAAGCAAGGGGTTTAAATGAACAGAACCAACTTTATGTACCAACACGGTTCATTGATCAGGTAAGATAATGAGTATAGGAGTAGTTAAGGATGAGATATTACATAAAATGTTTGAATTTGGTGTTTGTGGTTAGTTGTCCCTGTGTTGACAAACCAAGTATAACGATTACTACTAAGGACATTAAAACAAAAGATAGGAGAAAAAAACTTGTTGAATCAACATGGTAATTGGATGCTTTAGTATGTTACTCTCGTCTAGCTCTTACAATCGCATCAGCTCATCACATAAACTTTGCATAGTCTTCGGATCATAATCTTGAATCAGGAGATGTTCTCTCGAATGAATATTAGAAGATGCATGATCAAAAGGTGTCTGCAAATTTATTGTTGAAAAATTGACATTAGTATCGGATTTTGCTATTCATAGCACAGCAACTATGGCATTTGCTCTTGTATGATTCTTCAGAACCTTTTTCCTTTGAGCTAATCAAGATATCAAAATATGTGGAAATAATTATCTATTGTATTTCCTTTACCCTTACAATGTCGACACACCAAATTTCTATTGAATTTCTTCCTTTCATTCATATTTGAAAAATCCTTCCTTCTAGTGTTAAAAGCTGAAGCCTCAACATCAGAATTAAACATGAAAGTAACCTGTCTCTATTTCTTAATTTGTTAAACCACATAGAATGCTTTATTAACATTAGGCATAGGCTCCAATGTTAAGATTTGATTCCTAACATTATCGTACACATAATTGAGGCCCATTAGAAATTGCATGAGTTTATTTCTTGACTCAAAGTCTACCACATGGTTTTTTAAAGTACAAGAGCATCCGTTCAAAGTCCCATAATGACATTGAGGATAGGCATGCAATTTTTGAAGCTTATCCTAATACCTCTTTAATTTTCCATAATAAACACCAACACTTTGATTAGATTGATTAAGATTAATGATTTCTTGCCTTAATTGGAAAACCAAAGGTCCATTCGAGACACCATATTTTTCTATGACTTGATCCTAAGGTTCCTTCGTAGATTGAGTGTAGAGAAAATTTTGAGCAATTTCACTAACCATGGAATTCAGAAGGCATCACATAACCATGTAATCTACCTTTTTCCATTTAATCAAATCAGGTGAAGCATCATTTGATTTAACAATAGTGCCATCAATAAATTCATTATTCAATTTCGTACCTAAGTCCAATCTAATCGATCTACTCTATCTTTAGTGATTGTTTCCATTGAAAAATAAAGTTCTTATAGTCATATTAGGATTATCCGATCCCGAAATATAAAATGGATCCATAATAGAGACATCAGGAATTGTACAATTAACAAACGAAGATGAACTACTCATGATTGTAATCAAGTTAGGGTTACCTTAACTTAAGCTCTGATACTTAGTGAAAGTGTTGAAATCAAATGAATGCAACCATACTGGATGTAGAGAGAACAGAGATGAAAGCAAAGAAGTATCGACTATGAAAATGTAAATTGAGACAATGAATTGTTGAAATTGGTTACTGAAGGTTGTTACATAATTGTTTTTATATACAAGTAGCAACCAATGAGAAAAATATACGTGAACATAATACAGCTAATGACTAAGAAGCTAACCTATACTAGAGTATCTACACACACATTTATTCAAAAAAGGGGCAATTTTCATTTAATGGGTTAACTAAATTTGGTGTTTTTGCAGACTTATCCTATTCCATTGCAAGATAATCCAGCATATTCAGTTGTAAAGTATCTGATCATGCGACTAGACTCTGATTGCTGTTTCTTTGCACTTCATGTAAGATAATCTTTTTAATACCTTGTTTAAAAAGCCATGGTTTATCTAAAGCGTTTATGTTGATTTATAAGTTATCTATCTTTTTAGCTTATTTGTTAAATTATTATAGTGTAGTCTATGCAATTGTTCATGCAAATAATTTATGCATTTAAATGTTCGTGGCATATGCCAGCTTAACCAATATGACTATTTTGTTTTGCATTCATTCCAATGAGTAATGACTGTAACTTGAACAGAATTCCCCATTTAAGAACATAAATTGTTAAGTACCTTATCATGTCACTAGACTCTAATTGATGTTTCTTTGCAATTCATGTCAATGAATTAATTTAATTTCTCAAAAGAAGAAAAAAAATATTATTTTACCTCTATATAGAACTTCCATTTTAATAAATTAAGTTGATTGCTGTTTCTTTGCAAAATAAACAGACATTCCTATGGACATGGTCTTCAACCCAGTATAAGTTAATAAACTTTCGAAGTTTCAATATAAGTTTTAATGACTTTCCTACCATCAATGAAACAACTCTTTTATTTTTTTATTTTAATAAGATGATCAGGGTGTAGCAGTTTAGAAACTATTACTTTCAAAAATTGTAACACCCTAAGTTAAAGGTATTACAACTCGCCACGTGTCATTCTCTTGTTAAGAACACGTTAAGGCTATTTAAAACACTATACCACAAATATATCAATTTAATCACCAACTCTCACAATTGAATCAATTTAAAACATTCCATAAAAAGAAGTTATAATCTCTTTGAAATCATAAACTCACAAAAATCTGAAACTAAATGTCATCGAAACAATTTAAAACGTGACAAACTAGTCTCATAGAATTTCCAACCACTAATAACATTCAGAAATAAACTCCATAAAATCTTCCACATCCCTCCATTATATCAAATGCTCTAAATCTACGAATCCTCTGCTGGATAGTCAAGTCTATATCGCCATCCCCATGATCTACATATATATCATACCCAGATAGATCATAAACAACATCATCTTCACTGTACTTGAAAAATTAAAGGAATGAGCGAAAATGCCCTCTACGCCAAATCATAAACAAATATGCATCAACATGCCAACATACATCCCATACATTCCTAAAACTAATGTAACAGGCACAGATTATTATCTTTAATTAGTGAAACAAACAGCACAGTTTAGAACCATATATATCTAGTCTTAAACTCGGAGTAACTCATGACCCCGACTCACAACATTTATATAAAATAATTATATACATATATATTGATGTTGCGTACTCCCCACACGTCATTGTGTACCACCATACGGACCGGAACGACTCCTAATCTACTAGAATCATCTCTATGCACTAGTCCACTCAGGACACCCTCACACATAGATCGTCAGGTTGTTAGCGTTAGTATCACACTCTGTGTGGTCTTTACTATCTGCGGCTAAGCACAAGCAGCAAATTAAGTTTAAAGTTTGATAGAATTAAGTCAATTTATTTCTATAATCTTACACGCACAAACAACAAATAAGGTAAGGTCGTACCTGGATTCACTTTCCAAAACTCCAAATTTACCAACAAAATCTTTTAATGGTTATAAACCCTAATTTCACTGGAAACCTGATCATCAACATATATCAAATCAAAATCCAATTCCACGTTCATAATTAAATCCTAACCCTAAAATCCTTAATCTCAAAACATAAGATTTATAACATTAGATCCACACACCTGTCTTCTAAGATCACCAAACAACGAAATCCTATAACGTTAATTTCTCCAAATTCCTCAAAAATCCTAAAAATCCTTAATCGAAAATAACACCACTATCAAACAAGATTCCATCTCTTAACATAACAAATATTGAAAGGATTAAATATTTACTTAGAACCTTGGATTTCACACCTTCCTGACTGTAGAACCAAGATCTCCAAATCAACACCAATGATATAGAGAAACTCTAATTCACAAGAATACCTGTTCACCATTGTTTATGCATTCACAAATCATCCACAACAACATATATGATTTAATTTTCTTATAAACTAAATATCTATGAATTATAGTTTCATATTGATTCTTACCTTCGTTCAATTGATTGTACAACTACAAATCCCCAATTTCCACACTTAGGGTTTCCTTCAACTTCCATTAATGATCAACCTCCTTCATCAACAACAACGAAAATCTAAGAAAGAATCATTCTAAAACAAACTAAAGGAATAGGAGAGGTCACTTACTCAATTCCTTGAAGAAATCCACCTTATAAAGTGTCTGTTAGGGTTTCTAAAGTTTTAGGAGAGGTTATGAGAGATAGGACATAAGATATGACGTATTTATAGTGTGGTTTCTCATAAGGATATAGGCTGGACAAGAAGGAAACAAAGCTGGCAGCTTAAAATTTTCGGGGGAACAAATAAGCTTCAAAGCCGCGCTAGCCTTCTTTGGTACGCTGGTGGCTTATAAGAGTATGCCGGCGGCCTATATGCCAGTGTAGGCCAAAATCCACAATTTTATAAAATTTCCTCCGAGGCTCTAAGCTAGAGTTTAAGCCATCATCTATTGCATTTAGGCCGACAGCTTAGAATTAAAACCTGGCGGCTAAATGCAGGACTACTCCAAAATCGTTCGATCATTCGCACGTGACTCCCTAGTGTCCAAATTCATCTAGGGTTTTGACTGAGGAATTATGTGACAATTTCGTAGGTTAAGGGTCTATTTATAGAAGTATATTAGGAAAAATGATAGGTTCATGTCCAATTTAAGCAGTCTACGTTGGAGGCATTGAAGCCAGTGTACACTCTACCAAAATCCATTCTTAATCAAGTCTTTGCCATGTGAACACAATACAATTATATTTAAACTTTAACCATAAAACATTTTTATTTAATATCCTGACACTTTAACCCTTCTTAATAATTTTTTTACATACTTTAGGGTTGACTATAAGACCTTCTTATTTTATATTAAATGACACATTTGCCCTTCTTTATAATTTATTTATCTTTATATTGCAAAAATAATGTGAAAATATGTCTTGTGAGTTACGATACATCTCATTACAATGGAAACACCAATCATGAAATTGATGACTATCGTTTTGTATTATGCAAGAAACAAGTTCAAAAGGCTGCATGTCATAAATTCTATTCATTTTATTAATACCATATATGCTAAGACCTGTAATAAATGAATTTCTTTTCTAAGATTTCTTGCCATTTATAAATTTTCATAACAAACGGTTTGAACCATTGTAATGAGATGTGTCATAGTGGTTCAATCATGTTGTGTCCTAGCAGAGTGGAAGTTGCTCACATAAGATGAAGATAATTGTGACAACTTTTTATAGACTTGGATGAAAGTTGCCTAATGTCAATTATATAAATGAATTGATTCTGTTATGTTCATTGATCAAAATTGACACCCATATGAAGACAGATATATTTGATTTTTGGGCCAGTGGTGGTGTTAGTTGTATACAAGGTTGTAGAGGTGCTGAATTGGAGAAAAGAGGGTTATCAGGAGAAACAAAAGATGTTAGAGAGGTCCATGTGGGATATAAGCCAGTTTTTAAGAGGTGCATGTGTTACGAATGCTAATGATGCTGAAACTATTTTTCGCCTACAGAACCCTCAAATATCTAGAGTAGTTTTAGAAGATTTTGACTTTGCCTTCAACAACAAATATTACCACAGCCATCTTGATGATATATGTGAGTAACCATGATCAGTTAGTCATTTATCCTATGTGTGTAATGTGTGTATTGTTTGTTTAAATAGATGATAGCAAACTCATCTAATGCGAAGTTATTATGATGTGGTTCTCTTCTCTCTATCTGTTTACCTGCTTTAGCTTTCTCCCCGCTTTCTCTTATGTTCCTAATTTCATTATTTATGCAGCAAACACACACTCTTCCTCAGTAGTGGCAACAGCTGCGCTTGTTGCTCGTGCCGTTATCATTTTAGCAAATGAGGGAAAGAATCTGAGCAGCTCAATTTTGAGTCCGATCCATGTAAGCACATCTTTTGTTGACGAACTTATCGGTTGTCTATTAAGCTATGAACCTAGTCTCTCCTGTGAGCTGGTCAAAATACATATTTCACCAGCTACTGCCTATCCCAGCCATTATGTCGGTATTATCCTTTGGACCCCTCTTCTCCTCCTCCTAGCTATGTGGATGATATGTCCCGGCTTATGTGGAATTTTCTTGCAAACAAAACTTCAATTTTCAGTAATGATATCCGCTCTTGTTCGCAAAATTGCACTCATGAAGGTGAGCTTTGCATTAGAGCCAAAGCTGATGAGAAGGAAGCATGTGTAATCTCTACAGCCAGGTATATATGGTAGTAGCTAATTTTGGTTATCAATATTGGTGGTATTGTGATAAAAGCAATAGTCTCCTCTTAAACTGATTGGTTACTATTTGAGAATTGACTTTATAGCAATGAACGCTGCCTTTTTCAAGTTGACAACTTTATTCTTGTGCCTGTGACCAGTTACTAGCCTGCTAATAATCCTGGTAGCTTAGAAAATTTTGAGGTTAGAAATTACTTGAAGAGGAAGGAGGGTGACAAACCTTTGGTATGCTTTTTATCACGATCAGACCCTCTATCTACAAATTCTTCGGCACATCTTTTTCTAGAAGTGACAATTTTATTTAATTCTTTATGTGAATTTGGCAAGGATTTCATTGAATATAACTGTTTTTATTGTCTCAGAGAGAGAGAACCTTGTGTGTATTGTTTTGTTTTTTTTTTTTTCTATTGCTGTGAGAGAACATCTCTTTGGTTATTCCATTCCTCTTTGGAAAGGTTTGCATATCCTGCATGATCAATAGAAGTGTGACATGTTAGAGTTTTACAGCTTATCCCCTAACTGGAACTGGATATTTCACATCCATTACAAAAACATATATACATTGGAAGATAGTTGCATGCACTTGAACTGTTATTTCCTCTGTGCATAACTAGAATTCAAGGGTGTCCTTGTTTGCTCAAGGAGGATATATTGAACTACATATGTATTCTAATTATCTTTGTTTGAGCATGCAGGTGTTCAAGCGTATAGTTTAAATGTTTTTACTCAAAAGTTATATTTGATCATTGAGGTACGTTCCAGCATACTCTACTTGTTTGAAATTTGAGTCTGGAACATGGAAGGTGTTGCTTTATAATTCTTCTGATCCCTTAGGGGAGGTGGATCTTATCTGGACAGAAAGCAATTGGGATGCAATTGGCTTCAAGAGTATACACTGTCCAAGATATTTCTTATGATCATTTTGTTTTCCTGGGAGGCATTGCCGTCGCCTTTTTGTCTTACCTTGCGCTTGTAACTTCTAGAACCTCGATTGTAAAAGCCTTGAAGCGGACTGACATCAACTTGTATAGTAATAGACTGACAATTGTCCTTGAAGTTTCTGATATGGTGAGGATGCAACAGTATTTGAACTTCATCCTCACTTTCAAAAGGGTTGGAACTGATATATTTTAATTCCCATAAGGGGATGCATATGAACTCTCCAAGCAAATTCCTGTAGCTTCCTGTCTCCGTATTTATAGATTTAACTTAAAAGATGACGCCACGTAATTCTTTTATGATCTTTGTGGGATTTCGAGATAGGTGAGTTAGATGCAAACATATTTTCGGCTTTGGTATGTAAATAGGACCTTTTTAAAAAATAATTACGGGAATATGATAGGGTTGAAAATATTATAAATATGAAGGCTAAAGGCGCACACCATTGACCAAAATTTTGAAAAGAAACCATATTTTGTGAATACATGCACCATCCTCACAGATTCCAAGTCTCCTAAATACATTTTAATATCTAAATTTATTACAATACACTATTTATTCAGCTCTATTTCTTCCATGTATCCAACCAAGATATTATGCTAGTAACAAATTTCTATCCATTCAATAATTACTCAATCAAACAATAGTAAACTTCAACGAAAGAATAATAATATTAAGTACAAGAAGTTTGAAATTGTTCTAACAAGTATAATGTTAATAGTACAATACTTTTGTTTTTTCTAATATACTTTGTAATTGTAAATATCTAGTCTTGTAATTTTTTACGTGGGCATGTACTACAATTATGACCCTCTTCCCTACACAAAGTGCAATTGACCATATCTAGCTAGCCATGGATATCTATTTCCATCTTGTATCGCTTTCTCCTTAGCTTATCTTTCCACGTGCAGCATTTTGATTAGGTACGAAAATTGGGAAGTTTGTAGGAGCAGGCCAGTCAAGTTCATTACCAAGAGGAAGGAAATCACATCATAAACCTACAACTGATTGGACCACATATACTAATGCCCAATAAATGAGTTACCATCTACCCTTGCATGAGCACTCGCAGCTGTAGCATGTGAGCAAGGGATCCAATGTATCCGCCATTTATTGCAGTCACATGTATGATTGACAATGTCTACTTTTTGTGTTCGTTTACCTTCTTTTAGACCCCATGCAACACGCTAGCTTCCTGTATAGATTTCAAAGGGCCATGTGCTGCGGAGAAAGCTTGTTACTTGATGTCCACTAACCCTGCCACTCCATTTGTTGGCATTTTCACTGTATATCCAATGCATATTTTTTTCTTTTGAATACCCGCCATGGCTTAAGCATGCTTGCTCTCCTAATTCATAACATAGTTGTAGAATTTTTTTTTCACAAGTGCAGCTACAGGTAAGCCCCTAGCACCAACAGTATAGAATTGTATGTTTCAGTAATGTTACTAGTCATATACCTAAAGCGATAGAAACTATTGTATGCGAAAGTCCATTGATCCTTTTCTAAACACAATGAGCCATCTTGTTCTTCCATTCCTGAGTAGGGACCTTCTTCATTAGTGCTCTCTAATGCGCCTACCCATACCATACTGCCTTATGACATGGGTTTTGCTGGTGAATTCTTCTAGGGCATTGGATCAGACATATACAGCTGTATATTTCCTTCTATTAGTGGCTATCCGGGTGATACTGGTGGCATATCAGTTGATATATATGATCCATTTTACACCTGGACAAAAGGTTAACCATTGGTATAGTATAGAAACCTCTGACACCTCATAGAGAGTGGCAACATGAGGGAAGTGACATTTATATGAGAGAGGAGGTGACTCGGCTTCTTCCTACATATCAGCATAGTCTGGTAGCCCCATGTGAGATCATTGATTCACCTAAACAAGAGGAACAGGGTGGTATGGAAGAGTAAGAAGCATCAGGAGCAACCAAGGCAGAAAACTTCAGCCTTCGTGTACTTTAGCAGGGTTGTCTTCAAGAGAAGGGAGAAGAAAAGCAAATATTATATTGTTCATATTGTAATTGTCTAAAACTTGTTGTTGAGACAAATTCACACTTGTTGTTATCAAGGTCATTGTATATTTGATTGCAATTGACTGTTGTTTTGCTGAGTAATTGTTGAATGAATTGGGAATTTGTTAGTTGAATAATGTGATGATTGGGTACATGGTTCAATTACAAATTTAGATGTAGTGAATTACAACAAAGTTAGACATTGATATATATTTATGGGACTTATCAGTAAACACTTGCATTACAAAAGGGATCTGAGAGGAGGGCACACGTGCTACATGTAATTGTTTGAAACTTATTGTGGAGACAAATTCTAACTTGTTGTTATTAATGTCATTGTATATTTAATTGCAATTAACTGTTGTTTTGCTGAGTAATTGATAAATGAATTGGGAATTTGTTGTTTGAATAATGTGTTGGTTGGGTAAGGGGTTCGATTACAAATTTAGATGTAGTGCATTGTAACAAATTTAGGCATTGATATGTATTTAGGGGACTTAGCAGTAAACACTTGCGTTGCAGGAGGGATCGGAGGAAAGCGGATGCGCTACATGTGCTCTCTTCACAAAACAAAAGGCACATGCGCCCTCTTTCTTTTCAAAATTTTGGTCAAAGGCACATGTGTATTTGGAATATTTTTTAACCCTACCATATTTTCGTAATTATTTAAAAAAAAGGCCTTGTTTCCATATAAAAGCCACATATTTTCTTTGAAATCTGTGGAGCAGGAAATGCGAAGCCTTTCTTTTCTATTTTACTGCATCTTACTATTCTCTCATTTCACCTCTTTTGTCAGGTAGGAGAAAAATTTGGGGGATGAGTTACATGTCTACTAACTTAAAAATTAAAAAAAAATCTAAATATAAATTATACAAATTTAATTAAAAAAAACAATGCAAAATTGCATGTAGATGGTATGATTTATGTTTTTACAAAAGAATCGTGTGCATAGATGTGATTTTGTCAAACTTATATAGGGGTAAATAAAAAATCACATATAGAAAGTGCAATTCATATTGTTTGCAAGTGAATCGCATTTTGTTAAAGCGATTCATGAATGTACTGTTCCTAAAAGATTTGAAGCTAATTGAATCACATCTAGCAAGTGCGATATATTTTTTTATAAGTGAATAGTATGTAGTAGATACAATTTATGTATTAACATATGAATTGCATCTTGCTTATTCGATTCATATGCTAATATCAAAATTAATTTTATATAATTTATATTTGTGTACTTTTTATTTATACAAGTTAGTTATGATGTAATTTTCTTTAAATTTATGAGTTCGTTTGTACCCCTGATCTCTTTAACTGGGGGGAGAAAAAATTATTATTAAAATTTATCAAGAAAAGAAAAAATCACAGCTACTTTGTACATTATTCAAAGTAACCTCGAGTTTGACATAATGTTAAGACAGATTAAGTAATTAGAACTTATAATATGTGTATATTTCTATAAGTTGGATAGAGGTACAACTATATTTTAAAAATATAAAATGTTATGATGGATAATAGGATCCATTTATAGTTTGCCTGAAATATCATATCTTTTCCAATGCAAGGTAAATTGCATCGAGAAAGTAATAAAAATGGTTTGAATAATAATTAAGTTGCTTTTGTAAGATCCCATAAGAAATCATAATATCTACTTACGTTTAGTCTTGATATTTTGACACATTTTAGAAGATTACATCAATGATTGTTTGAATTACTAAGCAAATAATTTTTAGCATGACCATGCAAAATTGATCAAAGTACCACCCATGATATTTAACCTTATGAGCAGAGGTTTTTGGACTAGACAAAGCGCTTCGATTTCTCCCAAATCAGTAGCTTCTATTATAAATAAACATAAATGCATGAACTAGGAAGATTCTTATAACTAATTAGAAAAAACCTCAAGGTTCCATATAAGCAATGAATTAGTACTGGCAAATGAAGTGACCCTATTGCTACCCTAGTTGTGATTTCTTTTTATTTAACTAGTGTAGAGATGCATGTAATGCACAAGCCTCTACAAAATTTCACCATACCAAATTGGTATGTGTTGCATGTATTTTCAATGCCTAGTCTTGAAATAAAGTTTCCAAGTCACCCCATTTTAGGAATAATTTAAAAAAAAACCATTTTTATTAAAAAAAAAATCCATATGATCAATACATTGTATAAAGTTTGTGTGTGATGTATAATAATTGCACATCAAACAAAGAGTAAGTGTGTTTGCAGAAATCTTACCAACATTGGAAATAGATGTTGTGCATATGAAATTTACAACAAAAACTTTGAATTATTTGAATTTCTAGTATAATATGCCTTACAAACACAAGCAACTCATGTGCCTTTGCCATTAATTGTTCCAAGTCTTCAATTGGAAACATCCGTAGCATTATGTTCTTTCGAATAGGATGCAATGCCGCTCATACCATATGAACTTTCCCAATTCTGTCCATCATAAGATCTTATCTCAACATGAGACAGGGTTCCAGGATCCACACATCTATATGTAATCGCCACACCATCTGGGTTCGATCGAGGTATGTAAAACGAGGTGATACCACAAACTTTACAAAACGTGTGCTTTGCCGTGTGTGTGCCAAAGGTGTAGGTGGTAAGAAATTGTTCCGAATCTCCCATAAGCTTGAAACTTTTTGAAGGAACAACAAAGTTAACATTGCCTCTCATAGAACAATCAGAACAGTTGCATTCCCAAACACTGACGCTTGGTGGTGCTTCAACTTGCCATCTGATTCTCCTGCAATGGCATCCACCATTATGGACCATAGTCTCAATTTCAGGTTCCATTATCAGGAAGCAAGATAGAAGATCTACTATATGCTGTTCCTACACTAGAAGAACAACAAAATGACTTGTCAATAGCTTTAGTGCAAGATTGAGAAAAACATGAGGACAAACCAACTAGATTGAGACAGTTAGATTTCTTGGTATCGCATAACATTTGTGTGTGTAAGTAGTAGGTAAATATCATTTAAATTTAGACATCTGATAATGTTTGTAAATTATGATGATATTTTAAAAAAAATAAAATAAAATCTAGCCATGACCACCATCATATGTTAACGGGTGCTTATATAATTTTATCACGGGATCATCCAGTCAATTATTTAATCATTAAAATAAATATAATAATTAAAATATTAACTGTTTTAGTAATTCGATCACGGTTGAATATAATGTGAGCCGATACATGGTGACGGAACCAGTCCATTAAAATTAATGATAAAACTATAGAATTTCGCTATCTTAAAACAAGATTCGTGCTTAACAAATAAACGTAAATATGTGTGGCTTGATTACCCAATAGATCTTTTACCTAAAAAGGAAAAAAAATGTAATAAATAAATGGAATCGTAAATAAATAGATTGACAGTTTTGGGCAAAATCCTTTGAATAACCAAAGAAGCTCACTGTTACTGGGATCTTCAATTCATTAACTTCTGTAGCTTAAGTTCGTGGACTGACAATCCATCAAACCTGGCAACAGCTTAAATGTTCCTAGGGGATGCATATATCATCATATACTTATATATACCAAATTAATTACCTATCAAGAGCAAGAGCACTCCATCCAATCACATGATAACCAGGAAAACATAAAAAATGAAAAAAAAAAAAAAAAAACCAAGAAGAGCAAAACATGAAAAATAAAAAAAAATAAAAAAAATCTAGATGAGCGAAACATTGTGCTGACTGACCTCTCTCAATCTTGCTCTTAGAAAGCCACCGGATGCGCTAAACCCTGTGTGTTATGATACGAGTCCTCGACCGCCGTTTTTATGCTTTACTTCTTGGTTGGTGGCGTAGAGTTTCCAAAGGTCCACCTTTGGTCAAAAAACAAAAAAAAGGGGGTGCTTGTACGTATATCATTTGACGCCGCCTTGACATTCTTATTGTCACTTTACAAATGTCACTTTACGTAATTTTGTATGTTTACCCGAATGAATATTCACCACGTATGACCGTAAAAAAGGGTAGAAAACAGAACGAAATTATAATAATCAAATTAATTTTAAGAAACATTTGCTCGCTACAGATAAATTTTAAAAAATTTCTCAAGTTAACACGATGGATTCATGGCTTTTGTGTACCCTATTCATTGCAAGGAAATTTAAAATAGAAAAAAAACATTAAATCACAAAATTTTATGAAAAAAATTTCAAAATCACGATACTTAAAATCATATCTTATTAAAAACGTATCATTCAAAAGTAATTCAAATGGTCTAAACTTTTGTTCTAAGGCCTTGGATTAAAATATCAATTTTTTAATAATTTTATCATGGTTAGGTATAATATAATCCATTAGTTAGTCCATGGATAATTAATAATTGGATCATGAAATTTTTAGACTTTAAAGATTAAAAGTCTATTTTAAAATCATGCCTTAAAAAAAAAAAAAAAGAAAAAGAAAGAGCATTTTTTACTAATTTAAAATTAAGGCCTTCTCTTTTTTATTTTAAGTTTTTTAACCCTAAGTCATAGCATCTGCCTACATTTAATAATAATATTTTGACACTTAAACAGGGATTCCACTGGAGAGCAGAAGTTGGATTTGGATTTTCCCTGAGTGCGCCTGCTACCAAAATATGAATTATATTAAAAAAACAAGGTTAATAGCGAATTCCGTGCCGAAACTTTTTGAAAAAGTGTGATTAGCTATCCAAATTTTTAAAAGGTCATTTTAATATTGGAACTAATTTCAAGGACGCCGATTATACTTGAAATAACACTATTAGATAACATATATAATTTATGCCTGACACCTGTCATTCATATGTTAAAAAAAAGAAAAAAATAATATTATTCAAATTTGACACACATGACTTTATCCAAGTATTTCACACACACACACACACCATTTAATTATGATAAAAAAATGTCATTGTTTTAACTAGATATAGGCACCGGCGGGTCCAGAACCGGAACCGGACTAGTTGATTGATTCTAGAACCGACTATGAAACCGTTGGTTTCACAGTTTCTAAACGGTTTTTTGGTTTAAAACCGATGGAACCAACGGTTCCACCTGATTCAATTGAAAAAAAAAAAATAATATTAAATATATAATTATTAATATTTAAATTTTTTATATAAACAATAAAATTTATTACTTATTCATAATATTTAATATGTTATTATTAACAACACAAATAAACATAACTTAAAATAATATATAATTAGTTTAAATAAACTTTTCCTATAAGCAAAATTCATTTTCTTAATAATATGAGACTATTTTTTGCATTGTATTTTTCTTTTTATCTTCTAGAGTATTTTATAATATCATAATACTAATTATAATTGATATTGAATATGTCAATATACATATAAATGTGAATTCTAAATAAATTTTTTAAATTTTTGGTTAAATAATTTAATACTTTTAGATCCAATAATTATTTTTACTTTAAAATTTATTTAATTTTTTTAAAAGACGGTTCTACGGTTCCAAAATCGAAATCAGGAACCAGCGATTTCACAGTTCCTGTTCCGGTTCCTTAATTTTAAGACTCGGAACCAGAGGTTTCGGTTCCAGTTTGATTCGGTTCGAAAACTATAACGATGTCTAGTTTTAACAACTTCCTTCCCTTCAAAATTTTTACCACATAGGAAACAGATCTTGATACCAATAATTGTACAGGTGAGAGAGATGATTAGCAGAATTCCAGATAATTATTGGATAACAAAATGAGCCCTTCATCCGAATTACAATGAGTTCCAAAGGAGTTGATTACCGATCACACTTAGCTTCTCATCCTCTAAACGTTTCTATGTCTTGATTTTTATAACACCTAGCCATTCTTACATGCCCTTTAGCGTTTAGCTTGAATAATTCTTGCTCTTTTGGTCCCTCCATCCCTTCCATATGTATGATACCTAGACCCACCACTATAACAAAACCATATTTTATCTAGGTTCCCACAACAATGATTTTTGTGATCATGATCCATGAATACAGCCTTCATACTATCCATAGGGACAAATGTCCGTAGAACTCCAAAGTTAACTACAGAGCAAGCCACAAACTCTTGAATTTGGTCGTACTCTATTGATTCACAAATTTCTTCCATACATTTTAGGCTTTCTCCTTTTACATTTTTAAGCAGCTTTAGGGGTTTCAATTGTGTGGGTTTCAAAATGGTTTCAAATATGATAGATTCGATTTAGGAGGTCCTGACAGGGTTCTGAAATTAAGGTTCTAATTTTAGGGACTTTGATTCATATAGGGACTAAGTAAACTCGGTTTAGGTTAGTGATAAGATCATTTGTATGGGACCAAGTAAATTTGTGTGGGAAAAATATTATTCTTTTCATTTTTTTTTACATATTAATGACACATGCGGGACACAGATTAGATGTTTTTGCCACATCATTAACAGATCAAATGGTGTTATTTTAGGTATGATTCGTGTCCTCAAAAATTAGTTTAAGTATTAAATTGATCTTTTTAAAGTTTGGGTAGTTAATTACTCTTTTTCGAAAAGTTTAGGTACCAAGCGGGTCATTAACCCTAAAAAAAAACTCACCTAAAAAAATTGTATGAAAAATGAGTGTATTTATTACTAAAATATAAGTTGTATGAAAAAAAAATGGTCAATATTGAATTATGACATGGCACTCCCAATCCATAGGAGAGAGATAATGCCGAACTAAGAATGCCTTGCGAGTTCTAGAGCTTTGATGTTGTTAGCATTATGTTATGTTAAATTGCATAATCTAAGGTTCAAGAGATTTGATGTTATTTAAATGCTTCTTTAAAGTTTCTTCATTGAAATGTGCCATTGAAGTAATACACATCAATGTGCTTTAATGGCATGATGTCATCATATGACTTCAATTGATACTTTGCTCGTTTTTAACTCGACATGATCTAAGTTTCAAGAGATTTGATATTATCTAAATGCTTCTTTAAAGTTGCTTGATTGAAATGTGCTATTGAAGTGATATGCATAGCTTTAATGGCATGATGTCATCGTATAAGCTTAAACTAATACTTTGCTCCTTTTTAACTTAACTTCCTTTCACCTCAGCTCCTTGAAGTTTATCTTGTGATTTTGATGAAGCCAAAGAAAGAACAAAGTTAAGTGTGCACAATTAAATTTGTATGTATTGAATGATCTATTAAGTGTAACTTGTTATTTCTTAGTTAAGCATTAGTTTTTTAAATTTACTATTTATTTCATCATATTTCTATCGTTTTGGTTTCATATTTTCATCGTTTTCAAATAGATTATTCGTCAAAAATAGATTCCGATGAAAAACATATATTTTTACTCATAAATCAATAAAACAAACTAAATAATGTAGATATTAAAGAAAAATTGACCATCTAAACACACCCTTAATATAATATTTTAAGTTTTCAAGCTACAACTTGCATAAAATATCCTTCACTCAAACATTATGACGGGACTATAAAAAAAGTTAAATGAAGTGACTTCATAAAGTTTGTATCTTAAAATAATAATTTATAGGAGTTATACTTTAGTGACAAGCTATTTGATATATTTGTTATTTATTGAAACATAAATTCGAGTTTTGAGGTATGATGAGATGCTAGAAATAGACTAATGGCAATGTAATTACATTATTATAGTAAAAATGAAAATGAATGAATGAACAACATATATATGAATTAAAGGTTATGGTTCATTACTGATTTGAAACTCAAAATTTGAGTTCTGAGATATATCGAGACTTTAGATATAAAATAGATGAAAAATATCAAATTTGGTACTTGAACTTTCCACAAAAATTCAATTTGGTATCTCTACTTTGAATAGGTCAATTTCATACACAATCGAAGTTTTCATGATTATTTTTATTATCTCACTAATCTATTTACTCTATTTCTTAATGTGAAAGATATAACCTATCAGTATTAAATGGTGTTAAACTGAATTATCTTATATGTGATTTTATGAAAACAAATACTTATGTAAAAGTTTTTGTAAACACAGTTCACTTCTAAGATTAATGATTTATGAAAGGAAAAATATATATTGAGAAATCTATGTTATGTATGTATATGTGTTTTGTTTGTTCTGCGTATAGCAATTATATCAACAAGCCGACTCAGTAGAAGAAAGCACAATTGTGATCAAGTCCAAAAATCCAAGGTGCGAAGAGGCAAAATTCAAAGCGCCACAAGATGCGAAACTTGGACTGGTGAGTCAGAGCCTTTAAATCGACCATTGCGTGCATTTAATATTGTTGCTTTTCAGATGTTATCACCAACAGACATTTTCACTTTTTAAAGACTATAAATACATGTTCCTTTAAAGATTCAAAGACTTTGAAAATGCTTTCATTTGTAAATAAACAAATCAAGAATCATTATTATTATTGCTCTCTTGTTCATCACTTTTCAAATTTTGAGTAAGAAAGAGAAAATCAATTTTAGTGATCTGTTCTTATTTTGTAATTTTAAGAGAGCATTAACAAAAAGAGAAGGAAATATTTTATCTTGAGTTTGTAACTTATGTATTGCTCTATTTTAGCATTTGAATTTAAGATCAATAAATTGTGTGAGTCCTCTATTAGAGGTGATTATGAGACTGTGGAGAGTAGGAAGCGAGCCGAATTCCATGTTAAATTTGGGCTTGATTTCTCTGTCTCTATCTCTTTTACTTTCCTTCTTGTACTTTAATTTTATATTAGCTGTTATCAAAGTTTAATTTAATTAACTGTTTGAAAAATTATTTTATTGCAATTTTAAGTCAAATACTCAATTCACCCCCCTTGAGTATTTTCTAATATGTTTTTATTTGGTATCAAAGCCTCGTCTCTAATTTTCTATGCTAATTGCATGTGGAGTAAAGATCATGGCATCAAATGCACTAGGTTTTTAGAATGCCAAGCTATTAATAGGCCACGTCTTCTAAGTGGTGATAACTACTATTGGAAGTGTAGAATGAAAATCTTTCTAAAAGCTTGAAATAAATTGATATGGAATGTAATAGAAAATAGGTCTTCAACTAAAAAAGGAAAAGAAAGAAGAGATTACAATGAAGAATATCGGAAAAGATTAGATTTGAATGAAATAACCACGAAAATATTGCATTGTGGGTTAAATGAAAGTGATTTCAATAGAATCTGTACATGTAAATCTGCTAAAGATATATGGGATGAATTAGAAAAGATTTATGAAGGAACTTCAAGAGTAAGAGATACAAAAATAAGTGCTTTGTGTGGATAGTTTGAGAATTTTAAAATGCTTCCAAATGAATCTATAGATGAGATGCATAATAGATTCATCAATATCATAAATCCTTTGAGTGTTCTTGCAAAGAATTTCACTAATGTGGAAATAAATTCTAAACTACTCAGATCTCTACTCAAGAGTTGGGAAGCAAAGAGAACTGCTATAAAAGAAGTACAAGATTTAAGTGCTATGAGTAAGGAGGAATTCTTTGGAGCATTCAAAACACATGAGCTTATTAAGAAGCAAGGAGAGTGTTATTCTTTAAAAGAAAGTTTTAATGATACGAAATAAGTAAAAGAGAACTAACTAAATTGTTAAGTGTGCAGATTTTAAAATAAAAGATACAGTGATGAATAGTATTAGGTTATCTAGAAGCTTATACAAAATGTTCCATGTTTGTGAGTTCAATTTAAATATACAATCCAGAAGGAAATCTTGAGACTATGTTGGAAGAACAAAATAAGCTTAAATTCAACCCAGAGGATACTCGAGAAGCTAGACGTGTTCATCAAGACTCCAAGTATAGAATGATAAGCTCTATTCATTTAATGGTTAATGGATTTTCAAGACCCAAATCCAAAAGATGAATATATTTGGATAATATTTAATATGTTCCATTATGTTGGATTACAATCCACGGTGATTATATCAAGATGAACATTTTTTTATGGGGAATGTTGCAATGCCATGTTCAAAAACTTTGATTAACTGATCCTGAAAATATTATATTAGTATTATGAAGATGTTAACTATCTTAGATATTCAGATCAACAATGCATGTGAGGATTTGAAATTTGGATCAAGTTTAACATAAGAGCTTCAAGATAAACATAAGTTGAAATGTTCTATATTTAGACGCGATGAAGTCGAGACTTGGACTATCTTCTTCAAGTAAAGTATCTAATGGATTTTTGAAGATAAACATCAAGCAATTCAAGATAAATAATAGATGGATTTTATGGATAAATATCAAGCAATGAGCATCAATTTATTATGATCTTATCCAAGTTTACAATGTCATTCATTTTCAAATTCATTTCAAGATATCAATTAAGAAGATACTCAAGATATCAACCCACGACAAATAAGGAGAAGATTATCCAACATCTTACAACAAATTTTCGAATGTTAGAAGGCTAGACTATTATTTATTCAAAGCATTCAAAAAGAAAGAAGATATATACGCTACAATGAGAACATGACTTGAAATATACTGCTCTCTCTCTTTTTCAAATTCTTTGAACTGATTTATGCAATCAATTTCTTTGCTGCAAAACTACTTTGATCTTTCTTTTACTTGATTAGTGGAGGAATTATAGTGTGTCCTCACTTTGATTTGATTAACGAGTAGAAACTTTATAGTCGGTGATAGCTAAATTGAAGCTAAGAAGGCTGAGTAGAGTTGAATTGTGAACTACTTGTAAACAAGTTTTGATTGGATTAGTAGAACATACTCGTGTGGATTACGGGGTCCTTGACTTGGAGCTGAAAGAGTAGATCGACGCATAAGACGAAAGCACTATATATCACCGACTTAGCTATTCTTCCCTACTCTTTTAATTTCTTACAAATTTTATTTCATTTGCTTGCTTAACTTGTTCTCACATGTTTAAATCAAAGGGGATTTTAGTTTTAAAAGCTCAAAATTTCATATATTGGTTATAATCAATTCAACCCCACTTCTTGATTATAAAAGTGGGAATAGCAGAGATGAATCAAACGAAAAGGGAATTGCTTTAAAAGCTACAAATCACGATTCCAGTGAAGATGGCATTGATGATAATGAGGAACTTGTCTTGATGGCCAAAAGGTTCAAGAAGTTCATGAGGTTCAACAACAAGACAAAAAGATGGATGATGACAGTAGCTCATCAAGATACGACAAGGAAAAGAATGATGTAATAACCTGCTATAAATGTCATAAACCAGAACACATCCAACAATACTATCCAATGCTTAAGAAAGCATCCAAGAGATCCAAAGAAGAAGCAAGTGACGATGACTCAAGTGAGTTGGACAAAAACATGTATTTCGTGGCATTAGATGATGAGGTAAGTTCTCTATCTATCCCTTTTTATGATGAAATGTATGATAAAGTGTGCAGTAAGCTAATAAAAATAGAGAAAAAGAACAACATGCTTGAAATCTTACTAGTGGAAATAGGATAAGAGTTGGATAAATTTAGAATCGAGCATGAGGAGATTAAAATTAAAAATGAAAAGCTGTATGAAGAAATAAATTTTTTTAAATTAGAAAATGATAAGATGAATAATAAATATAAGAAGCTAGACAGCAAGAATTATGAATTAAGCAAGATCAATGAAAAATTAACAATTGAAAATGATTTGCTTAATCTTGAAGTTAAAATCATAAATTATAACAATGTTACATGTGTTGGTAGCAATAATGAAATTTTAAAAGAGCTAGAGGAACTAAGAAATGAAAATACTATATTGAAAGCTAGCTTGGATGATTCAAAAGCAACTATAGCCAAGTTCACCAAAAGGAAAAAGAACTTGAACACACTTCTTGGAAACCAGAGCTGTGATTCAAACAGATACGAAATTGGCTATAACAAAGAAAGTAGTTACATGTCCCATAAAATTCGATTTGTAAAATCCAGTAATGGGACATGTAACTACTATGGCAATACTGGTCATACTGCACACAATTGCGCAATAAGAAGAACCATATATTTGAATCATAAAAGCAAGTAGTTTAGGTTCCTAAAAGAGAGATCTTTATTACACCTAACCAAAAAGGACCCAAACTCAAATGAGTACCAAAGATATAAGCGTTTGTTTTGTAGGAATCTTCAAGTGGAAACAACAAATAATACTTAGACAGCCGTTGTTCTACACACATGACCGGAGATGCATCTGAGCTCATAACTTTACACTTAAAAAGATCAATGGAATGTCACCTTCAAAGATAATCAAAACTCATCTGTCTTTAGTGAAGGATGAATAAGCTGGTGACTCTACTGGAGATGATCTGTCTTTGTTTGCTACATGTCTATTATAGTAACCAGCTCGTCGATATGAGTGTTAAGGGCTCGACTTAAGGCTTGCTAGCCTCTATTTTGTCCAAAGCTTGCATCGGCTCACCAGTGGAGCCGATCTCTCCTTCGAAGGCTCGATCCAAACCTCAATAGTCTTTGACCATTTTTTTCAAAGCAACCGGTATACATGCATCGACTGTCTAGTACATGTTTTTCAACATGTATATATATGTTCTTCTTCTTTATCTTCTTTCATTTCTCTCTTTTCTTTCTTTCTCTTCTCTTTCTTTTACGCTCTCTCTCATCTCTCTCTCTAAACCTCCTAGCATCTTCTCTACCTCTTTTTTTTCCCTCTCTTGTTCCACTTCTCTACCCACCACCTCCCCACCATCTTTCAACACCTATTCTTTTTCTATCTCTCTCTCTCTCCACCGCCTCTCTTTCTCTCTCATTTTTTCCTTTCATCATGCCTCCAAAAATTGCTCGTGGCCTTGCACCACCTACACCACCAACTTTTAATGGGTTTCTCTTCCCATCTCGAAAGTGTTTTGATAGGTATGTTTTATTTCAAGATCTTCCTATAGATGTGGGTGGGAATTTCAATGCATATGTGTTACAATTCTTTCGTACTCCTTATATGTCTGGAGTAGCTTTGAATAATATTATAAATACAATGTCTTTTCCTATTGAATTTAATGAGGAGGCTCTTAAGTTATTTTATTGTCATATGACTGATTATTTAGACGATGATGGTAGTACTAGTGATATGCCCTAGGCCATGTGGATATTATGTCGTTTGAATATTTATCTTCATAATATAAGTCATTTTTTATCAAAGTTATTATTAGCTATCTTCTTACTTTGATGAAATTTATTCATTAAATAATTGGTTATTCCTTATGTTGTTAAAGTAAAACCATAAGGCGAGAAATAACAGTATTCTAAATTATCCCCGGTTATTCATTATATGGAATAATAATGAATTAAGACTAGCATGTCGGTTGAATGATGCTCATGTTTTACTGATCATTGATATGAGATACATTGTATTGGAATGACCAACTATGAGAATACTATATTGATCAATATGATAAGTATTTCTCATTACAATATTGCTTTAATCCTTTGGCCTGATGACACCATGGATTCCTATATAACAAGTTCCATTTTTAATTCAGCTCGTCATCATCTTTAATCAGGTGATCATGAGACTGTACTTGGACATGGAATAAGTCTTCTAGGGGAATGTGAGTGTTCGTGAAGGAATTTGTTCCTCTCATTAATCTGAGAGAGAGATTTTTTGGGCCTCTTGATGAGTAAGACTGAGAAATGCATGGCTATACTCAAATGGATTGATAAGGAGTTATCAATATCATTCACATAGGTCAGTTAAACTCTAGAATCAAGAAATATGTAATTAGACGATAAAAGAGTGTATTGATCTACACCTTATATTTAATCATAAGATATCGTATAATAAAAGGACTAAATAACTTACTGTTAATATGTAAAGTCCAATCACCGATCTTCACTTAATTTGAGTAGGCGTAATGTCTTGCTAGAGACTAATTATATCTTGTAGGCTTAAAAGGTGTTTAAAGGCTACTGCCAATATTAAATGAACCTAGAGGGTCACACACAAAGAACGAATCAATTGGTCATGGTTATTTTAATAACCATATTGGGACTTATCTAAATTATATATTATTCTTAATTAGATTAAGAATAATAAATGATTATTAAATAAAATTGTTATTTTATAAGACATGTGTCATTTTATGGAAAAACCCTAATAAGATTAGGGTAAGTAACCAACAGACATAGTAACTTATAAATAGAAGGTAATGGTCACCTCTAGGGCTTAACTGACGCTCATCATCACATTAGAATTATAGAGAAATTTTGTAACTAAAACGTGGGAGACCCTTTTGAGAGAGATTCCTCAAATTCGGAATTGTTCCAACGTGCTAGCACATGCATAGAGATCTGATTGGAAATTCGTTTGTGTGGATACAGTAGAGGGCATTCGTGTTTGCAGCACCTATTAATCCGAAAAGCTTTGCAAAAGGTATATTGCAATCTCTTCTTGATTTGATTGGATCACATGGATCCACTTGGGAATTTATGTTTTTTTTTTTAAAATTCATATTTCATTGCCAAATTCTATTTTGGGTCATTAAATTCCCACCAGGTAGCTTAGGTGTTGGGATGGAAATTGGTTTTAATGGTTCAAGTTTTGCTACCTCAATTGTATTCGTATCTTTATGATAGAAAACTTGAATTATCACACCATGACATCTGTAGTCTGATAGATGTTGATGGCTTTGGGGTTAGAATGCCAAGTTCTTTTAACAAAGCTCAATATTATGAGGAGTTATTTATTGTATTTAATATGGGTCCAAATTAGCACGAACCCTGCAATCTATATTCTTCTCATTTGTCTCTTAGGCGTTGGGTTCTTCATCATTTTTTTATAGACAACTATGTTTAACACGATGGACAACAGACTATAGTGGCCCAACAAGATTTATGGCTTAGGGTTCGTATTTTAAGAGGGGATAAGATCCATTTCTTTAATATAATGTATAAGACTTTTAAGAATATAACTAGTAAGCCTGCTGAGGCTGTTCTAAGAGGAAGTCGATTGATCACACATCTGTTAAGGAGCAAAGGTGTAGAGTTCTACTCCGAGACTTACCCTGTTTAGGTTTCTACTTTCTCTTTCAATAGTATTAGTTCAAGGACCTGAAAAAGCAAGATGGGAGATGGATTCATAAGAAGCCTTTAGAACCTTTAGCTAATGATGGTGCTTTGCTTCCTGGTTCAGGTTTTAGATACATTTTTTTATGATGATGAGCCTTCAGCTCTGCCTTCTGGTTCTTCAGCTCCTAGTTCCTTTATTTCTTCTCTTCAACAACTTCGAGATTATATGGACTCTAGATTTGATACCATAGAAAACCATTTTTGTGATCTCCACTATGATTTCTACTCTTTTGGCTTTGACATTTAAGGATTCATGGATCACTTCTACAACATTTATCCTCGTTCGCCTCCATCTGATGATCCTCCTGCCTAATCTTGTTACTTGTTCTACTTTTCTTGTTTGCATATTTATGCTTGGAACTCTATGTTTGGACATCTTTGTAACTTTTTGTATGAGCAATATGCCTCCTTTTGCTTAATATATTGTATAAATCTTTTTGATGAGGTGAAAGGGGAAGAAATAAAGGTATGATTGGGTATGATTAATCTTGTGTTTTTGAGTATTTCTGATTTGTTTTTATTACAAAATTATTGGAAAGCAGTTATTGAGGGGGAGTAAATAACAAATAGCTTTTACATAATTATTTGCCCTCATCAAAATAAGGGAGATTGTCAGACTAAATTATATGATATGTGATTTTGATGAGAAAAAACACTTATGTAAAAGTTTTTGTAAACATACTTCACTTCTAAGATTAATGATTTATGAAAGGAAAAATATACATCTAGAAGTTTGTGTTGTGTGGTGTATAGGAATTGCACTGGTAAGTTGGTTCAGTAGAAGATAGCACGGTTATGATCGAATCCAAAAATCTAAGGCGCGAAGAGGAAAAATTAAGAAACGATAAGGCGCGAAACTTGGACTAGTGAGCCTTTAAATCGACTATTGCGCACATTTAACGTTGTTGTCTATCAGACGTTATCACCAATGGACTTTTCACTTTTTGAAGACTATAAATACATGTTCTTTTAAAGATTCAGAGGACTTTGAAAGTTCTTTCATTTGCAAACAAACAAATCAAGAATCATCTTATTATTATTGTTCTCTTGTTCATCACTTTGCAAATTTTGAGTAAGAGTGAGAAAATCAATTGTAGGGCTCTGTTCTTATTTTGTAACTTTAAGAGAGCACTAACAAAGAGAGAAGGAAATATTTTATTTCTCGAGTGTTGTAACTTGTGTATTGCTCAATTTAAGCATTTTAATTTGAGATCAATAAAGTGTGTGAAGTCTCTGTTGGAGGCGATTGTGGGATCGTGGAGAGTAGGAAGCGGGCTAAACTCAACGTTAAATTTGGGCTTGATTTCTCTTTCTCTATCTCTTTTACTTTCTTTCTTGTACTTTATTATTGCTATATTAGTTATTATTAAAGCTTAATTTAATTAACTATTTGAAAAATTATCTTATTGTGATTTTAGGTCTAAACTCAGTTCATACTCTCTTGAGTATTTTCTAGTGCATTTTCAGATTGTGTTACTAGCATTTGTAAAAATTCAGTTTAGAGGTGGGGTGAAAAAAAAACCAACCAAACCATGAACCGCATAGCATAGAACTAAACTAAAAATTCAGCTTATTTTTAGAGCCGGTTTGGTTCGAAGGATTATGTCTGGTTCATGATTCTAAATGGAGTTGTGAACCAAACCATTGGTTGATAGACATAAGGCTGCAAATGAGCTGAGCCAAGCCAAGCCAAGCCGAGCCAAGCCGAGGCGAGCCAAGCTTTTAAAGTTTCAGGCTCGACTCGTTTAAAATTTAGCAAGCTCGAGTTGAGTTTTTAATAAGCCTGAAATTGAAGCTCAAGCTTGACTCGTTTAGTTAGATGAGCTTAAGTTTAAGCTCGAGCTCGGCTCATTTATAAAACAAGCTTGATCCGGGTCGAGCTTTTTATTGAGTCTAATGAGCTTTTATCAAGCCTGAAGTTTAAGTTCAAGCTTCACCCATTTAGATAGCTTGTTTTCCATTTTGTTAAACCTAAAATATAATATATAAGTATTGCTATAATATATATACATAATTATTAAATGAAAATTAGTTTTTATTGTTTTTATTATGTAATTATAGATAATATGTCATGTATAAAGAAATCCACAATTCTATTAATAAGCTTATTAATAAGCTTATTAACGAGCTTGGTCGTGGGTCTATTCACGAGCTTGTTTACAAGCCAGCTCGTGAGCCTAAATCAAAGTTCGATCTTGGCTCATTTAGATAGATGAACTTTACTTTAGGTTCGGATTTGGCTCGTTTACTAATTGAGCTCGAGTAGCTTGGCTCGTTTATAATCGTAGATATACATATATATGACTGGACAAGAAAAACCCAACTAATTTAACTAAAAAATGTCTTGATGCTAAAATATTCAAAACATTTCAAATTTTATCCTTTACATTTTTTACTTGAAGACATCGCTCATTACCTCACTCTCTTTCTCTCTCCTTTTCTCTGCCCCAAAACCACAAACATCTAAATCTTCCAACAAATCTCTGATTTAAATAAAAGGTACTAAATTTTTCATTTTTCAGTTATTCTTTTAGTACTCGTTTCTCATTCTATTTCTCAGATTTTTTTTTTTTTTTATGTTCTCAATACAATTTATGCACTCTAGGGTCCTACCCTTGCTATTTTGTTTGTTCATGAACTTTGGTATTCTTAATGGATTTTGTTCTTTTTTTTTTTTTTGTACCAATACTAAAATGTCTATGTTTTGTACATCTAGTTACATGCCTATGAAGCTAGTTGAATCACCTACTAGTCAGAGTGCTTTTTTATCATCTTTTTTATTTGCTGTTTTTAGCTTTCACATGTTATTCAAATAGTGAAAGTGTTGAAATAAAATGAATGCAACAATACTAGATAGGGAGAGCACAGAGATGAGAGGAGAGAAGTATCAATTATGAAAATGCAAAGTGTGATAATAAATTGTTGAAATTGGTTTGTGAAGGTTGTGATAGAGTTGTTTTTATATACAAGTAGTGACCAATGAGAAAAATACACGTGGACATAAATACAACTAACAACTAAGAAGCTAAGCTATATTAGAGTATCTTCACATCCTCACCTTAAGTTAGAGCCTCTCGGAGGCCTAACTTGCAACATAAAAGGCATAACTGCAGCAAATGCAAAGCCTTAGTAAGCAAATCAACAAGTTGTAACGAAGTAGTTACATAAACTGGATTTAGGAGACCATATGTAATGTGATCTTGAACAAAGTGCGCATCTATGTCGATATGCTTAGTGCGGCCATGAAGACATGGATTGTTGGCAATGAGTAAAGCTGACTTATTGTCACAAGAAAGTAAAACTGGAAAGTCTATAGGAATATGCAAATCTTGAATAATAAATGATACCCAAAGCAACTCCTTTATAACGATAACTAAGCTTCGATATTCAGCTTCAATTGTTGATGTTGCAACCGTAGCTTGTTTCTTAGTTTTCCAAGAAACCAATGCATCTCCAAACATAATGCAATACCTTGTTAAGATTTCTTATTACAAGAACTTGAGGCCTAGTCAGAATAAAAAAAAATTCTATGTGGGGGCAAAGAGTTAACAGCAGGATAAAATAAACCTAAAGATGATGGGCCTTTCAAATATATAAACACATGAAATAAAGCTTCTAAGTGAGGTTGACGAGGACCTAACAAGAATTGACTTAATTAATTGACAGCAAAAGTAACATCTGGTCTAGTAATTGTATTATATAGAAGGTGACTGATCAATCTATGGTAATAGGTGAGATTAGGCAAGGCATCCCTTATTTCGTGATCAAGCTGCAATCATAGAGGTAATGGAAATGAGACAAGCCACGCTTCAATCATGCTAGCGTCTTGCAAAATGTGTAAGATGTATTTGCACTAATTAATAGGAATCCCTGCTTTTGTGCGACAAATTTCTAGGCTTAAGAAAAATCGAGCCAAACCCATATCCTTGAAAGTGAATTCATCATCTAAACGCCTCTTGATATCCACAATAAAAGACTCATTTGAACCAACAATGAACATATCATCAACATCTAACAAAATAAAAACATACCCAGTTAAGTCAATATGAGTATATAGATATAATCATGCTTGAATTGAGAAAATCCAAGTGAAATCAAGAATTGTCAAATTTCCAAATTCCATTTCCTTAAAGCTTGCTTAAGGCCATATAAGGATTTTTTAAGCTTAAAAACTTGATGTGGTAAAGCCTTAGAATAGCCTTTGGGTGGAACCATATGGATGTCTTCATCAATTTGACCATGTAGAAAGATATTATTCACATCTTCTTGGTATATGGGCCAACCACGAGCAACTACAATAGATAATAAAATCCTAACACTACCTAATTTCACAGTAAGAGAAAAAGTATCATGGTAATCAACTCCCTCTATTTGAGTATGTCCCTTTGTTACAAATCTAACTTTATATCGTTCAAAGGTTCCATCAGGCCTATACTTGATTTTATACACCCATTTAGATCCTATAGCTTTCTTTTCTTTAGGCAATGTGGTTAATTCCTAAGTATCATTACATTCTAAAGCATTCGATTCATTTTGCCAATCTTTATGTTTGGATGCTTCCAAGTAGTTATGTGGTTCTTGAGTTGTTAACACATTAGCAAGAGATGCAACAAAATCATTAGGTAAGTAGCAAAAGCAGTAATGTCAAATAGTGGGTAAGGATGAGAGGTAGCAGTGTATAAGGATGTATTAGCTAAATGTGGTGTATGTACTACCTCATGAACAAAATCATTGAGCCATTTAAGTGAATGCCTTGATCTAATAGACCTTCGTGAGGAATTATCAACAGGTGATAAGTGTTAATCAATAGAAGATTGATAAAGAGATACAACAGTCAACTGGTGATCAATAGAAGATTGATTGGAATCAGGTCGCAAAAGATGATTAGTAAAAGACTAATCTATCAGGTGACAAACATGGTGGTATGAAGGAGCTGGAGACTCAAGAAAAATAGTTGGTAAAGGAGGAGAAGGAATAGATAATTCTTTAGAATCTTCAATACTTGAACATCCATCTTTCAAAAGGAAATATCTCTTCAAAGAAAACCAAATCTCTTGAAATGAGTATCCGCCTTTAGGAAAGATCATATACCTTATATGCCTTTTGTCCATAAGCATGTCCTAAGAAAACACATTTGATTCCTCTTAGCTCAAACTTGTTAGTAGATCATAGATGTTTATCCACAAAACATAAACAACCCACGACTCTCAAATTGTCAAAAGCTGGAGGATAGCTAAAAAACTTCTCATGTGGACATTTCCAATTCAAGGCTTCCATGTGCATCTTATTGATTAGATAAGTATCTATAAGATTGCATTCCCCCAAAAACTCCTTGGGAAAATTAGCATAAAGCCTTAATGTTTGTGATGCATCCAATAAATGTCTATGTGTCCTTTCAACTTGTCCATTTTATTGTGGGGTATAAATTGTTGTGTGCTGGTGCATTATGCCTAAGTTCTTGAACATAAGTTGACAATCCTTAGACACAAATTCTATCCCATTGTTTGTCCTAATGTATCTAGGAGTCAAGGCAAAATGATTTGACAAATAACAGAGGAATCGAACATGAATAGAATGAGTTTAACTTTTGTCCAAGAGCAAGAAAGTCCAAGTGGACTTAGTATAATCATCAACAACCGTTAAGAAGTATTTTGCACCAGATATAGACTCCACACTATTAGGCCCCCAAACATCTATATGAAGCAATTCAAACATTGAAGAAGAAACATGTATACCTTTGAAAGGGTAGTGTATGAAATTTGGCTTCTTAACACACTTGACAAACGAAATTCTTCAAATTTTAATGTTTACAAAAGTCTAAATGCTCAAGTTTAGAAATGGAAGTGTGCCCCAAGCGAGCATGAATCAAATGTAACATGTTTGAGTTATAAGATGAATTAGAAGTATATAAGGAACTAGAAGAGGAAAGAAAATCATACTCAACATTTGTTTTGTTGTGTAGCACATACAAGCCATAAATTGCTTTAGCTGAGGCAATAGTTTTCTTAAGTATTTGGTTCTGAAATTTGCATTCAAAAGTATCAATAATAGCAAAGAGGTTATGATCTTAACTAGGCTATGAATGAATAAAAGATTGCGATTGAATTGTGGAACAAAGAAAACATTATGAATGGTAAGCAAGTGGTTTAAATGAATAGAACCAACTTTATGTACCAACAATGTTCGTCCATCAAATAAGATAACGAGTATAGAAGTAGTCAAGGATGAGATATTATGTAAAATGTTTGAATTTGGTGTCATGCAATTAGTTGTCCCTATGTCAATAATCCAAGTATCCAAATTACTACCAAGAACATGAAACACAAAAGATAGGAAAAAAAATCTGCTGAATCAACATGGTCAATAGATGCTTTAATATGTTGTTGTCCTCTAGCTCCTACAATTCACATAAGCTCATCACATAAACTTTGCATAGTCTTTGGATCATGATCTTGAATCTGAAGATGTTGTCCCAACTAAATATTAGAAGATACATGATCAAAAGGTTTCTACAAATTCACTACTAAAAAATCAACATAAGTATCAGATTTTGATGTATTCATAGCAGTAGCAACTACAACATTTGCTCTTCTACGATTCTTAAAAACTCTTTTTCCTATGAACCAATCACAATATCTAATTATTTGGAAACAATTATCTATTGTATGTCCTTTACCCTTGCAATGTCGACACACCAACTTTTCCTTGAATTTCTTCCTTTCATTCATATTTGAAAAATCCTTTCTTTTAGTGTGAAAAGCTGAAGCCTCAATATCAGAATTAAACATAGAAGTAACTTGTCTTTGTTTCTCAATTTGTTGAACCAAATAGAATGCTTTATTGACACTAGGCATAGGTTCCATTATTAAGATTTGATTCCTAACATTATCGTACACATCATTGAGGCCTATTAGAAGTTGCATGAGTTTGTTTCTTGACTCAAAGTCTGCCACATGCTCTTTCAAACTACAAGAGCATCTATTCACAGTCCCATAATCGCACTGAGGATAAGCTTGCAATTGTAGAAGCTCATCCTAATACCTCTTTAATTTCCCATAGTAAACACTAACACTTTAATTAGCTTGATTAAGGTTAATGATTTATTGCCCTAATTGTAAAACCAAAGGTCCATTCAAGACACCATATTGTTCTATGACTCGATCCTAAAGGTCTTTTATAGATTGAGTGTAGAGAAAATTTTGAGTAATGTCACTAATCATGGAATTAAGAAGCCAGCACCTGACCACATAATCCACCCTTTGCCATCTAATCACATTAGGCGAATCATCATTTGGTTTAAGAATAGTGCCATCAATAAATCCAATCTTCAATTTTGTACCTAACCCTAATCTAATCGATCTACTCCATCCTAAGTAATTGTTTCCATTGAAAATTAAAGTTCTTATAGTCATATTAGGGTTACCTGAACTTTAAAGTTAAAATAGATCCATAACAAAGAAGTCAAGAATCATAGAATCAACAAACGAAGATGACCTACTCATGATTGCAATCAAGATGGGGTTACCTTAACCTATGCTCTGATACTAAGTGAAAGTATTGAAATCAAGTGAATGCAACCATGCTGGATTTGGAGAGAACAGAGATGAGAGTGGAGAAGTATCGACTATGAAAATGTAAACTGTGAAAAATGAATTGTTGAAATTGGTTGTTGAATGTTGTTACGGAGTTGTTTTTAAATACAAGTAGCAACCAATGAGAAAAATACACATGGACATAAATACAAGTAATAATTAAGAAGCTAAGCTATATTAAAGTATCTTCACACACATGTTATTCAAATAAAGGAATTTTTCGCTTAATGGATTAACTAATTTTTGTGTTTTTGCAAAGTTAGCCTAATCCTTTGCAAGATGATCTAACATATTTAGTTGTAAAGTATCTGATCATGCGATTAGACTCTAATTGTCATTTCTTTGCACTTCATGTTAGATAATCTCTTTAATACCTTGTTTAAATAGCCATGGTTTATCTGGAGCATTTGTGTTAATTTATAAGTTATCTATCTTCGTAGCTTATTTGTTAAATGTAGTGTAATGTAGTCTATGCTATTGTTCATGTAATAATTTATGCATTTAAATGTCGGTGGCATATACCAGTTTAACCAATATAACTATTCTATTTTGCATTCATTCCAATGAGTAATGACTACAACTTGAACATAATTCTCCATTTAAGATCACGGAAACTACTTGAAATTGTTAGGTATCTAATCATGTGACTAGACTTTAATAGTTGTTTCTTTGCAATTCATGTCAATAAATTAATTTAATTTCTTGAATGAATTAAAAATACTATTTTACCTCTATATTGAATTTGCATTTCAATAAATTAAGTTGATTTTTGTTTCTCTGCAAAATAGATAGGCATTCTTATGCAATGGTCTTCAATTTAGTATACAATAATAAACCTTAGAAGTTTCAATATAAGCTTTAATGACTTTCATGCCATCAATGAAGTAATCCTTTTTTTTTTTCAGTAAGATGATCACCTTAGCAGTCTAGAAATTATTACTTTAAAAAATAATGTGAAAAATATGTTTTGTGAGTTATGATACATCTCATTATAATGGAAACATCATTCATGAAAGTGATGAATATTGTTTGGTATTATGCATGAAACAAGTTCAAAAGGCTGCATGTCATAAAGTCTATTCATCTTATTAATATCACTTATGCTAAGAGCTGTAATAAATGAATTTCTTGTCATTTATATATTTTCATAACTAACGTTTCGAATTGTATATCAAACCATGCTAAACTATTTATTTTTTTTAAGGTTTGAAAAATTAGCAAACCAAACCTTAAATTTTGGTTTGGTTCAGTTTGAGGGACAAACTAGATCCAACCGTATCGCACATACTTTTAGTAATAGATTAATACCTAAAAGAAATTTGTACCATAACGATACCTGAACTTTTTAATTGTTTTATGTGCAATACTTTTGTTCAAAATCTAACCATTTCTTTAACTATAAGCTGACACGGAAAGGGAATTCGGAAAAAAAAAAAAATTCTATCCTAGTCATCATTTTCATCTCTTTTTTCTTTTTTACTTTGCCCCCTTCCCTTTCTCTCTCTCTCTAGTGCTTCTTATTCTTCTTACAATCTTCAAATAAAATAAAATAAAATAAAACCTTGAAATCCCATAAGGTCATTTAAAAAAAATCCTTTTTGTACTTCCCCTACCCCAACTCCCTCTCTTTGCTTAAAATAAGGGATTTTGATTTAATTGATTGTTCTTAGATAAACTTCTTAGTGTTTAATAATAGAGTTTTAGGTTTAATAATTGATAAGATGTTTCTTTATACTTTAATTTGAAGTGAGGATTTCTTTTCGCTTGTTTTTTATTTTCTAGTTTGTTAATGATCTACAGTTGTTAGAGTGTTGACTTAGGTTTTTCGAGTGAAAAAATACAATTAAATTAAATATGTTTTCTTTTTCTATCTAATTTTTCCTAAACTTAATTGTTGCTTACTCCGTACTTCATGGTACAGTGTGGACCTGTTAGTATGTATATGTTAGCATTGCTCATTTATCGTCAATTTGTCAAAATAGTTTGTTTACTTTTAGTTACGATTCGATTGCTTATGAAGTATAGATTAGATGGTAACACACAATCTCTAAGTCTATAAGTTCTTGGGAATCAAGTTCTCCAGTCTAGATGGGAAACTACTATTAATATTAATCTTTAAAAAAAGGTCAAGTTTGATTGGCCATCGAGCTATAGATTTTGCATGCATTTTCTGGGTTTAACCAGGAGAATTTTGTGTTATTTTCTTTCCCCTTTTACAAGTATGTCTACGAAGAGAGAGAGGAAAGTAAAAAGAAACAGAAAAAAGAGATCAAATTGTTGACTATGAAAGAGAAATGTTTTTCTTTTTATTTGAGTTCCCTTTTTCATGTCAGCTTCTAGCTAGAGAAATGATTGGATTCTAGCTAAAGGTATCATGTGTGAAATAATTAAAAATTTTAAATATTGTCATGGTACAGAATTTTGTTTAGATATTATTATGCTACAAACCAAAAAGTTTAGGTTTTACGAATGAAACTTTACCATGTTAGATTGACCACTTTAAAGTTTATGAACTAAATTGAAATTTCATGTAAAGTTTAAATACCAAATTTGACATCTACCATAAATTAAATATGGTGTTAATATATATTCAATGTATCATATGTCTACTTTAAGAGGCTTAATGGCTATTTTTGTTAAACTGTTTAATTCTAAATATTATTTTGACGAGAATAAAATTATGCAAGTCATATGCTAAACACATTATAATTGATTGAGACTAATAGATCATATTAGATTGCTCAAAAGAATGCCAACTAAATAAGAAAAATTATGATCTTTCAAATCCAGGAGTCTATACGTGTGTGTTTGGAATTTGTGTTTGCAACTCGCTAGTGCAAAATAAACCAACCATAGCTCGTATCATGGTTTCATTTGGTGGGTGCAAATTGCTCATCCAAGGGCGCGGATACTGTGCTAGTGAGCTGGTAAAGCTTTACACTGGCAAGACGATAGGACAAAAGTAGTCATTACACATATTTAATGTTTGACGTCTTTCAGATGTTTTTTCCAATTGGTGTTTGACCTTTTAAAGACTTATAAATACACGTCTCTTGCAGTGTGAAGATAGAACTTAAGAGCTTTCATTTGCAAACAAACAAGGTCATTGATCCTCTCTTACTATTGTACTCTTACTCATTATTTTTGCAAAAAATATAGAGACAGAAAAATCAAATTAGTGCTCTATTCTTACATGTGTTATTTACAAAAAGAGCACTATAAAAGTGAGAACATTATATATTCTTGAGTGTTGTAATTTGTGTGTAGCTCTATTTGAGCCTTTGTGATTGCGATTAATAAAGTATGTGAAGTCATCGATTGGAGACGCATTATGTGATCATGGAGATTAGGAAGCAGGCCGAACTCCATGTTATATTCGAGCTTGAATCTTCTTTCTCTATCACTTTTATATTTTTTAGTACATTATTATTGCTATAATCGCTATCATCAAAGATTAATTTGATTTTTTACATTAAAAATTTATTAATTGACTGTTTTAGGTTAAATATTTAATTCACCTCCCTCCCCTCCAAATATTTTCTTATGCATTTTCATTTGGTATCAGAGCTAGGTCTCAAATTTCTTATGCTTAACCGCATTTAGAGTAGAGATCATTGAGAGATGTGTAATTTTACACATTTATCTATCATCAATATCACACTTCCATGCATATTTTGGGCTCTTAAAGCAAGATTCTATTTAAAATAGATGAATTGTATGAACATGGGTTAATTGTGATTAAATGTGCAAGAATCTGTCAAAAAGGACCAAAAGGTGCAAAAAAAATGTGAATTTCTACAGATTAAGAGGCTAAACATGTTTTGCCTGGTTCTTGTGTTCATGGCATTAGGATATGTTATGTTAATTTGTGAAAGAGATGTGCAGGAATTGATGCAACTATGGATGTTTATTGTTATATCCTATTAATGTTTGTTGTCTTGATAACAATTACTCTTTTTTCCATTTTAAATAAGTTTCTAAGTGTTGTAGATGGGCTTAATGTAAGCATGGCACTAGTTATGTCACCAATATGCTGCTGTTGCATGATTTGATAATTGACTGAGCAAACATCCAAGTAAACAGCAGTGGACAGCAAAGTAGCAGCACTACTCAACCTGGGCTTGCATGATTTGATGCAACAGAGCTACTACTGGCAGCTGTTGGAGCGCCTAAGTCAGAGATAGCCAATCTTGTCAAGCCATCTAGAATTGACCAAGCTTGACCAAGCAACTCTAGCAAATAGAGTAGAGTACCATGTCAAGCAACAATCCTTATTGCGACACAAGCCGAGCGGTAGCGAACATTTATCTAGCAGCTTACGTAGTTGAGGACCAACTAGCATTCGCATGCCTAACCTGACTTAGAGCAAACAGTGACCTCAACCTGTATCTCTAAATGTTGACTTTAGCTTCACAAGAAAACAACAACTGAATAGAGTTTGTTTTCGAACTAACCTGCAACACTGTTGAGCTCTTCACCAGCAAGAAAATAGCAACAAAGCTTATCTGAAATGCCAAGCTTCCTATTGAGTTCAAAAAATCTGAATTGTTCATCCAAAGCTACATCCCAGTTATGCCGACCTGATCTAGAAGCAAACCAAGCTATAGAATGCTCCACCGACCAAGACAATGCTGAGTGCCTTTGAAAAAGATAAGACTAGAACAAGAATAGGTTTCTTATGCTAAATTCCAACATTACTTATCACACTTCACACCGAGCATACGAAATCCGAGTAGTTAATTCTCCCAACACTTAATGTAAATGCTGCCTTCATGACAAAGTTTGCGCTAATGTACCTCATTAGTCTTGCTATTGCTAGCAAACACATGGCACTGAGCTCACATTAGAACTGGCCTCCACACCAACAAGCAACCATCATTTTAAGTTGTAGCAGTCCGAGCTTAATGATTAACAACAGTAGGTTCATTCGAGCACCTATCGAGAAGTTTAATGCTCTTGCATCGACTTGGAACAATTGTGGCATTAAATGCATTGGTATTTCTAGAAGGATAAGCTATCAATAAGCCACACTTTTAAGTAGGGGAAAGCTACCCTTATTGGAAGTATAGAATGAAAGTCTTTCTAAAAGCATAAATACGCTAATATAGAATGTACTAGAAAATGGACTTTTTAACTATTGAAGGAAAAGATGAAAGAGACTATATTGAAGAGGATATGGAAAGATTAGATCTAAAAAAATAGCTATGAACATATTGCATTATGGTTTAAATGAAAGTGATTTTAATAGAATACACGCATGTAAAACTGCTAAAGACATATGAGATGAATTAAAGAAGACTTATAAAGGAACATCAAGAGTTAGAGACATAAAAATGTCTTTTATGTAGATAATTTCAAAATTTCAAAATGCAACCTAATGAAATGGATGATAGATTATCAACATCATAAATCCTTAGAGTGTACTTGGAAAGAATTTTACTAATGTGCACTAAACTTCTTAGAACCTTACCTAAAGATTGGTAGGCTAAGAGAACCGCTATTGAAGAAGCACAAGATCTAAGTACCATGGGTAAAGAGAAACTTCTTAGAGCACTCATGACACATGAGTTGATCAAAAAGCAAGAAGAGGAATCAAGCAAAAAGGCCATTACATTAAAAGCTATAAGTTATGATTCTAGTAATGATGATGAGGAACTTGCTTTGATGGCCAAGAAGTTCAAAAAGTTCATGAATTTAACAACAATATAAAGAGGAAGGGTGATGATAATAGCTCCTTGAGATACAAAAAGGAAAAGAAGGATGTGATAACTTGCTTCAAATGTCACAAGCCAGGACACATCCAACAATACTATCCAATACTCAAGAAGGCATATGAGGGATCCAAAAGGGAATCTCTCATT
Source organism: Combretum micranthum (assembly GCA_024138025.1). Taxonomy (NCBI): domain Eukaryota; kingdom Viridiplantae; phylum Streptophyta; class Magnoliopsida; order Myrtales; family Combretaceae; genus Combretum; species Combretum micranthum. Next base: position 297,357 of record JAMXBD010000854.1, read on the forward strand.
GCCACTTGAAGCGGTGATGATTCAAGTGACTCGGACAAAACATCTACTTCATGGCATTGAATGATGAGGTAGGTTCTTCATCATCTCTTTCCTATGATGAACTTGCAACGATGTATAATGATCTATACAAAGAAGTAATGAAGTTGTAAAAGAAAAATCAATTTTTCATAGAGATGATGTCAAATGTAGGAAAAAGAGATGGATGTGTTACAAAAGGAATACAACAAATGAAAACTTGAGTAAAGACAATGATTATTTGAAACTTGAAAATGTCAAGTTAAACAAAGAAAATGAGAAATTGAAAATTGAAGTTGACTTGATAGAAATAGAACATAAGACATTAAAAGGTGATGATCATACCAATAATTGGGATAATGCATGCTTAAAAGACCTAAGGAACTAATAAATGAGCTTAAAAAAGCTAGAGGAACTGAAAAATGAAATGACATGTCGAAAGCTAGCTTAGATGATTGAAAAGCAACCATAGTCAAGTTCACCAAAGGAAAAAGGAACTTGAACACACTTCTTAAAAGTAAAAAAATGTGATTCAAATAAATATGGAATTGACTATGATAGAGATAATAGTTGCAAGCCCCATAAAACTCTGTTTGTGAGAGCTACTTATGAAACTTGCAATTATTGTGGCAAATTTGGTCATATTGCTCATAATTGTGCAATAAGAAAGACCATGCATTTGAATCATAAAAGCAAGCTAGTTTGGGTTCTTAAGAGAGAAATTCTTATTGTTTTTAACCAAAAAGGATCCAAACTCCAGTGGGTATCAAAGAAATAATCCCTTGTTTAGTAGAAATCTTCAAGAGGAAACAACAAATGGTACTTGAAAAGTGGTTACTCAAGGTACATGACCGAAGATGCATCACAATTCACTACATTGATCTTTAGGGAGTGCCACCTTCAGAGACAATCGCAAGTCAACAGTACTCAGTGAAGATAACATTCTAGTAAATAGAGATTTAATTATTAAGAATGTGGTTTTAGTTGACATTTTAAAGCATAATTTACTTAGTGTTAGCCAATTATGTGATAATGGGTTTAAAGTAATATTTCTTGCCAATAAATGCTCTATTGAAAAATTGATAATAATTAATCTCGTTTTGTAGGGTATAGATAAAGAAATATTTATAAAATCAATCTTAATGATTATAAATCTTCAAAAGAGACATGTTTATACTCTCAAAATGATGATAGTTGGTTATGGCATAGAAAATCGGGGCATGCAAGTATGGATATAGTTTTAAAAATTGTTAGAAAGGATCTTGTTAAGGGATTACCAAGAATAAATTTTCAAAAGGATAAGATTTATCAAGCATGCTAACAAAGAAAGTAAACTAAGGCTTCTTTTAAGTTTTTGGATGCAGTTTCCATTCTAGGTAATTAGAACTATTGTATATGAACTTATTTGGACCTACTCAAACCTTAAGTTTGAGTGGTAAAAAATGTACCTTGATTATTGTCTATGATTTTACTAGATATACATGGATTTTCTTCTTTGCATCTAAAGACGAACAAAAGTATGCCTTTTTTAGATATTGCAAGAAAGTGAAAAATGAAAAAAAGTCTTAACATTATAACTATCCAAAGTAGTCATGGGGGAGAATTTAAAAACTATGAAATAGATGATTTTTATAGCAAATTTAGAATTGAACAAACTTTTTCTACACCTAGAACACCGTAAAAAAATGGAGCGGCTAAAAAGAAAAATAGAACTTTAATTAGAAATGGCTAAGACAATGTCGTATGAAAACAACTTACCTAAATATTTTTGGGTCGAAGCCATTAATACCGCATGCTACATATCTAATAGAGTGTTCATTAGCCCTATACTTTAGAAAACCCCTATGAGCTTTGGAAAGGTAAAAGACCTAACATCTTTTACTTTCATCATTTTGGCGCTAAATGTTACATCTTAAAAGATGGAAAGGATCAACTAGCTAAATTTGATGCCAAAAGTGATGAAGATATCCTTTTTGGCTATTCCCTTACTAATAAAGCTTATAGAGTTTTCAATAAAAAAACTTTGGTTGTGGAAGAATCAATTCATGTTATTTTTTATGATGCCTTGCCTTATGAATGCTCCAATAATGATGTGAATTATGTATATGCAAATTTAGATAAATTTTCCTTTGAAAACAATGATAATGTTCAAGAAATAGAAGTAAGAAATGAATGTAGAAAGGATGATTTGAATGAATCAATTAGCCATGGCCGTCTTGAGGAATGGCAATATACTAGATCACACCCTAAGGATCTAATGATAGGTGAACCTTCAAATAGGGTGCAAACAAGATCATTCTTAAGAAATATGAGTAATCTAGTCTTTTTATCGTAAAATGAGCCAATATATATATATATATATAAAGTTTTAAAAGATGAATTTTAGATACAAGTAATGTAAGAAGAATTAAATCTATTCACAAGAAATGAAGTTTGGAACTTAGCTCCTAGACCTAATAGTAGATTGGTTATTGGAACTAAATGGGTTTATAGAAATAAACTTGATGAAATAGGATTAGTAATTAAGAACAAAGCTCGGTTACTAGCTAAATCATACAATCAAGCAGAAGGCATAGATTTTGATGAGACTTTTACCCTGGTTATAAGACTAGAAGCCATTAGGATTTTTTTTTTTTTTTTGCATTTGCCGTTTTAAAAATTTTACACTTTTTTCAATGAATGTGAAAAATGCTTTCTTAAATGGTTTCATTAAAGAAGAAATTTATACAGAGAAACCATCAGGTTCTGAAGAAAATGAATTCCCTGATTATGTTTGTAAACTAAACAAAGCTCTTTATGGACTCAAGCAAACTCTTAGAGCTTAGTATGAAAGATATAACAGCTTCTTATTAAATAAAGGATTTTCTATAGGAAATATTGACACAACATTATTTATCAATAATCACAAGTCAAATATATTGATTGTGTAAATCTATGTGGATGACATTGTGTTTGGAATTACTAGCATAAGTCTTATAAATGAATTTGTTAAATCCATGAAAAGTGAGTTTGAAATGAGCATAATAGGAGAACTCAATTATTTTCTAGGTCCTCAAGTGAACCAAACCGAAAAATGGGACTTTCATCAGTCAATCTAAATATTCTAAAGAACTCTTGAAAAGATTTAAAATGAACAATTGCAAACCTAGGGCTATACCTATAAGCACAAGTGTAAAACCTAACAAAGATGAAAATGGCAAAAATGTTTGTGAGAATCTATATGGAGGCATGATAGGTAGCTTAATATATCTAACCACTTCGAGACTCGATAGCATGTTCTTGATGTGCTTATGTGCACGATTTTAATCTTACCTAGATAAATCTCACTTGAGTATAGTAAAACACATATTCAAGTATCTTGCAGACACTATTAAAATTAGTTGGTGGTATCCAAAGTTCACATCTTTCGATCTAGTTAGATACTCCAATGTTAACTTTGACGGGTGCAAAGTTGATCGAAAAAGCTTAAGTAACACATGTCACTTTCTTGGAAACTCACTAATATCTTGGCACTCAAAGAAACAAGACCCGATTGCACTTGTAATAGCTGAAGATAAATATGTGGCTGCCAATATTTGCTATGCACAAGTTTTGTAGATGAAACAAACTTTGCAAGATTATGGACTAAAGTATGATTATGTCCAAATTTGATGCAATAACACTAGTACTATAGATTTGACAACAAGATTCGTTCCAACACTCAAGGACTAAGCATATCGAAATTATACATCATTTCATTAGAAATCATATTCTAAACAATGATATTAGCTTAGAATTTGTTGATATAAATAATCAAATTGTTGATATTTTTACCAAACCCTTGAGTGAGAATCGGTTTTGCACTTTGCATAGAGAATTAGATATGATCATGCAAAATGAATGCTAAATGTCATGGAGCCATGTTAGTATAAAATGAACTACCTTTTAAAACACCTCATATAGGACTTGATTTTAGGATAATCAAGATCTTGGATATCAAATTATGCTTAAATGTGTATGTTTTGAACAATGCCAAATGAAATGTTTATATCTTGTGTGTCTTCTTAATGGTCCTTATGTAACTTTTTTTTTTTTGAAGCCTACTTCCATCTTTTTCTTTCTTTCTTTCTTTTTTAAAGTGCATTTCGTCCATGTTCTACATGTTGAAAGTCTTTTTTGATAAAAAAAAAAGAAGAAAGTTCACACAAATATAAGTTTTCAAGCCACAAAAATTTCTTCTTGTTTGGTGCTTTTGATAAAAATTGCAGAATTCATCAACTCGCTAATATGCTTGTTGCGGGCATGGTTAAGAGGTGCGATAGCCTCTGTTCTCCAATATAAGTGAAATAATTTCACTAATTTGCCGGTATGTGTCTTTTAGATGCATATATAAGTGCTACCTTCTCTCTCTTTGCTCATTTCCTTCTTTCTTCTCCTCAACTACGACCTCTCTGTTCCTAACCCCAACACATGATTTCCTTTTCCTCTCAAAACCTCTCCTAATCTTCTATAAACCTACTCAAATCCTTTACCACTCTCCCTACCACCTATTTATCATCTCTAAAACACTCCATTCACTTTCTCTCTCCTTTTTCTCTTTCTATGCAACTTCTTACTCTCTCTACTCAACTCCACCAACACTATGCCTCCAAGGACTGCTCGTGGCCTTGCTCTACCTCCTCTACCTGTCTTTGACGCCTTCCTTTTCTTCTTTAGGAAGCATTCGGATAAATATACCTTATTTTGTGACCTTCCTATAGATGTTGGTAGGAACTATAAAGAAGATGTGTTAGAGTATTTTCATGTTCCTTAGTGTAGCATTGAATAATATTTTCAAATACTATGCTTTTTCTTGCTAAAGTCAATGAAGTGGCTATTAGAATGTTTTATTGTAATTTGACCGATTACTTAGAAGATGATAGTAGTTTGGATGTTCGAATGGAGACTAGGTTTAGTAGTTCAATTTTTGGAGAAATCAATTGTATTCGTATTTGTATGGAAGGAGAATTGAGATCTCTCATCCATCATCTTTGTAGTCTGATTAATGTTGATAATACTAAGGTTAGAAAGCCAAAAAATTTTAATGGAGCTAGGTACTATGAGGAGCTTTCCACTATCTTTGATATGGGTTACAATTGGTGCGAATTACACAATTTGTATTCCACTCAACTTTCCCTTAAGCATTAGGTTCTTCACTAATTCTAGATTGATAATTATGTTCTGCTTAAGGAACAACAAACTCAAGTGACCCAATAGGACTTATGGCTTATGGTACGCATCTTGAAGGGGGATAGGTAGGGGTGAGCATAGACCGGTTAACCAATGCATGATCTTATTTTTTGAATCTAACTATTATAATTGGTTCTTTAAAATGTCAAACCTAAACATGTCCATTGTTAACAGTTAACCACTTTAATGGTTAACCATTTTGCTTAGTTAATATTTTTGGTTCTCAGATTTTAACCGGTTAGAATAATGTCTTAATAAAATAGAGAATAAATTGGTAAAAGTGAGCAGATTGGTGGCTATAGTTCATGAGAAAATTTATCATTTCTATAATATGTTGTGCGGTATCCTTGTTGAAATCTTTGAAATTGCTAATCATTCCATTCTAAAAGATTGCATTGATGTTTTATTCCCTATAAAATTACATGTTTATTATGCTGGGCATTAATATTAATCTTTTAACAATTTTACTTGGGTTTAAATTTTTTTTATAATTACTCATATGCAAATCACACAAATAAGATACAGATCTAAATTAGATATAAAACTCAAAATTAATACTAGAAAAATGAAAAAAAAAAAAGGAAATGCGTGAACATAGGACACTTGAATACGGACAAAGTCTAGCAGTTTTGTCGAGGAAGGCTTATGACTAAACAAAGATAAAGATTGAACTATTGAAAATGACTAGACACAGAGGAAGGTGGAAAGGAAACTGGAAAGTGATTTACCCAAAAGAAAAAGAATGAGGCGTAGAAGCGGAAATTAGTGAATAGTGATTACATTAGGATTTCAACTCTTTATCCTTTTATATTTAAGAAAAATTAATTATATATAATATTATATATTTATAATATCGATTAACCGTTAACCGTTGGTTTTCGTAGTTACAAATCGAAAATAGATAAAATTAAAACCATGAACCTAAACCGAAATCGAAGAATTAGCTAACCATATTTTTTGTTTTGGTTTTCTGGTTTCGGTTTGGTTTTCTCGGTTTAATCAGTTTTTTTTCCTACCCCTAGGGGATAGGATACACTTCTTTGATCTTATGTTTAGAATCTTTAAGAATGTAACCAACAAGCTGCTCAAGCAATCTTTCATGGAAGTAGGTTGGTCACTCATCTGTTAAGGAATAAAGGAGTAGAGTTCTGTATTGAGACTCTCTCTATCCAGGTTCCCACACTCTCCTTAAATACTATTAGTTCAGGTACTTGGAAGAGACAAAATGATAGATGGGTGTGCAAGAAACCACTAGAACCTTTGATTGGTAGTGGTGCACTTCTTCTTGGTTCAGGTATGGACTCAAGTTCAGATGCAGATAAGCCTCCTATTCAACCTTCTAGTTCATTTGCTTCTTTCATCTACCTCTTCCCTTTAGGAGCTTCGTGATCATACGGATTCCAGGATTGCTTCCATGTAAACTTAGATTTCTAGTCTTCGCTTTAAGTTCCTGTCTTTTAGCTCTGACATTCGTGGTTCATGGATCACTTCTATAGCATTTATCCTTGCCCACCTCTAGCTGATGCTTCTCTAAATTGATCCTTTTCCTTCTTTATGTGATGGTTGTTATGCTTGCATCTCATATTCTCTAACTTTTTTAAATGAACTATTATGATGCTCTCTTAGTTAGACTGTTATTAACTTCTATATCTGATTATTATGGTTTCCATTGTTTGTTGATCTCCTTATATCATATTATGAATGAACTCTTAGTCTTGCACCTTTCATAATATGCTAAATTGACTCATCATGTACAGAGTTTTTTATGAGGTCAAAGGGGAAGAAATAATGGTGAAATATGATTTTACCATCCTTAAACTCATTATGAACTCAAGATCGAAATCTACTTGCTTTACACTTAAAGTTTTTGTTATAACTTAAACTTGACAAAATCTTCTTCACCAAAAACTAAATTGTGGGGGAGTACTAAATTGAGAGGGAGCAAGTACCCTACATATAATTTTGCCCTCGTCAAAATGGGGGAGATTGTTCAACTGATTAATTTTAAATATGATTTTGATGAGAACAAAATAATGTAAACCATATGGTAAACACACCGTATTTGATTAAAACTAATAGATCATATTAGATTGATTAAAAGAAGGCCAACTAAACAAGAAAAATTATCATCACTAAACAATAAATATTATGATCTTTCAAATAAATGGAGTTCGTGTGTGTGTGTTTAGAATTTGTGTTTGCAGGTTTTACACCAGTGAGATGATGCAAAATAGACCAGCCACAGCTCATATCGCGGCTTCATTCTATGGGTACAAATTGCTCATCCAAGGGTGTAAATGCTGCATTAACTAGTCAATGGGACAAAAGTAGCCATTATGCTTATTTAATTCTTGATGTTTTTTAGATGTTTTCTGCAACAAGTGTTTGACTTTTTGAAGGCTTATAACTAAACGTCTCTTGTAGTTTGAAGATAGCACTTAAGAGCTTTCATTTGCAAATAAACAAGCTCATTGATCCTCTCTTACTCTTATACTCCTGCTCATTATTTTTGCAAAAAATATAGAGACAAAAAAATCAAATTAGTGCTCTATTCCCACATCTATTATTTGTAAAAGAGCACTATAAAAGTGAGGATGTTATATATTCTTGAGTGTCGTAATTTGTGTGTAGCTCTATTTGAGCATTTGTGATTATGATTAATAAAGTATGTGAAGTTTTCGGTTAGATGACCATTGTGTGATTGTAGATATTAGGAAGCAGGCTGAACTCCACGTTATATCCGAGCTTGAATCTTCTTTCTCTATTTCTTTTACATTTTTCAATATATTATTCTTGCTATAATCGCTGTCATCAAAGATTAATTTGATCTTTTGTATCAAAAAATTATTAATTGGTTGTTTTAAGTCAAATACTCAATTTACCCTCCCCCCTCCTTCTTGAGTATTTTCTTATGCATTTTTTATTTTTTGTAAATATACTATCGCAAGTGCCAAATCTACCGATGGAGTGGATGAAGTACAATGTAGACATACAAACACAGTATTTAGTTAGCGATAAAGGGTATGCTACACGATTCGGTATAGTTTGCCCTCTTAATCAAACCAAACCATAATAATACAATTCTATTCTTTTTTCAATCTGAACTTAACCATATGATCTTATTTGTCATTAGCCATTACTCCATGAATTTAATAGTGCAAGATTTTCCTGGGTATGAACCAAGATGGTGCTTGATCTTTTGCTCAGCTTTGGGCTAACCTCTGTAATTAGTTTGATCACAACAAATCTAGCAAGTTGATACAAAAACAACATTAGAATAGAAAGATCATAGCTCTAAAAATAATTTCTAAAATCAATATTACGATTAATAAAACTTAAGTCAAATTTGTAAATTTAATTTTTTAGATAAAACATGTATGATGTTTATGGTGTTAAACTTAATATAGTATATGTTAGGGGAAGAATTTGCTCTCTTTCACTTCAGTGGTTAGCTTTTACTTCGCAATGGATGGTCTTCTCCTTCAACTACCTAAACTTCTCAACCTTCCAAAGAAATGTGAATTTTAAAAATTGTTTCTCCTTTACTTGAAAAGCTTTTGGGGAAAATAACTCACATTAAGAACAAGCCACATATCATTTATGAAATAATGGACTATTAATTCAACATAATATAAGCCGAGCAACCTATAATAAACTAAGAATGAATAAATGCACCATAAAACAAGATCAACACATGCTCCTTATGATGGAAATGAATTATTGAGTTAGTTTACAATCATCATATGTTGCATCTTCATTGAGCTTTCAAGAAGCACAATGACATTTTTCATTTCATGAATTCTATTTCACAAAATTAACTAAGTGAAGCCTAATGCTATCATTGTTCGTGATAATTTGATCCAATCATAAAATTTGAAAAGCTTATAAGGACTTACTAGATTGGGTACATGAAAAGACCTAAACTACAATTACCATTAATCTATATGGTATCCTTATGCTTACCTCCCAAATTTTACCTATTATAATTACATACACCCTTCTTGGCACATCACACATTATAAAATTATGGATAAAAAAAGAAATCAAAACCATAAATAATAATCAACTACAATAGCAAATAAGTAAAATAATCAATCATTTGTACCGTATTGTCGAATGAATAATGTACATTTTCTGTTTAATCAAACTAAGTCATGTCTTGTAATTTGAGTCTCATGTGTGTTGCATATGCATATATATACTCAAATCAATGCACACACCAAAAAACAAAAGAAAAAAAATGAGTTTTAAGAAATTGAGTCACGTCCCATAATTCATATGATGAATTATAAATCTAACACTATATGGTGATTAATACAGACTGTGATATATCCTTTTTAGAACACTGTCGTGTCATGGGAGTTAGTCAAATGCTGCTGATCTATGTATGTACATAGAGAGAGAGAGAGTACCTTACTTTCACGAGTGAAAGCAGGGTTCCATTCCACTTTCCAAAAATTCGTTTTGTAGCTATGGAAGGAGACAAAGGAGAGAGAAAGAGTGAGGGATGCAGATGGAGGAAAGAGTGAGAGAGGGCATTAGAATCGAAGGAGAGATACTGAGAGAGGTCATTAGATTGTCGGGGAGTGATTTGTGCGTGTGCGTGTGTGTGCGTGTGTGTGTGTGTGTGAGAGAGAGAGAGATCTATGATTGTGATTTTAGTGTTAGGACATAGGAGGGGGCTTAGAACTAGTTTAGCAAGGTTGTGAGAGATAGAGAGAGGGCAAAGCTTATGGACGGTTGGATTTGGTTTGGAGTTGCGAACTAAATGGCTATAGTTGAACCGCAATGTAAAACCAAATCGTATGAAAAAGTAATCAAATTTTTCGTTTGGTTTGGTTTAGTTTATGGTATGATTGGTTATTTTGCACAATCTTAGTTAGTGATATATTGGGGGTTTGTTCAGCATAGCCACTTCGTTGCATAAGTTAGTTTGTGAGTTCGAGAGATTTGAGGGTAAATGAGTGAGGTCAAATTAGATCATATGCCAATACCTTTAGGGTATTGGCCTACTTATAGTTTTTTGTCATACCGCAATTGGGAGCCCACAGACTTTAGTTTCTCATAAACCTGAGCCCATATGGAGATAGGTATAGCGTTGACAATCTAGGACATGACTTGTAAACTTGGATACGATACGACACGATTAAAAAAGGGTTAGGTGAGCAAAAGTTGACACAATTAATAAATGAATCAAACCTAGAAACGACAAGAATTTAGATGTATCCAAGTTTATGTATAGGACCCAAACCTGTATAAAAACCTGCGAACCGGTTAAAATATATTATTATCCCTAACAAAATTATAAAATGACAAAACTATTCATATATGAAATAAATTATATATAGGTATAGTATATTATAAATTGTATAAAGATCATACATGTAATAAATATAATATAGATCTTATCTAACAAATAAAATATACATGGTTTATATATCAATATACAATTGATTTATTTGCCACATATATAACATGTATGCACAACATATATATCATATACTATGTAAATCAAATATTTATAACAATTATATATATATATTGATATAAAACAAACATATATTAAATTTGAAGATTATAAATATATAATTTGTAATAACTTGAAACTCTGCCCATCAAGATATTGTCCACTTTGGCAAGATGTCGCATGATTTTGTCAGTGGTACCCGCTATTTTCCATGAGGTCACCCATTTTAGGAGTGATTTCCACTAAGTACGCTTAACTTTAGAGTTTTAATAAACTTTAAGTTATTACACCAAAAGGCGCATCGATTATTAGAGTTCCACTACCTTATATTTGAGGGACATTACATACTTTTCCACTTACAGAACCGATGCCCTCGTCAGTTTCCTTACATAAGTTCACGACCACATCAGGTAAGGAGGATATTAGAGGTACTCCATACGTGCTTAAGAGGTACCTCTACTTTGAGGCACCGCGCCCTATACAATACTTAGTTTCCCTACTTCTAGCTGGTGAACTGCTATGATACCATCTGTAAATACGTAGAACTTTATTTATCGAGTTGTTGTCTACTTTAGCAAGATGCTGTACCGTTTTATCCTTAATGCCAGCTACTTCTCAAAAGGTCATCCATCCTAAAAGTACTCCCCATTAAGCATGCTTAACCTTAGAATTTTAATGAATTTTAAGCCATTCCACTAAAAGGCATCTCGATGATCATAGTTCAACCACCTATATTTGAGCGGTATTTCTTAATCTATATGTTATGTAAAATTATGCATATGGCATATTATATAAATATTTGTATTAAAACAGAAATTTGCATATGAAAAATTTATAAAATAGGTAGCTTGTATCTAATATATATAATACATGTAGCTTATAGAGTGTATATAAAACATGAATTACATATAACGTGTATCACTTAAGTATATTTAACATGATATATATGTGACATAACATATATATAATAAATATTTAAAATGTATATATGTATATATATACTTATCCACACATATAAGATCTATATGTTATAAATACAAAATTATATATTATATATGTTACAATTTATTTGTTACATGAATAAACTATATATTTTACATAGGGTAAATTACACCGGAAGATCACAATATTTGGAGGTAAGTTCATTTAGAATCATAACATTTCGAAAAGTTAAAAAAATGTTATAATGTTTTCAAAAGTATCTTATGAAATTTAATTAAGTATTTTCCGTATTGATACATGTTAGGCGAGTCCCAAAAAAAGGGTTTTTTGAGTTTTAATTAAATATTTCTCTTGTTGACACATATTGATGATAACCTCAATTAATCCACTTCTCTAAATGTTGTGAGCTAAAATGAATTTACTTACTAAACGTTATGATCTCTTTCGAACTTTTTGAAACATTGTGATCTAAAATGAACTTATCCGAAAATGTTATGACCTTCTGGTGTAATTTACCCATTTTATATATAACATTTATAGTTTATAATAATTATATATATAACTTAAATAGTACATATAAACTAAAAATTATGTGTAACATATATCACAAAGATATAATAATCTATATATATGTATATATATCGCACAAAATATAATAGATATTTATAATATAAATGGTTATATATATAACATATTTTTACATATATAAAATATACAAATTATAAGCATATTATATATATTATAATTCATTTATTACATATATTGAATATGCTACATATGTGTGTTTGGAACATAATAATATAAGTTGTATATAACATACCATACAAATTCATATTTATATATAATATAAAAGACAGACAAATTATAAATATTATACATAACACACACACACAACATATATAGTTATATAAAATACAAGTAAAGCCTAACATGTTGTATTTTAATATGATTTAGTTTTTTAATATGTTATGTTTCTTACATTGTGGGCTTTAAGAATGTTGTATTTGTTGATTATAATGACTGAATAATATATTTATTAGTTAGAAATATAGGTCGCATTTTTTTATTTTATTATCATCAATTATTATTCAATAATGTCATGCTTATTTAACAACGCACTTAGTCACATATTATAATATCTTTCTTGTAATAATATACGAGCAATATATCATATATAATTCATTAACTAAGTCTACAATAATAACTTTTTTAATACATTAATTTTCCAAGTCCACTATCTATTACAATATTAAATCTTTCTTATCACATCAATAAATAATACTAAATCTTGCTTATGAATCAATCAGCTAGTTGACACAAGACATGGTATAAACGGGTTGGGTCAAGGGTTTAGGTTTTCATACACGATCAATAAATGGTCGGGTTCCAAGGTAAGGTCTTTCAGACATGAACTCGTTTAGACACGGGCATGATACATGATATGGTAACATGAATTGTCAGTGCTAGATGGGTAACCTGGAACCTAAGATGATTCTTTCATTGAAGTGAAGGTAGCTAAGCTTGTGGCTCTTCCCTCGAGGAGGTAGAATTAAGAGGTGGTGACGTGGTCTTTAATGTGTAGAGTTACTGTGAGAATAACAAGGGGCCAAGGTTCTCGTTGGACCAAACCCTCATGAAGCTTTATTACGAGGCTAAATTTCACATGAGATTAAGGTCCTCATGGAGCTTGGTGTTAAGGTCGAGGTCCTTGTAGGGTTTAAGTCCTCATAGGGCTTCTTAGCCGAGGTACGTGAGGAGGCTTTTTATGGGCTTGTCAGCCCATTAGATCAATGTATGACCTGCTAGACTATAGCTAATTATTCCTTGTCAACACATATGTTTAAAAGGGTAAATATATTCTTAATTATTATAATTTCTAAAACTAAATGAGTTAAGAAATGTAATTTTTTAAGCATCAAATGTGGCAGTGGGTGACATCTCGATATGTGTATCAAACTAATCATCATCATTTCTATAACTAATGACACTTGGAACTTTTAAAGGAAAGTAGAAGTATGACAAATTTTTTGGCGAACAAATTCACAAAGAGAAATAATATATTGACCACTGCTTGAGCATAGATAATCTAATTAGGCGAAAAAAAAAAAGAGAAAGAGAAAGCTAAAGAAAATAAATGGTCAATAACCATTCATCCAACTAAAAAAACAAAAACTCCTAAACAAGCGCGTCTTACAGTCCAATAACTCTCTCTCCAAGGCTTAGTATTGAGGAAACATTAGTGCTGGTATCAAATACAAGTTAAATGGGGAAGCATTCCAAGATGATGTGTCCATGCTTTTATAGGTATTAAATGTTGATTATCTATCCTCATCCATTCCTTCTCAATTCTTTATCTTAATGATGTGATTGTTTGCAAAGACCCGACATGCTCAATTCTCAAATTAAGCACACCAAGTCCCCAACCACGTATAACTCTTACGAATTATACGTAAGATTGTCTTTAAAGAAGGTGTTTATGTTGAACATTGCTATTCAATTTTAGATTATGAAATCGTTTAGTTAGATTTCTAAATAACTGGATTCGGCAGCGGAAAAATAAACTTTAATAAAACGTTTCTACAAAAGCATTTCAAACTTCCACTATTGAAAGTGGAAAAACTTTCAGTTAGATAAATATTTACAAAAGCTTATTTACAAAAACACGGGCACTAACAAACCCTTAAATGAAAATACGAATTGATAAATAAATCCAGTCCTCTTACAAAACAAAGCAAAGAAGAAACAAAATACAAATATGTCTCGGTCCTATTACATTTCACTCATCTCCCAAATCTTCAGAATCGCCCAAACCCGGGACAACATCATCACATCAATCATCATCACCATCATCATCCTCATCAACATCAACATCAACAACAATAATAAGAACAACAATACCAACAGCCTCCACATCATCATCAAATCATCATCTCATCATCAACAATAACAATACCTGTAAAAAGAATAACAACAACAATAATGAGCCGGAGCCCAGTACACAGCAACACAATCACACACGGAGTGACACACGAGCTTAACTAAATGCAATGTACAATCAACAAGTTATTATCTTTTCTTTAAAATAAACAAATCAACAATGGAGCACTCACACTCCGGAACAAGCCAATGGGAATCTGGGGGTCCTGAGTAACAGCAGCTGCTCAGGGGGTTGATATAGATAGACCGGATATCTATATCTCCTATATCTAATCGATAAAGAATATTAATAGCATCATCTAGGGTTCACACTCCTTTATACACTCCACTTATCCCGGTCTATAATATCAGTTAGTTCAACGGTCCCATACCCGTGAACTAAAACATATTATTTCCTTCCGAGCCTAAGTAAAGAATATACCGATACAGTTCACCCTATTAGCTACCCACTTAGCCCATAAAAGAAACCACCATTGCATCATGGTGAACCATTGCATCATGGATTTGAGTCATTGCATCATGACAAAAGATTGGGCTAAGTGCCTAACTACCGTGCCATTGCATCATGACAAAAGATTGGGCTAAGTGCCTAACTACCGTGCCATTGCATCATGACAAGGTTGTCGCTCCCCGGATCCGGATTTAACGACGTAAAGCACAACCAACACTCATCAATTATTAAGCCGTCTTTAAGTTATTAATCCATTTAGGATGCCTATCCTATCAATCATCACGCAAGTTACTGCGTACCTTATATATGAAATCCAAACATAGCCTCAGAAGGAATTCCAGAAGATAAATCAGACATTTACTTCTGTTAAGGAAAGAACTCGTATAAGAAACTAAACTAAACTAAACATCCACTTCATCAAAATCATACAAGAACTTAAGCTATTTATCCATTCATCTCAAACTCATTTTATTAAACCCTATTTGATCAGACACTAATGTGGAACCCCACTATGGCTGCGAATATCTCCCCGCCAAAATATGGACAGTTCTCCTTTGTCTGTCAAAGAATTTATTTTCTCTTTATTTATAGTGTTTTATTACGAAAGCATTAACAAAGAATTCATAAACCAAAAACATTCATTTTCCAAGTAACACGCATTTGAAACAACATATTCTCCATATTATTCAAGGATCATCCTAATTCATTCATCTAAGCTAATTAATAGCTATTAACCCATTTTAGCTTAACATTAGCCAAATTGATTAGAATTAGTCATTTAAGTCATTTACTAAGCCAAGGTGATCAAACTATATCAATCTAATTCATTTTAGCTTAGTAAAGTTCATTAAGCCGAGTTAGACTTAGATTAACTACTAATTCATTATATGTAAGATCTATGTCAATTAATCCCAAGTTATCTTAAGCCTATCCAAATTCATCAAAGTTAAACCATCCAATCCATTTTAGTTCATTCAAGTTCATTTGGTCAAGTTGAATCTAGGTTTGTTAACTAAGTTCATTTTATAACTAACTTCTAGATTTAATCTAATTATTTGTTAAATCTATAAATCTACTTAACCCATTTTTAATTACATGAATTAATTTACTCAACACATCAAATATCACTTATCTATCTCATTTTATCTCAAAAAGATCCATTTCCTAAGCAAAACACATTTAACAAACAAAAATAAGTTTTTGACTTTGTTTTGAAAAGTGTTGCAGCTGGAAAGAATCAAAATTTAAGCATTGATAAGTTTCGAATTTGTAAAAACTCAAAACATGAAAATTGTAGATCTCTTTTTAAGCTTTCCAACGCAACTTAAATCACCTCAATCGGAGGTCGGATAAAAAAGTTATGGCTAAAATACAAACGGCTGCGAAACAGGGGAAGTCTACACGACCGGATACACGGCCGTGTACTGAGGCCGTGTTGGGTAAAAAAAATGACCCGAGAGCAACTTTTAAGAATTTCAAGGCCTACACGACCATGTACACAGGCTGTGTACACTAGAGCGAAAAAATGACGAAATCCCCTGTTTTCAAAATGCATTTTACACTTCTTAAAATTCTTTAAACTCATTCCAAAGTTACTCTAAAGCTTGTTACATGATCATCCCATCATTCAAACAACACCAAACATCTCCAAAACTTCATCAACTCCAAATCACTATTCATCATCATCTTCTTCCTCCAACCAAACCCCAACTTCCATCAACCATTAAACCCACAAATACATAAATAAACAGCACTCTCAACCCAATTCAACATCAATTCATCAATTACAAGTATAAATTGCAAGTAAAAACAAAGAGAAATAGAAATAGAAAACTTAGCTTTTTAACACAACATGCAATTTCTTCTCCCTCTTTTGTTCTAATATTGATTCCTTCTTCTAGCTTCTCTCCTAGCTTTGATTTATCTTCTAGTTGGCTTTGATCTTGAGTTTTGTTGAAGATTTGAAGAGAAGAAGAGAAAGGGAAGAAGGAAGGGAGAGGAAAAGAAAAGGATCGGTTGAGGAAAATAAGAGAAAGGGAAAAGTGAAGGGAAGAGAGAGAGGCAGAAGAGAGGGTTATAAGAAAAAGGAGAAGGATAAAGGTTAAAATTTAATATAAAGGAATATACGTATAGGTTTAGAGCTATCAGATCAAATATCTATAGTTCCAAGAGTATTTAAAAGATTGTTTCAGAACCAATATGTTAGAAATTAAGAACTTGCAATAAGAACTTAATTTGGGAATTTATTTTAGATAAAAGATATTTAATTTGAGTTCGGGTTTAAGAACTGATATTTTTATTCAAGCAAATGAACTCAAATTTTGTAAAGACTTAGGAATTAGTATTTAGGCTAAGAATCAAGAGTTTAGGAATCCTCTAAACATTTCAATGACTTGTTTAGAGAATTTTAGGAATTTCAAATCTCAAATTTCATTTAATTAATTACTAATCTAACTTTGTCAACTTGTCTATTTATATCCTATGATTAATTTAACTCGTTCAGATCTATCTAAACCTAATTTCTAATATATGTGAAGGTTTGGGGTATTTCATTGTTGATCCTTCATGTGCATGTTGTTAATGAAGCCTCTTGAAGTATGTAAATTTCTTCATATAATTTATTGTATAGTTCTTAATAATGCATGATGAATCTTTTTTGTAACATGATTTGATTAATATGTTACAATTTAGTCTACTAAGTTGCAACATAAAGCTACTTTGACATCTAGAAATGCAAGTTAAAAAAAAAAATAACTTTAACTAAGAATCTACACATTGGATAATATAATGATACATGGTTTATTCATTTTTTAAGTAATTACCGATTTTAATGGGATAAGATGCATGGTTAATTTCTTTGAGTTGAAGGCACATACTTGGGCATTGTATACAATTAGCTTCATATTATAAAAGCTGGTATTACTGTTGATGAGAGCTTGGAAAATTCATAAAGGTGATATTCAAACACTTGATCTACAAGTCTTCAAGTTGAACCTGATTTCTATCTCAAATGTAATGATTAGCTATTGATAGAGGAGAAAACATAATTAGTGTTATAGGATTGAATTTGATATGGTATTACACTCTTGAGTGATGATTATGGCGTAAATACTTAACTTGATCTTACTAACCAGTGACGATGTTATTGGATATTTGAATTGCTAACATGTACAATTAAACAGATGAACTCAATCTAAGTTGTACTCAAAGGTATATATGAGTGGTATGTTTTTATCTGTGTATATTTCTAATGTATTTGTATCTTGTTTTAACTTATGTATGTGCACCCATTTTTGCTTCATAAAATAGCTGAAGGGTTAATTTCATCTATTGACTCTAGATACTAAGAACAAAAATAAAAATTGTTAGTTAGATATGGGTTAATAAGGGTGCTAGGTGATCCTTTTGATTGAGAGATCCTGCTTTCGAGTGAAATAAGTTATAGATTAACATTGAGACATGTGTTAACTTGATAATATAGACTATGGCTCTTTATGGATTTTTTTTTCAATTAAGTTGATAAACGCATCTAAATGAAGCTATGGTTTGTAAAGGGGACTTTTCTAGTTGTGGACTCAGTTCTAGGAATCATTCACAATAGTTGAATTTAAGATCAATGTGATAACCCTATAAGCAGTGTTTGTTGAACACCAGTAGCACTTCAACTATGTAAACGATTTATAGATATGACTTATAGGTTGATGGACTAGTTGGCCTTATCCACACTTTAAAGATCGTACAACTTCTTGATCCGTAGATACTACTATTGTATAAGTTTATGAATAGGTTTAAGCGACACCTTGAAGATATGACATTTAATTTGACATTTTTTTCTTAAACTCGAATGCTCAATTGGGAGGAGTTTCTTGTTGAGAAGGAGCTAATTGTGTAATGTCTACCATCATAAAAAAAAAAGGTGAGATTGTTGAGCTAGAGGGTTCGATTAGGATTTGATGAGGACATATAACTCATAATAACTTAAATGATAAAATGAAGTTACACTTAATTGACAAAATGTGTTTGTGACACAATGAGATCATGATTGTGCGCTTTATATGTTGTATTTTAGTTTGGTCATGCAATTGTAGGATCTTATTGCATTACAACTAATGTTTAGATGTGATGCTACCATTTGGATACCTAAGAGGAATGCCTTGTTGAGTAGGAGTCCATTGTGCAATAGTTGTCCTTATAAAAAAGAGGGAGATTGTTGAAATAAAAGGGTTCAATTAGGATTTTGACGAGTAAATACATTCACAATTACTCAAGTGATAGAGTTAAGTTACACTTAATTGATACAATGTGGTTTATGATATGAAGTGACTGTGTTTATGCAGTTTATGTGTTGTATAGCGTCTAAATGTTCGACATGTCTCCAGATATAGCGTCTAGATGCTAGCATGATAAGAAGTCTAATCACATGCCAAGGGTTGACGTCCGGATGGTAGGCATGTTTTATGTTATTTGAATGTCTCTAATCATGATATAATAGGCCAGCATCTAGAATGCCAATATAGTCCATAACCTTCGGTGTTCAGGTTTTGTAGGTGATGTTTGAATAATAGCCTATGGTGTCCAGAGACTAATGAGCTTGAAAATAGCCATTAAAACATTCAATGCAAGAATAAAGATCGGAGAAAAAGGAGCAATAACTTGTGTTCTCAAATGTTCATAACATGAATTGTTGGACATAATCAATACACTCAAGGAGCTTATTATTTGCAAATAAACATTTATACGAATGCATTTATTAATTTGGTAAATGTCGCTAATGGTACCTAAATTTTGACAAAATATGCAATTAGAAACTTGAAATTTGAAATTGGTTAATTTAGAACCTGAACTTTGAAATTGATCAATTTAGTATCTGTAATTACTTTTCATGTATACTAACTAATATCACATAGGTACTATTGACATGTACAAAAAGTTCTTTTAAGTACTAAATTGGTCAGTGTCAAAATTCAGATACCTAATTACATATTTTGTCAAAGTTTGTATTGCGATATTAATCCTTATTTATGTTGTCCTTGTTCATTAGTTTTGCAATTATTCTTTGTGAGAGACTTAAGTAATGTCATTAAGTGTATAATTTAAAAATTATTGTAAGATACCACTCAAATGTTTATAGTGTGGTTTAGTGAGTAATAGAGCTATGCCTTGTATATAAGTGTGTTTATAGTAAAGATATCTATTGAGTTTTAGCTTACGTGTTTAGCCGATTTTACAAACTCATTGTATGTTACTATTTTACACACCTTGATTTCTATCTTCTAGAGACATATGATTACCTTATTTTTATAATTTGCTTCTGTAATGTTACATAAGAAAGAGGTTAAACATGATATTAGTTCAATGTAATAGAAATCTTTTAAATGCAAAAGGATAGACTCCTTAACAAACAATTGAGGAGGTCTTAATCGGTATTTTCCTTAATATAAATATCTAATAGCTAAGCAACAACTACTTATTAAACCTAATTTCCATCCCAACAATTCAAATGCAAGCTCCATTTAGGTTTATGAGAACAATAGCAATATTCAAAGCAATATGTGAATGGTTTAGGGAATGCAAGTAATGTAACAAAACAAAAAATATTTGCAAGCTTAAATTGCAATATCACCTTTTCTATTATCAATTTTCACAATCCATGCTTTTGATTCATCCATATTAGCATGATAGCCTTACAATTACCATTCCCTACACTTGAAAGGGGAAAAAAAAACAAGTAAAATTAAAAATATGTTCACAAACATTTACTTAATAACTTAACGACAACAACCAACAGGACAAGCAATATAATTCCCATTAATTTTTCAAGCCCACTACATTTGATTCACATTGCAGATGATTCGGTCCATGTTTAAAATTACACACTTGTGGTCGCCTACTTTCGAGAAGAATATTGACCACCTCTCTTGTTCAATCAAGAATGTTAGGAAAAATAATATCTTATTATGACAAATTATTTTTCCTCTTACTTATAAGCAATAACCAATGTAGTAAGTTGAAATTAAATAATAAAGAAAAAACACCATGATTTAATATGGAAAACCCTAATAGGATAAAAAAAAAACCACGAACCACAATACAAAACTTTTATCATAAACAAATAATGATATTACAATGTTTTTCTTACTAGTTATACTAGTGAATTACTAATTGTTCACTAAACTTTTGGATATTGATAAAATAAGAAAACTTAATTAATTCCTAAAAGCACAAAAATACCTATTCAATCTGGATTGAAGAGGATTGACAATAACTGGTAAGAAACACCTTGTAATTATCCATACCACAAGTTTAACAAAGAAATTTCATCACAATTAGATTCAATAAGACATCAAATTGTGGATTGAAAGTTGTTTTGCTAGGATTGATTTTCTTCTACCCCTTCAACAATGTGTAGTGTCAGGACATGAGTGAAACATGTGTTTACCATCCCTGAAAAAAAAAACTATTTAGACAAAAAAATTAAGTAAATACCATTACTATATTGTATCTTAAATATAAGATACACAATTTTACATATGTATTGAATATCCAAGATGCAATACAACAATTTAACCAAATTGTGTATCGCCTGTTAGATATGTGATAGATAAATATCATTTATACGTATATCGTATATTATGGGATATAAAAAGAATTTTAGTATCACATCTTAGACATAAAATACAACGATGATATTTATGTAATTAATTTTATCTAAATTATTTTTGTGTAATTTTTTTAAATTGATAGGTATCTCATTAGAATTCACTAAATTACCTTTTTTTTTCTTTAATTTTCTTGTAAAGCAAGTCATGAGGCTTCACTTTCCTTTTTTATTATGATGCATTCTTTCTTCACAAGTTATCTTGTCAATTGCAGCAACTTTCCTATTTTTCACCATCACACATATATTTTTCCGTTTTTTTCCCCTTAAAAATATATAATGATTAGAGTTTCCATTTTTATTTGCTATAGTCCCATATATATTGGACCCAAAACCTCATAGGCAAACACTAAATTGTATCATCTGAAGAATGCACATCTGCTTCCCCTACACATTACACATCTAAAGAAACGCTTTTAGGATTATTACGAGTCCAAATGTTAAAAGCAAACTTGGAATGCGACATACTACACTTATACCATGTGTTTCCTTCTCTAACAACATTACTGCTGATGGTAGAGGATATCACTAATGAAAAATGTTGTTCATTGCAATATGCACCACGGTTCAATTTACTCACTATTTGCTTTCAACTTCTTCTCTTACTTCAAAACTTTGATGTGACTTTAAGACATGAAAAATCTAGCCATAAAAATAGTTAGAGATAAAGTACATACTGTATGTTTTTGGGGTAAAAAATTAAATTAATTTTGTTTATAGTCAAATTATCAATAAAGAACTACATATCATCATAAAAAGTACATATTGACAACTATTTTTACTTTTAGAAAATAGACAATAGTTTACTAAAATTTAAAAATAAAATATGAAATTATCAAAAATAAATAATATATAGTCATTTAGCTAAACCATCCACTAGTAAAAAAAAAAGGGAAAAAAATAGAAAAACCTACCCTACCAATAAAAATATCGTAAGTTTTATTCAGAGTACCTGAACTTTTCGGTTATAACAGAAACATACCTAAAAAAATTTTGTACCAAAAAAATACCTAAACTTTTTAAAAGTACCTATGGACGAAAACCGTTCATTTGCTGACGTGACAATAAAAAATAATTAGAAAAGAATTTTTTTGTCCATGTTAGATTTTTTTTTCACTTTTCCTTCTCTCTCACTCCTCTTTCTCTTCCTCCTCCTTCTCTTCTTCTTCTCTAAAATGAAGGACGCCATTAATGGAGATTGAAAGCTCCAATTTTGTATTGAAAATTTGTTATTTGAAAATGACAAACGTACACATAATTTAACATGAAAAGATGCAAATAAATACTTATATCAACGTTGGAATGTGAAATCTTCAAAATCTTCATGGAACGTAAATACTTACCCAAATGCAAATAAATTTTTAGATTTTCAAAATGTTAAAATCTTCATGGAATGCAAATCAAAGTTGTGATATGTCTCTTCTCTACACGAGGACCATATTCATCTTCTTAAAATGATATTATTCCCTGACTCCATTTTCTCTTTAAAAAAGACCACCATTAACAAAGCTTTCAATTCCTTCACCACATCTCTTTATACCCCATTATTGAACCTTATCAACAATCTCAATACAACAATCTACTATCATTGCAAACTTAAATTATCAAATATGTATCCAAACATTAAAGAACCCAACCCATCGATCATCATCGTCATCGTCATATAAGGACAAAGTAAAAAAACCACTTAGCAATACTATCAATTGATAAAAAACCCAATATGGAATTGGAGATCACAATATTGCATAACAAGAAATAAAACTAGATATGAATTTGCTAAAAAAAATTAACAAATAAAAAAGAGTTCTTTTTCACCCAAAATTAACTAAAAAGCAAGTGTATTAGAATAAAAAGAATCAAAAGAGCATGAAGAATAATAAAAATTTTAGAATAAATTTGGATTTTTCTTACATTGGCAGTTTGATTCTATGAGATACGTTTTGAATTCTTCATGGGTGTTTTTTGTTTTAAATTATTTTAGCAAGTGGCGTTTTGTGTTTTTTCATATGCTTACATTTTTTATGGACAAGAAGAAGAAGGAGAGAGAGAGAGAGAGAAGAGAGAGAGAGAGAGAGAGAGAGAGAGAAGGGAAAGTGAAAAAAAAGGAACTCTTTTTTTAATATGTTCTGTGATTCTTTTTCTTTTGAAGAAGAAGAAGAAGAAGAAGGGAGAGAGAAGAGAGAGAAGAGAAAGAGAGAAGGGAAATTTAAAAAAAAGAACTTTTTAATAAAAATATGTTTTGAATTTTTTTTTTTATTTAAAAAAAGAAGAATAAAAAGAAGAAGAAGAAGAAGATTAAGAACATGGAGGAGGAGGAGGAGAAGGTAGAAGGAGAAAGAGGAAGAAGAAAAAGAAGGAAAAGAGAGAGAGATGAAAGAAAAAAGAGAAAAGTAAAAAAATAAAAATAAAAAATAACAAAAAGTCCAACATGGATAAAAAATATTTTAGTTGAGATCTGCTTGGCACGTTAGTGAGAAAATGGAAAAACAAATAATTTTCGTGAGAATATTGCATGCATACCTTATTTAAAAAAAAATACAAAACTAAATTGTGGAAAAAAATTACAGGAATAATATACTGTATTGCATTCTAGAGGTGCATTACAATTTTTTTTTAAATTACATGAGTATCGCATGTTGGACATACGATACTCCGCCAAACCTGTATCACATGCCATATGATACACCCTCAAATCTATATCGCACACTCAATATGCGATACAATGATTTTTAAAAGTTTTCACATAGTAGGTCGCTTCTAAGATGCAATACACTTGTAAAACTTTACATCTCCTCTTCAATATGCAATATAACAATACTATTTTGGTAAATTTTTATACAATTTATATTTATGTAATTTTTTTTACAAAGACAATAAATATCTCTAGTTTCTATTTAGATATACTTTAAGTGAAACTTTAAAAAATTTTAGGTACTTTAGTGAAATTTAAAAAAAATACAAATATTTTTTTTATACGAAATTTTCTTTAACTATATATTTATTACAATAAACAATACACCCTTAGTAAAACTTACCCAATAAAAATAATTAAAGAATAATTAATACTAGCCAATAACATTATAACCTAGTGATATAATCCTAATCTCTTAATCTATCAAGTGAAACCAAATTTGGATCCTCAAAGTTAAAAAAAAAAAATAAAAAGAAAAGGGCAACTAAAGCTATCAGCTCACGCTATGCACACGTGTCATTTTATAAAGTCGTGTGGACAAGCAAAAAGGGTTTAAGGTTGAAGGTTTAACGATTTGAGTCTGTTTGTTTTAGCTTTTTCCGATAAATATAAATACTTTTTAAATTTTTTTCTAACAAATTATTTATTAAGAAATAGATATAGATAAAAAAAAAATTAACAGTTTTTATCAAAAGATCAAATAGAATAAATATAGATAAAATTTAAATACAAATAGATATATTTATACATATCATTTAAAAAAAGTACAGATACAGATAAAAAACAAACAATCCAAACCGACATTTAATTTCAATGCCACCAAAAGCCCATCCATTCCAATTCTTTTGTATTTTTACTTTCGTCGTCTTTCTTCTTCTTCTTCTTCAAGCACTGAATACTGTAATTGTTTGTGTATAATTTTGTTGTTCTGTCAAGAATGAGTGGGAGAACGATTCCCTTCCTCCGACAAACGGCTTCCCGTTTCTCCGACAATATCGTTTTTCTCATCTAAACGCCACCGATCCCATCTCTCAGGGTATGTATTTTTCATTTTTTTTAATTAACTAATTTCTGTTATGCCGGTAAAGATCACTGCAGATATTCTGGCAATTCTAAAGGATCTGGCTATCTTGTTGCACCAAAGAAACATCTATCGGATATTGTAATCGAAATTGCATTGTATAGTGGGAAACAATTCTCAATTATGTTTTGGAAAGTTAAAGACAGTTTTATTATGTGTTGCTCATTTGGGTGAGTATATGCTGTCTGTAATGCTGTCCTAGCGATGTTCTACGAATCACAAGCTAACATAAATTGTGACATTTTTTCCCTAATTCCACTATATGTTTGTTTGGTTGTGATTGGTCCAACACATTGGGACAGTGTATTGGAGACAACAAATATTCATTTGTCCATTCTCAACTCGGCCGCGTGAGTAATAAGTACAGCATTTTCAATTTGTGCATTGTAAATCTTGACAACAATAGATACTGTCATGTAATGGGTCTTGAAAAAGGGAAAGAAAACATTATTATCGATAGGTAAGAATCCTTTGAAGTTGAGAAACTATGTTGGAAAGAAAGAGTTAAAGGTAGGAGATATATTGTCGTTGTACAGGAAAATGCTGTATGCTTGTGATTGTGAAAAGAATCTTCCATTTGCTTTGCCATCATTGCCTTCCTGATCATTTTTCCACTGTTCATTCTAATTTTTTATTTTGCTTGTTGCTTTGTAATTGTATGAAGTTCTTGTTGTCATGCATGTTTTCTTTTCCAAATGTTATGCTCTAGTAAAACATGCTTGGTGCAGGTGGTGTGAAGTATGTGTGTCAAGTTAGCGGTGGTAGCTGTACAAGGGCAAGAGAGCCCAATGAGAGTTATTTGTGGTTAATAATGTTGTCACAAGCAGGTAAGAGCTTTGCAATTTAGAGAGTGAAACTCCCTATTGTTTGGGTTGGGGCAGCGATGGGATGGGCAACTGAAGTAAGGCCTTGCTTTAGCAATTTGAGAAATGACTGAATATTGTGGTTGCAGCAATATTGATTGGGAAAGATTCAGATCCCATCTACGCAGATAGTGGGTCTGCTGAATCCACATTGGAAAATGGTGCGAAGGTGCTAATGTTGCTGAGTTACACAGAGTTGATGATGGTTCAGTGATAGCAAATGTACACACATCCAAATGGAGAATTTTTACAGATAATGGAAGGGATTCATTTTTAAAGGTAGATTACTTTGTCTCTATGTTTATCCTTTATACAATCTTATTTGGCCTCGCTTGCTCAATGCTGCTGCTGCTGGCATTATTCAGGGACAACTGGAGCAAGCTGAAAGGTTCTTCCTTTCTGCCTTGGAAGAAGCCAAGAAAGGTTTTGGTGAGAGGGATTCACATGTTGCATCCTCATATAACAATCTGGTGGGCGTCGCATCCTGCTTGTATTATCAAATTGTTGTCAATTGTCTCTCTGTCTCCAATTGTGGCTTGTAAGTTTGAGAAATTGGCATGGCAAATTCAATTTTACTTGTCTTTAAATGCTTGTTCTAGGCAGAGCTGTACAGAGTAATGAAAGCATTTGATAAAGCGGAGCCACTTTACTTGGAGGCCATAGGCATACTGCAGGAATCATTTAGTCCCGAAGACGTCCGGTATAGCAATCTAACGAATGTTTTTTGGATTTATATAATCGTAACGTTCTGCAATATTTTTGTTTGATATTTAGGCCCCGTTTGTTTCAAGACAAATATTTTCTGGAAACAATTTCCTTATTTTCCTTTGTTTGTTGAGCGGAAAAAACACTTTAAGTAAAAAACATTTTCCCTTGTAAGGGAAAATAATTTTCATTAAAAAGTAAATCCTATTCATTTTCAGAAAAGCGACTTACTTTTTTAAAATGAAAAATCATTTTCGAATTAGCCTTTGCTAGTATTCAAACTCTAACAGTGCGATATTTATTTCTTTTTTATCATATTTAACCAATAAATTATATTTTAAACATGAAAACAATTTAATGGAAAAAAGAAAAAAAATCATTAAAAAATTATAAATATGAATTGATAGTTTGTAAATAAATAATATATATTTTATACTTTAACGTTTAAATAAAATTATTTGGCATAATGTATTTATATAGTAACATGCTAATAATAAATTATTTACATAAGACAATGTTACGTAATATTGGTTAGCCAAACACCGGAAAAATTTTTCGACGTATTTTGTAAATACAACCAAACATATGAAAAAAATATTATTTTCAAGAAAACATTTTCATGTAAAAACACTTTTCCAAATACAAGACATTTTCCTTAAAACAAACGGAGCCTTAATACGCTTTTGTTTTGTATGGGGTTTTGCTCGAGATTTTAGGTCTTTTATAAGTCCTGTCCTTTTTCATTCATCTTGTATATCATACCTTTTCATATATTAATCAAATTCTGGACTTATCCAAAAAAGATTCTGCAATATTTACTACTGCTTTCCATGTGTAAAATGTTTAGGGTGTGGTGAATTAACAATTTGTAAATTATTGAACCTATGAGCCATTCCTCCAGTATTATTGACCCCATGAAGCTAAACAGGTGAGAGGGGTTTGAATTCCCTCTCCACTTTCTTTAGTATAGAAGAGCTTTAAATGATTGGGTTCGTTTTATGAATCTGAATGCAAGATATTATACTAACTTGAGTTGGTAGACCACATTGTTTGAACTAAACATACTAGCAGTTATCTCTCTCTTCATAGCTGCATGCAATGAATTTTTTCTCCAACAGTAGCAAAGGCATGAATATTTTATGCAATAGTGCTAGTTATGAAATATGGCCTCAGTGAAAGCACGGTTTTCATTACGTCCAGTTAACTGAGTACTGCACAAAATTGTGATATAAGTACTGATTTGCTCTTACCTCTTTGAATGCCAGTGTTGGGTTTTCGATTGACTAATCGACTTGCTTATACAAGTCTACAAGATTTGCTTGAAGGTGAATCTTGCATGAAATTTATTTATTTATTTTTCTGGTTGGGGTTTCCTTCAAGTATCATTTGGTTAGACAGAGTATAGCCAAGCAGTTACATCTTCAAGGTCTTGGCTTTAAGCGCTTGTATAATGGGGCCTTGCTTGAATGATTATGAAGGTGTATGTCCCAACATTTTCATCTTATTGGTGGAATCAAAGACAAGGGATACTGGTTGGTCTTGCAAACATATATTGGGAACTTGTGGATGTCTTAAGGGGCATATTCCTTGATTCTTAAAGAAGTTTATACCTTGCATAAGATTTTAGGTGGACAGTTTGATCTTGGCGTGAAATCTTGAAAGGGAAGAGGTCCCCATAAGAGCTCTTCAAGCATATGTTTGGTTTGGGCATGGATCCTGGCATCTGTATCTATTGGGCACTTAAATATGGAAATGGTGTTCTAATGTTGTGTATTCATTTTTAAGCTATTCATAGAATTGAGGACTTGAATCATTCTGTGAGTTTTCATTCTCTTCTATGGGCAGACACCTATAGTGGATATGGCAGATAGACCATTATTGAACTTGCTAATTCAAAAAAATAAAGAACGAAATCCTACTATAATTTTTCCCTATGACAATACAGAAAGTTCCTCTAGAAGATTATTTAAGCACCTCTTTCACATTTAAAGGTGTCATTTGTTCACATAGGAGGCTTATTCTGGATGTTAACAATGGAGAAACATCAAGAAACCGGGGCAAATTTTACTCAATAGATGCACGTTATGTAAGTACAATGAGGAATTGGTTAATTGTCTTCTCTTTTATTTTTTATTTATTCTTATTTTTTTGAGATGTAAGTTTAGTATTAGGATGAGATTTCTAGAACTCCTTGAGGGATGGGAGTGATACACTTACTTGTTTGGCTTTGGTAAAATAAGGAACATCTAGTATTATATGGATGATTAAAATATTGTGGTTGGAGATAGAGCAGTTGTGTGGTATATCATGTCATTGATAAAGACCCCTTAAAAACAAACATTTGTTTACTATTGGAATCAGCTGCATCAAACTAAAATAAGGAATGCTGCACTGTTCACTACCTCTCTCTCATCCTTTTTTTTTTTTTTTTTTTAACACCACATGATTTCATTGAAGCGAACCTGCTTATGTTTATAGAGAAAGAAGGATCTTTGGGCTAAGGTGAAAAATGATGCAGATAATGGAAAGATTAAAGAGAAAATTGGGGAAATCTTTTGTAAAGTGAGAAACAATGGAAAATCCAAGAGAATGAATGTCAAGAACAGACTGACTGAAGACCTGTTGAAGGACAGTTGGCCAAATACAAAGGAAGAGATATAGATGGAGACACTTTTATTCTATTTTTTATTCTAGCTGCTTATGATTCTTTTAGTATGGTCTCTTTATAGGTTAGAGTGACATATTAAGAAATAGGCAAAAGACTAAACGAGAAAATGAAATCTCAGAACAAAAATTGAAAGGAAATCATATGCAGATCTGAGATGTTTTATATTAATTAAATTTACTCTCACTTCATAGTTTTCTTATGCTCTTTCAAAGGATATTTGATCTTTTAGTGGTGACATTTATATTGGACCTTTCTTTCTCTTTTCTCAACCCCTTTTTAATATCTAAATTACCTCTAATGTGTACATCTGTAGCTTACCTTCACTGGCTTGTCCTTGCACTGTGTGTGTGGCTTTGAGGTTTCGACACTGTTATAGTGAATAGATAACTCAGGGTTGCAACATTGATCTTGCAGAGTTGGAGTTGCTTTACACAACCTTGGGCAATTTTATCTTGTGCAGAGGAAATTGGAGGAAGCTTCTAAGTGCTATGAGGTAAAGAATTGCATGGATATATTTGTTTCCATATGCTAGGGTGAGAATATTGTGCTTTTGTCTATGCTTTCGTGGAGCATGCAGAAAAACATAGAGCATATATATGCTTGGACTTTTTAGTATTTGCTTGCAAAATCTTTGGTTCAAATGTCACTGCTTTCATTCTCCAATATCTTAGTTGCAGTTTGTAGAATCAACTTTGATGTTCATCACTCACTAATGTATTTTGTGTTCTTTTTCAATCCACACAACGATTACCTGGACAGCGAGCGTTGAAGGTTAGGATTCTATATTTTTACACC
This sequence comes from Combretum micranthum, assembly GCA_024138025.1. NCBI lineage: Eukaryota > Viridiplantae > Streptophyta > Magnoliopsida > Myrtales > Combretaceae > Combretum > Combretum micranthum. The sequence continues at coordinate 327,839 of JAMXBD010000854.1, forward strand.
TAATGCATATGTACAATAATACACATGGCCATGCATTACTGATGAAAAGTTGTGAAGTAGTTCTAAGTTTTTTTGAATGTCATCGCATATTCCTTGGTGGAAAGGGTGCTATGTACAGTTCTGGCTCTTCCACCCTCTCTCTCTATGGGGGAATCAATTGTGTGATATTACTTACCAAAGAAAATTGTGATATTAATAAATCTGTTTCAACTAGTCAAGCGTTGGTGGAGAAAATATTATAACCAGTGTAAAGGTATTGATAATACTTATAAGTAAAAATTTCATATAAGATTACAGAATTACCATTAGCAGGGTCTATGGCTAAGAACAATGATGGCCATTCTTTTAATATCTTCATTTCCTCTGGGTTAATTATATCTATTTAATGTGGCATAGTGGTATGGTTGGTCTACTGCAAACAATTATTAGATTTGTTTATATATTTTATGAAAATTAAATCCATATCTGATTATTCAGTAAAATAGTCGCAGTTAGGATCTTATCACTACAATTTGGCCTCATCATACTTGTCAAAAGTTATGTCTTGAGATCAGCATTTTATCATTAACTGTCATCATTAAGTTGGGAAGACAAAATAAATCAGCAAAGATTATAATTTAATTTGCACATCATGAAAGCGGGGTGTAACACATGTTTACCAGTAGAATCACATAAGTTTAATTACCTAATTACCATAGTTAAATCCCATCTAAGAGTTGTGATTTATTTAAAATTAAAGAAGTTGCATGTATTACATGTGATTTAAGAATTTTACTATATTGCATAATTGCATGTTGAACACAAAGTCGCTTGTTGAACATCCGACATAAGTAGAAAGGCGAAATTGCATATACATAATTATTTTTATGTGATTTTATTTGTGCAAATAAATATGGTGGATCGGAAAACAAACAGATATCTCCATGGAAGAGACAAACCCTTATTGTTAAAATTAAATTGGGAAGGGTTTATAAGGTAAATCTACAAACAAATCTACATACTTATTATAAAAGTATCGAGGAAAGAGGAAGAAAATTTGTTTTGGAAAAGGAAGAAAAGGGAAGGTGTGTGCATTTTTATAGCAATCACCTTTTCCTCAATTTAATAATGTTTCTACCTTAAATTGAGAATCTTATCATTTTGCTAAACACTATCACGTGTCTAGTCTGCCTAGAGTTAATAAAAGAGCTAGTCAACCCTTTGAATTAGTTCATTCATATGTTGGGGACCATGCCCAGTTGTATCTAAGATTGGTTTCTTGTATTTTGTTACCTTTGTGGATGGCTATTCGCGTATGACTTGGTTTTATCTTATGGAAAATCTTTCAAAAGTGTTTCTCATTTTTCTGCTTTTTGTGCTGAAATAAAAACATAATTTGATGTCCAAGACGGCAGTGAACCTCAAAAGGTGTTATGACACTTGAACATGCTACAGAATTTGGTATTTGTGTATCCAATATATAGAGACCACCTGATTCATGTCCTTTACCAATAATCTACTTCATCATAAGATCCTGAAGCAGACAATGATCAGGATAAAATGAGATACAACAATTCATGGTACATGTAAGTTGGCTTACAGAAAGTAAGCTAAATGAAAATTGTGGTAAACTCGACACAGAAGACAATGAAATCAAAGATGTTGGATTAATTATGCCAGATCCAAGGACATATGAGTTAGACCCATCTGCAAGGGTGACATTCATAGGAGATGTGTATGGTTGATAAGTAGAGAAGAGATCAGGGTTACCTGTCATGTGATCTGTGGCTCCAAATCAATGACCCATTGGGAAGATGAGGAAAAGAGACACTGAGTTGGTTTACTTGACTCTGCAATAACAAATGGATGATGAGATGAAGTTTGCAACGCTTCTTGATATTGGGAGAATTTGGCAAATTCTTCTGCCGAAACTGTGAGTGTTTTCTTAGAACTTGGAACAGACTCAGTAGAAGCGATATATGCTGATGATTTCTTTTGGATACGACTTTGCAACTTCTTACAATGGTGCTTGGTGTGTCCTGGCTCATGACAATAATAGCACACTACTCTCCCTTAATTATAACTGGGAGTGCTATTCCCAATTTTCCAGTAGTGGAGGAACGACTTGCCCTTTGGCGAACAAGGGCACTTGTTAGAATGAGGTGGAGTGTATAACAGATGTTTTTCTGTGCGAAGTTGTCAAGTAAAGATTTCTTTTAGAGATGAGATCTCAAGACTAGAGAGAATCCGAGATTTGACCGCATCATATTTTGGACGAAGACTAGCCAGAAAGCTTATTATTACCATCTATTCACGTTGAGTCTGATGAACTTTCACATCGGGATTAGATGGCAACAATGTGTTCAATTCCTTATAGATTTTCTTAAAATTCATAAGGTAGTTAGTGAGGGATTGATCGTATTGTTCAGTTCGATAAAAACATGTACAAACATCATAGATACGGAAAATATTCTCTTTCCCTGAATACGTGAACTGCAGATACTCCATCAATTCTTTGACATATTCATAGTGATCAATCAAATTAATAATCTTGTTATCGATGGAATTTCTAAGCTGTAAGAATATCTTAACATCATCACGCAACCATGCCTGTTTAGTGTTATCTGTCGGTGGATCATTAGTAAGATGATCTTCTTTTTCAATACTATGCAAATATATCCGCACAGTTTTACTCCCTCCCATAAAATTATTCTCATTAAGTTTCTGGTCGGTAATCTTTGTTGTTACTGGTATCATATCAATAACTGTCTTACCGTCTATCTTAGTATCCATTTTTTTTTTCCAATAAACAAGGATACTTTAAACATACCAGGCAACGGACTGCACAAACCAGGCAACGGACTGCAAAATTTCCCAAACAAGCACAAATCCTACGACACTAGACGGAGAAGACAAACCTAAAGACGAAGACGAACCAGAACCAAACAAACCCAACCTCCACAACACACCAAAATAACCAAACACATAGACAAATTCAATAGGGACCACATGAACCGAATGAACCCAAACGCCACAAAACTCCAAATAGCACGAAATCAAACACACACTATCATGCAACATGAAACAGTCGAACCACTGCTTCATTTGGTGTAACGGAGCCACACATGCCTCTGCGCACCATTGAAGAAGAGGGACGTTGAAAACTTGAAGCGGGGTGTACATGGGATTTGATGGGTCGTCCTAGGGGGCGGTGAGATAAATTACGAAACACACTCGCCAGGGTGTATCGCTCGCAGGGGCGATGGAAAAGAAGGAAAAAAAAAAAATTCAAGTACGCCTCATAGGGGCGATTGAAAAAAAAAATTAAGTACGCTCTGATGCCATGTTATAAAATATGAAAAACTGTATATTTCAACATATTAATTTTTGTTCATACACACATGGATATATATACAAAATTCTTGTGACTATTGGTATACCACAACTACTACGTTACATAGTAAATATGACTATTGGTATACTTGTGACTGTTGGTATATCACAACTACTACGTTACATAGTAAATATGACACTAATAAATACAATATTACCTATAATAGTTTTCAACTTGTGATGCTAGTGTTGTTACTTATTGGTGATTCAGATAAAGGGGCGTGTGCTGGGATATGGTAATCCAGACTATGCAGATACGATGTATCACCTAGGAATGGTATTGTTTCTTTCTTGCTGTTGTTTCTATTTTTTGCATGTTCAATATGACCTGGATTCCTTCAAAGAGGTGCCTTTTACCCATAATTTAGTTGTTACTTAGCAGTAAGCTTATGTTCTGGTGTATATTGCTTTATGGAATTTCTATTTCCTTAACTGAGGCACCTTTTTCAAGTAGTTGCATGGCCACTTTTTTTCATGGGTTACTTTCTCATTGAGGTTGGTCAATGATACATGTGTTCTAGTTATTCGGCAGACTCTTCTGTGGCTGACTTCTTCTCCTCACTTCGTCAAACTTAAGTTGAAGCTTGACATATTTTGCATGAGTCTTAATGGTGTGACTTTTATTTCTAGAATCTTGCAAGTTGCAAGTCATTGTCACATTGGGAACTCTTGCTTGTTCAATGTGTTCAAAGGACTAATTATGTCCTTCACTCTGGTCCGTTTCTTTGTTGATCCTACATTCATCACCATCCTGGGAAGAATTGCATGGGCTCCTTCTATTTCTCCCCTCCTACTTTATGTGTTATTACAATTTCTATTCTCAATGATCCCTTTCACAATAATTAGATGAAGATTCTTTTTGATTTTACAAACATTAGTGGAAAATTCATGATAACAAGCCACAAACTTTTTCCTTCTTCATTAACACCTTGTTATAAAACCTACCATATCTGGGGTAATAGAATATACTTGGACTACATTGAGAATTGCAATGGATTATTGAACTGTACAAACAATCTTGAGTGTACATCTTTCAATACCCAACACTGAGTTTTTATGATTGCTGGCAGCAGAATTGTCATTTGCCTGTATAATTTGATATGCTACAATTTTTTTTTTCAATTTCTTATTTTATTTTATTCTATTCTATTTTATTTTTCAAAATGACAAGTGAATTTCTGCATCTTTCAAACCACAGGTTCTACATCTCCAAGGAAAAGAAAAGGAAAGTGAACTTCTTCTTGTTGATTCTATCAGGATTTTGGAGGTAGATGTGTATTATTGATCAAGTTGATCCACAGCATTCTTCTACTTGGATTTGATTATTTCTATATCACTACCAACTTTTAGGACAATGTAGGAAGCTGGTGAAGGTGAGTCAAGTTTATGCATAAAGCGTTTGCGCAATCTTGCTCAGGTGACCTTTCTTATTTGTATGCTTAATAGTAATTTATAACTGTACATTATCGAATGTTTATTTAGCCTAGGATGGGAACCTTTAATTAAGAGCACAGGAACTTTACCACTAAACCACTTGGTTTGTGGCTATAATGTTTGATGTTAAGTAATGCAATGCCAACTGGCTCTATGAGTTACTACCAAAAAATGTTTGACTCTGCAATTTTCTTTTTATGTTTGAAGTTCTTTCATAATATCTTCGCTGGTAATTGTACTTGCACATCCCAAATTATTGGCCTTATCCACTGATTTACCATACTTGATAAGGATGAACTAATCTTCCTTAAACACATTTTGTTGTAGTTAGTAAAGGATACTGTTGAAAATCTCAATGCCATCTTGCAGGAAGTGGCTTTGAATTCACTCTTTCTATTAGCAATCTTTAATTTGGTGTGTATAAATGTACCATTTGCTGTCCCTTAAGCTTGAGAGGATCACCTGTACCCTGCCAATCAATATAACAAACCTGCATTTCATTTTTAGCCAAAAAGACACTCTTTTGTGGAACTTGGTTGGTCTGAAGCCTATTTATTACTATCAGTGAATAAGGATTGATGAAGTACGCGGAAGAGACCTTTTTTTGATTGGTTAAGTCTTTAAGATATGGCATTACTGTATTGAGGGTTTGACTTGACTGGAGCTCATGCAAGCATATATTACTCTTGTGAAATTTTTGGGATAATTAGGCCAAGAAAAAAAAAAAAAGGGTTTTGTGTATAATTGTGTCTAAAATGCAATATATGTTTTCATTTTCATGTCATCGGATTATAAACAGAAATTAAATGTACTATGTAAACAATGTCCTAAGTGTGGTGACTTTGTCAGTTTTTGTGAGCTAGTAGGTTACTTTGATAATTTTTAGAACTTCCAATGCAACATAAAACAATTGTAGAAATTGACAACACAAATCTTGAAATTTAAGGACAGCATCAAACAACTGCTTCATCACCAACAAGAAATTAGCCACCGAATTCATAAAGCCACTGTGCACAGTTCTTGCATGATATGCTTAAGACCATTTCAGTTGATTTTACGGTGACATTAACAAGGCCAAGAATGAGGGAGTTAGCATGACATTGAAAAAGTTATTCCTTTCCATCTATGTGGATAAGGTTTATGGGTGTCTATAATGTATTTTCTATTGGGTCTTGAGAGAAGGGTGGGGGTGTGTGCATTATTAATATAATACACTTAATTGTTGCATATGCCTTAAAGACTTCATTTATTTATTTGTTTATTTCTGTGGGAAGAGTCTTGTGGCTGGTTAATTTGAATTATTAGTTCATAAGCTTCACCCAATGTTTAATAATTTATGATTTAAATAGTTAGGCCTTACTCTGAATTGTTTGGATGGTTTTGGTGTGGTGGACTTGCAGCAATGTTCGCTAAGACTGTCTATTTAACCTTTCTTGTTTATCTGCTGACTCAAGTATTTACTAGGTCCCTTATTGTTTCTAGTCTCTTCCTTGCTTGGATAAACCCATTAATGGCTGCAATGTATCCAAACGATCTTGTCTGCGATTATTGATGTGATCTGACAATGATCCTTGATCATATTTCTTCTATGGATACCATCTGTGTCTCTCAACATTGGACCTTGGTCATCTTTCGCTTTCTTGAGACTCTTGGTACTTGATTACTCTTTAAAAAATCAATTATTGATGGAGGGTTTAACTAAAGCTGTTTCATCCTGTTGCTTAGTATATGAACTTGTTGAAATTACCTTGCTCTAATCTTATATGGATCATGTCTTCTTTTGATATGAACCACACCAACCTATGATGAATCCCGATACCAATAATCTGGTAGTCAATCTTAAGATCGTTCAAGTTCGGATGGAAACTGTGACCTGTTACTTATATGAAGTAAGAACCTTAGTATGGAATTGAAGACGCCACAATCGGTGATGAAAATCCGATTGATATGTTAAGATTGAACGCCACGGATTAAACTGATAAGTTTAAAAAAGTTCTTCAAAAAATCAAAGAGAAATTCTCTCCAAATTGTATTCAAAGTTGTCTATTCAATTACAAAGCAAAGGACTACTTATAATAATACAAAGGAAACCCTAAAAGTCATAAAAATGTATACAAATGTCGGCCAATATACTTGGTAGCCTAAAATAGTAAGTTGGTGGCCTTTAAAAATATGATTATGGGCACACAATATGCCTGCAGTAAGCCAGCGGCTTAAACTTGAAGGCTAACGGCATAAAACCTTTAGGCCAGTGGCGTTGATAGGTAGCTTTTAAAAACTTGATTCTGTACACTTCAAGGCTGGCATTAGTTCGGCGGTGTAAATGATGAAGGCAGGCATTGTACATGCAAGGCCGACGGCTTTGCTAGGCGGCCTAGGTCTGCTAATCCACTTTGTCTTCTTGGTCCATTTTGGAGCTAACTTTGAGGACATTGATTAGGTTTAGCTCATCATTAGTGTTATGCACATGGATCTCCTCTTCTTGAACTTATTGGATTAATCCGTTAAGTTCATCTTTGAATCTTTTAGTTTAGGTCCTTGTAACGGTCCAAGTGGCATCTCACGTGGATGTACTCTCCATCTCCTGGCCATGCTTCATCATTCCCTTCCTTGAAAAGGATTTGTTCTCAAATCATCAACTGCATTAAATGGACTCAGATCAGTAATATTAAATGTAGTGCTTACATTATACTCACTAGGTAAGTCTAGCTTGTAAGCATTGTCATCGATGCGCTCGAGAACTTAGAAAGGACCATTGCCTTTAGGAAGCAATTTAGAATGCCTTTGTACTAGAAATCTTTCTTTGCGCATGTGCATCCAAACCCAATCTCCGGGATCAAAGACTACCTGACGGTGACCTTTGTTGGCTTGTTTTGCATACTGCACTGTCCTTCGCTCAATGTTGAGCCTTGCCTTCTCATGAATCTGGTTAACAAACTTTTCCTTCTTTTTGCCATCTAAATTAGCATGTTCAAACATAGGTAAAGGTGACAAATCTAAAGGAATTAGCGGATTAAAATCATACACTATCTCAAAAGGTGAAAATTTAGTTGCAAAATGTATAATACCGTTATAAGCAAACTCAACATGTGATAAAGAGTCTTTCCATGTTTTAATATTCTTTTTAATAATAGCCCTTAGCAAAGTAGACAGTGTCTTATTTACTACCTCAGTTTGATCATTAGACCGTGGATGACAAGTAATGGAAAACAATAACTTAGTTCCTAACTTACACCATAAGGTCTTCCAGAAATAAGTCAAGAACTTAGCATCTCTATTCGATACAATAGTTTTAGACATACTATGTGGTCTTACAACTTTCCTAAAGAACAAATCTGCAACATGAAAAGTATTATCGATTTTGTGGCATGGAATAAAATGTGTCATTTTCGAAAACCTATTTACAACTACAAAAATTGAATCTATACCATTTTTACTCTTACGTAAACCTAACACAAAGTCCATAGAAATATCTACCCAAGGTTCAATAGGAATAGGCAATGGTTTGTATAAGCCATAAGGTTGAAGTCGGGATTTAGCTTACCTACATGTGATACATTGCCCACAAATTCTCTTAACATCTTGCTTCATGTGAGGCCAATAAAAATATTCTTGCAAAATTCCCAAAGTCTTAGCTACCCTAAAATATCCGATTAATCCCCCACCATGAGACTCCTCCACCAGCAACTCCCTAATAGAACAATTGAGAATACACGGTTTTTTTTTCCTGGACAAGTAGTCATCATGCCTAAAGAATTTATCACTAGTTGCTCTTTCACAACATGCATAATCCTCAGCAAAATCTTAGTCCAAAGAATATAATTTTTTAATGGGTTTAAAACCAAGTAATTTAGCATCTAGAGTGGAGACTAGCACATACCTACGTAAAAGTGCATCGACAACGATGTTTTCTTTATCTTGCTTGTAGCAGATGACATAGGTAAACGTCTTTATGAATTCCACCATCGTGCATGCCTCTTATTCAATTTGTGTAGGCCTTTCAAGGACTTATGGTGGTTGTGTGAGTCACAAATTCCTTAGGCCAAAGGTAGTGTTGCCAGTTTCCAAAACTCTAACCAATGTAAACATCTCCTTGTCATAATAGGGTAATTCAAGGCAGCCACACTATTAGGGAAATTTGGGAGACGGTCAAATTGGAAATTAGCAGTGGATTGTGGCCGAACATACATTTTGAAGATAGAATGATATGGAAAGATAATCCTCAAGACAACTTTCGATAAAAGTGGCCTACAATTCCATTCAAGGCCAAAGAGAAAAGGTATCATGGAGTAGCTTTGTATGATTAAAAAAATAGTCCCTAGACGTTCCTTTATTATGTGGTTAGCAGCACAACAAAAGCTCTTGACTATGGACAAGTTTGTTTTGTGGGGTATTATTTCCCAAAATTGTTGTTTAATTTGCTCTGGAGAGGAAGAATCTCACAACCACCTCTTCATCAAGTGTGCCTTCATTTAGGAAATTTGGAAGAGCTTAAGGGAGGAATCTCAGTTAGTAGTATCTATCCTTTGGATGCCGAAACTATAGAGGATTTTTTTAACTCTGTTGGGCCCCGATTAAATCCTTCTTGGAAAGTCATCACTAACTTGGTTATCTATTTTGTTTGGAGGGAACGTAATGAAAGAAGAATAAGCATTGGCTCTAAAACTGCAAATGAAGTAGTAAGAGTGATTGTTAGTTATTTCTTTATAATGAAAAGTACTCATGTTTCGTAATGCCAAGATCTCGATTTAACACTCTTTTGTTTTTGGTGGTGATATGCTCGAGATTTTAGGTCTCTTGTGAGTCCTACAGTGTTTTTGTATAGATCCCTTTTGTAATTATTTTTTATTAATGAAATTATCTGACATTACCCAAAAAAAAAAAAAAAAAAAGGCTGCCACAGTAAGCTTTTTGCTGAAATATGTAATTTGTCGTCCTTCTTGCATCAAAATAGCTCCAATCCCTAAATTTGAAGTATCACATTCAATCTCAAAAGCTTTTGACAAGTTAGGTAAAGCAAGTAAAGGAGCATGAGTTAGTTTGTCCTTGATCAATTGGAATGAATTTGCTTGTTTCTCTCCTCACATTCTTCTTGATGACTTCAGTTAAAGGTGCAGTTGTTTCTAAAGTCCTTTACAAATCGCCGATAAAAGCTTGCAAGTCCATGGAAGCTTCGAACATTACTCATACGGGTTGGACTTGGCCATTCTTGGATCGCACGAACCTTCTCCTCATCAACCTATGTTCTTTGTGCATTAACAACAAAACCAAGAAACACAAGCTTATCTGTGCAAAATGTGCACTTCTTAAGATTAGCAAATAAACTCTCCTTTCAAAGTACATCCAAAACAGATTCCAAATGATCATCCAATTTCATGCTATAAATGAGGATATCATCAAAATAGACAATTACAAATTTTCCAATAAAAGCATGCAAAGTATGGTTTATTAAACGCACAAAAGTACTAGGTGCATTGGTTAATCTAAATGGCATAATCAACCACTCGTATAACCCATATTTTGTTTTAAATGCAGTTTTCCATTCATCTCCTTCTTTCATCCTAATATGATGATATCCACTTTTTAAATCAATTCTTGAAAATACACATAATCCATACAACTCATCTGGCATATCATCTAAGCGAGGAATGAGATGATGATAATTTACCGTGATGTTGTTCATGGCTCAATAATCAACACATTCTCCATGACCCATCCTTCTTAGGTACTAAAATCACTAGAACAACGCATGGACATGTTTTCCTCATGTGCCCCTTAGCCATCAATTCACTAACTTGCCTTTGGAGTTCGTTTGTCTCCTCGGGATTATTCCTATAAGTTGGTCAGCTTGGAATGGTTGCACTGGACACAAAATCAATTTGATGTTTAATCCCTTGTATTGAAGGTAATCCTTTTGGGATTTCCTCAGGAAAAACATCCTCAAACTCCTGCAAAATAGAGAAAACAGAACTAGGCAAAGAGTCAGAATATTCATTAGTATTGCATACCAACATCAGCATAAGCTATTTCAAAACTAATGCTCTTCTCACCATACTCACTCTTACCACAACTCTCCTTTTGCAAGGCTGCACCCTCCTTTTCTCTCATCACCAAAGCTGAACCCCTTTCGACTTGAATACTCTCACTCTTTCTAGCCTTCCTCTCTTTTTTTATTTTGATTTTCAATTTTTCTTTCTTTTTCTCTCTCTTTCTTTTGCTTTCTCATTCTTTCTCTTTTTTTACCTCACCCTGTGTTTTTCAAATGATTGCTGAAGCTGGAATTGATCCTCATACACTTACTTAGGGGTTAAAGGTGCAAGGGTAAAATTCTTGCCATTGTAAGCGAATGAATATTTGTTGGAGAAGGCATTGTGAATCACCGTCCTATCAAATTGCCATAGCCTTCCCAATAACATGACAAACTTGTATCGATACTACATCACATAATACATCATCCTCATATCTCCCGATGTGAAAAGCAATCAAAGTTTGTTTGTTCACTTTGGTCTCACTACTATAATTTAACCATTGCAACTTATATGGACTGGGATGTTTAGTGGTCTTGAGTCTGGATTTTTCCACAAGAAATGTGCTGACAACATTAGCATAACTACCCCCATTGATAATCATATTACATACCTCGTCACTGACGTAGCACGTAGTATGAAAGATATTTTCTTGTTGTACTTCGGCTTCCTCTTTCACCTGTACACTTAAGGCTTGTTTCACAACTGTCACTAACCTCTCCATCAGGACTTCTTCATCACTAGTATCTTCCAATGGTGGCATCTCTTCTTCTTCACTGTCCCCCTCTATCTCATACTCACCATCTTTGCGTACGATCATAACATGCTTGTTTGGAACCTGATTTGCAATGTGACCCCTACCCTAGCATTTGAAACACTTAATGTCACGATTTCTAGGAATAGGAGAATTAGATTTACCTTGATTTCCATGGATGGCCACCTCATGTTTCTAATTAAACTTTGGCTTAAAATAGAGTTGTTTCTCCTCCTTTTTCCATTGATTTGACTTCCAAGTGGATGAACTCGAACCAGGTGCAAAACGTGTAGCACCACCATCCTTCCTTTTGAGTTGGTTCTCAATCTTAATTGCCATGTGAACCATATCCTCCAACTCCACATAGTGTTGTAACTCCATCACGTTCTGAATTTCCTTATTTAAACTAACCAAAAATCTTGCCATGGTAGCCTTACGATCCTCTTCAATATTTGTCCTGATCATTGCAACCTCTATCTCCTTATGATACTCCTTCACACTTCTATTGCCTTATCTAAGCATTTGCAATTTGTTGTACAATTTCCTATAGAAATCTGTGGGTACGAGACGTTTTCTCGTTACTTTCTTCATCTCCTCCCAAGTTTCTATTGGTGGCTCCCTATTCCTCATCCTATTCAACACTAGTTGGTCCTACCATACTATGGCATAATCCAAAAACCCTATGGCAGTAAGTTTAACTTTCTTGACTTCGAAATAATTATGACAGTCAAAGACCAACTCCACTTTTTTTTCCTACTCAAAATACGCCTCGGGATCATTCTTGTCTTGAAAAGATGGGATCTTCATCTTTATATTACCTAGATAAGTATCCTCCTGGTTCTTAGCTCCTCTAAATCTACCACCATACCTTTTATTGCTATCAATAGAATCCCGATCAAACTCTTCTTCAAAACCAACCCCTTCATATTTTTCTTCCTCTAACCTCGCTCCTCTTCTAAGAAATCTCTCTCTCCTACATCCTAGGGAACACTTTTTGACTGCTCTAAACTCTGTTCTACTTTCTCATAGAGTTGTTCCATCTCCTTTCTAAATATCCTTTTCATCTCCATCGTCAAAGCATCTAAAACCATCTTCGGATCAAATCCTCCTATTACACCTCCAGATGCACTTTTGTCTAACATTTTGCTGCAACAAACAAGGTTAGCAATAATAAAGAAAAAACCTTACAAATCATTCCCTCACGTGTTTCCACTCAAAGAATGATTCACTCAAATCGCTCGTGTTTTTCACACAATAAAATTTGTTTTTTTTCCCCCCTCGCTCTAATCTACCTTACGGTTCTTTTGGAACCAATCAAACAAATCATGGACTTTCCACATAATTCAATCAGGCTCTTTCAATGGTATTTGTTGAACTAATCAGACTATGCAAATCGAAATAATTTCATGTTTACAACTCTAATTGAAATTAATTACTTATTTAAAATCAAAATAAAAATAATTACCAATATATAGTTGCTAAATCGCGTGTATAAATCAGGATATACAAACATTATAAGGTGTATTGTATATAGCGTTTTATATTCGTGATATTCAAATATCGTGTTTACAAAACGCGATTTACATGCAAATAAAAACATTCATATTGCGATTAGCAATCGCAATATGTGATTAAGTCCTATATCGCGATTAGTAATCACGATATAGCAACGATATATAAACTTTATATCCTATTTCATTCCTGCGATTTACGTATAAATTATTATATCTTATGTTTTAAACGCGATTTTGCTATGGTATATTGGTAATTAATTTCCTCAGAGTCGTATATTGATAATATTTTCCCACAGGAGTCCTAGGCATGTATTGAACTCATGCAAATCTTTTGCCTAATTCAATGATATTTTTTGTTTTTTGCATGGATTTCTTTTCTTTTTTTTTTTTTTTTGGGTGCGGATTTCTTCTTCTTCTTCTTTTTTCCTATATCAACTAATATGAACTCACACAAGAATCAATAACAAATCAATCAAGAACAAAGAAACACAAAGAATCTAACGGGAAGAAACTTAAAGAGTCCCAAGAATCCTAAAAGACACAATCTTTCTTTTTTTTTGCCCCCTTCTTTTGGATAATAAAAGATATGTGAGCTTTAAACAAATCTAAGCTCTGGTACCAAATTGATACAAACCACGCCAATCTATGATGAAACCTAGTATCAATAATCTGGAAGTCAATCCCAAGATCGTCCAAGTTCGGATAGAAATCACGATCCGTTACTTATATGAAAGCAAAAACCTCGGTATAGAATCAAAAACGCCACAATCGATGATGGAAACCCGATTGATAAGTCAAGATTGAACACCACGAATTAAACGGATAAGTTCAAGAAAACTTCTTCAATGAACCAAAGGGAATTTCTTTCCAAATTGCATTTAGAGTTGTCTATTCAATTACAATGGAAACCCCAAAAGTCATAAAAAGATATACAAATGTCGGCCATTATACGTTGGCGGCCTTCAAGGTGGTCTTTAAAAATACGGTTCTAGGCACATAGTACGCCGGCAGTAGGCCGGCAGCGTAAACCCTGTAAGTCAGTGGCGTTGATAGGCAGCTTTTAAAAACTTGATTTTGTACACTTCCAAAGCTAGCATTAGGCTGGGCCGGCGGCGTACATGCAAGGCCGACAGCTTTGATGGGAGGCCTAGGTCTGCTCATTCGCTTTGTCTTCTTGGTCCATTTCCGAGCTAACTTTAAGGATGTTGATCAGCTTTAGCTCATCTTTAGTGTTGTGTACATGGATCTCTTCTTCTTGAACTTCTTGGATTAATCCGTTAAGTACACCTTTGAATTTTTTAGTTCACGTTCTTGTAACCGATCCAGACGGCATCTCATGTGGATCTATTCTCTATCTCCTAGTCATGCCTCCGTCATCATTGTTGAACATTTTTTACATGTTATGTTAGATTTGAACTGTTCACGTCATGTGAAGAGCATGAATAAAACATAAATGCCTTGTCTTGCAAGCCTGTACATCTACAACTCTCAGCTACATAGTTGGCACTGTATTTAGTCTTCAGTATGCCTGATGAATCAACAGGTGGGTAGTGTATTGTTTCTTATTAAATGGGTATTTATGCTTCTTTTAGACATTTAAATTAAGCAAGACATGAATTTTATCTAAAGCTTTCGATAGCTTTTAGTGGGTATTAGATTACTTTGTTAAATAGCAAAGGTACTCACTGTCTTGCTGGTGACCTGCTTTTAGATGTATTTGAAGTCCAACCGTCTTTTGGATGCCGAAAATGTACAGAGAAAGATCCTCCATATATTGGAATTATCAAAGGTCCGTTACGTTGCATTTACAGCTGCAGTATTATGTCTTTGCATGCGGTGTTTCTCATGTCTTTGTGCAAACTTTACAAATTCGTTTTCTCGTAGCCCATTCATACATTTTTATGTTAATTTAGCTGTGATTTTAACTTCTTACTCTTTGGTCAAGAGATTCCAGTATGAGAAAGTTGTAGTGATCATAAACAAATTGTAGCAAGTTAAAATAATAAATTTGCAGGGGTTTTCTTCCCTGTGTGTGCTCTATTATGTGCAAGGGACTTATGTTGACAGGTGCTGGATGCCACTGGTTGTAAGAAATCATTTTGTATTGGGCTCAGATTTCATTTTTGAATTAGGGATGGGGCTCTTTGGAGACTGTTACAGCTGCTGAAGGGCTGGCATTGACCATGCAATCAGCTGGGAACTTAAAGGATGCACAAGAACTACTTGAGAGGTAGACAGCATCTCGCTAAATTGTAGAAAATACCTTTTGTGATTCTTGTAGAAGATGGACTACTATTCTTTGACGTTGTTATCCTTATATGTGTTTGGTAGGTGTCTTGATTCGAGAAAAGCTTTGCTTCCAGAAAGCCATATACAGGTTTACTCAATTTTTCCCTCTTTTTAACTTATCAACTGCATGTTCATTTGGTATAAATAGCTGTTCTCCTCACTTTATATAAAATTTCCATTATGATATCTAGTTGCATTTTAAACACTAGCATTTTCCTATAATTGCTATGACAAAAAATAATAAAAAGCAAGTCATGCCCCAATCTCCTTCCTTGAAGACGTGACCACTAAACGTATCTCTGTTGCTACTATAACAAAGGTATAGTAGATGATTCATTTTTATTCTAATAATTCTTTTTTTTTTCTTTGTTAACTAAACGATGGGATAAGCTTGTAATAGCTATTACAATTTATTATATTCCTCTTGAATCATAATTCAATTCTTTCCTTATTTCATGCGTGAAGGGGCTGCGTAAAGTTAGTTGGAATCAAAGGTTTGTTAGGACATTGTATTGAAGGGACTTATTTTCTTCAACCTTGTTTTCTACTTGATTATCATTGCAGATGGCTAAATATCAAAGTCCACTGACAAATAATAAAGACTCTTGCTCAACAAAATTTGATTACTATGCTGGCTTTTGGATGATCTGTTTAAATTCTAGATTTTCCATTATTATGATTGCCTCATGGGCTTAACTCAACAATTTTTATGCAGTCAATTTCCTTAGATTTCCATCATTTAAATGCGAGTGATTGAATTAGTTGTTGTTAGTATCCACTGCAATTAGTTGTCAAAATATTTTTGAGATGTGTCTCCTCATTAAAACTGTGATTTTTGATGAAAGAAGTTTCTAGATGAAATGTCTGATTTCAAGCTGGTGATTTGCGGATCATATGCAATCCAGTACACCATGTAATTTTTCATTTCATTATGTCATGAGTAATTTTCAATATATGATGAAGTGTTTGCTTTAAACTCCAAATGCTTGTTTCATATTAAATACTTTTTTTTTTTTGGTCTAAGATATTAAACACCTTTGAGTTGATATAATTGCAAAATTTTCAAAAGGATTACAATCTAAGCTAGTTTAGGTTATCTTCAAACTTGAATTACTAGTGTTTTCTTTGTGTTCTACTTTACTGCTCATTCTATCTAGTGGTTGATCTCATTAGTTGGCCTCTCTAAATTTTTCTTCTGGCAGATCGGTGCAAACATGCTCCACATTGCTAGGGTGGCAATGCTAAATTCAAGCAAGCTGAGGAAGAGAAACATAGAGGATGCAATCATTCAGCTTGATCAAGCAAAAGTTAATTTGGACAATTCCATAAGGTCCATTCTAACCCCCTTTACTATGTTTACAAAGTCATGATTTGAACTTTACACTATTATTCTTGCTTGTTTAGTTGGACTCTTGTTAGATGAGGCACTCACAAGCCATTTGACTGAATGGTTGTTACATCGAAAAAAACATAATTGTTTAATTATTTACCAAAAGCAAACATGGAAAACTTGAAATGGTATTGGGATGCTCGTTAGCCCAATCTAATTCTTGTGTTGAATGCTAAGGACTGGGAACTACCAAATTTGAAGCCCTTTTTTCTTATATTTCACAATGCTAATATGCTACTTCGTTTTGAAGTTATCTCAAAGCTCCGGACTGCTATATAAAATTTTAATTTCACCGGGGTAGTGTTGAAAATTGTTTCAAACCTTTGGGGTGTTGAAGTTATCTCTATCCTAGACATCATAGAATGGATTCCTTATTATGTGAGATAAATTACATTGAAAGGTATTAACAATTAAAGTTAAATTCAATTAAGGTGTTAACGATTTAAGTGATGCAAAATGGGAATTAATGCTATATAAAGTGATGCACTCTCATCTCTCTAAAAAGAAACCCCCCTAAGTTAGGGTTTGTTTCGTCTCCTTCACCTGATTTTCCTTTGCCACCTCCTCCCTTCTTTGATCGCCTCCTCCCTTCTCTTCTCTTCTTCTCCCTCCTCTCATTTTTGTTTTTTATTTTTTGCCCCCTCTCCCTCCCTTGTTCTTTCTCTTTCGTTCTTCTCTCTTTTTTTCTTCTCCTCCTTCCTTTTCTCCGTTCCCTTCTATTTAAGGTTTCTCCTCCTTCCTTCTCGTTTCTCTTCTCTCCTTTTCTTTTCTCTCTCTCCTCTCTCCTCCCTTCATATTCCCCTCCTATTTTCTTTCCTCTTAGTCTTCTCTCTCTGTCCTCCCCACCATCAGTTTGCCCTTCTTGCCCTCTCCTTCTCTCTCTCTCTTCTTCTCTTCTCTCCCCTCTTTCTGTTTTTTCTCTTTCTCATCCTTCCCTCCCTCTCTTTTCCCTTTTGTTGTTTGACTTCTCCTTCTCTCCCCTCCCCTCCTTCCTTCTCTCTCATTTTCTCTTTTCTCATCTTCTTCTTTTTTCCTTCTGTTCTATTGTTTTCAATGTCTTCTTCCTTTATACTAGCCATAAAGACCTTTGTTCACCCAAAAAAACAGAGTGCTTTTCCATGAGTTTTGCTTCGTAGGCCTTATCGGGGGTGGGTTGGTGGGGCTTTGGGTGGTTCTCACTGAAGTTTCAAGATATCTCAGCCAAAATCTAACGACTTTGTTTTCGTTGGAGGTGTTCCAAGAACTAGAGTTAAGCTAGTGTTTGTTTCTAATTAGAGTGAGAGCAAAGCTATAAATATGGGAAAGTTGTTGAGTCCTTTCTGACTCCACTCTAAAGAAAAGGGCAAAGAAAGCTGAGAGAGTTGAAAGTTAGGTTAGATTGGTCTTAAAGAAGTTTCACTGGCTTAGCATTGTTCAAAACCTACTGCCTTCTTTGTAGAGGTGGTTTCTAGGAAGAAAAATTGGACTCCAGTGAATGAGGAAGTTTCTATAGTGAAAGAGGACAACCCGAAGATTAATGTGCATTAAATTATTATGCTACTCCTCATGTTAATGGGAGGATTTGGGCTAAACCACATAAGTCGGTCTCGGATATGGATGAAATGTTATTGAAAAATACTTTAATTGGATATTTTTTGGGGAAAAACCCTCCTTTTCCTTTCATACAAGCATAGCAAAGGCTATATGGGGAAAGGAAGGTCTTCTTGATGTCTTATTGAATGATTATGGTTACTTCTAGTGCAAATTTAATGGTGAGTTTTCATTATTTAAGGTTTTAAGACAACCATGGATTTTTGTCAACCGCCTTTTGGTGCTTGAAAGATGATGGGTGGGTATGGCTTTAAAACAAAGTCCACCTAAGAAAAACACCTACGTGGGTGAAGCTTTGGAGAGTGCCCATAGAGTTCGTTCACAATGAAGGTGTGATATTCCAAGAACCAATCATCATGTTTATAGGGGAAAAAAAGTGAGGAAAAAGAAGAGGGCGATGTTTCTTAACGAGGGGATGATGAGAACGCATGTCTATCCTCTACTCCTTAAACTTCTCCCCTTGAGCCCTCTTTTTCTTTAACTTCTTTTTAACTTTAGGGCTATCCAAAACTGTCTAAATAGGCTCAAGAGCTGCCAATTTCTAGTTTAAATTCCTTTGACTAGAATTCATAAGTGTCTCACCAATCCTTGGCAGAGTTACAAAGTATGAAGATGAACATTCTTCTCTCTTTCTGGAATTACACCAAAAACGCTAGATTCCTTAGCCCTATGAGAAACTTGAATTGCAGCTTGGCCAATAGAAGTATCTACACCTAGTAGGCACAACCTGCCGATGGATGAGCTACTCTCTCCAGAAGGACTGGAGCCCTGGTTGATTCACCTTTTCCTAGAGTGATTGGTGCATAAGCAGCAACAATTTTCCTTCCCCATCCTTAGTTACTACTCCTTTACTTTGGAATTGTATAGGGCTATTGCTAACTCCTCGAAGGTTGCGGGTGGGGGGAGGGGATGAGGTGTCTCGATAGATTTTTCGCTGAAAATTAGATGGTTCTTCCAAAAGCAATTCTGTAGTAGCAACATCAGAATACTTTGCATCACGACATTTGGAGTACCTCGGGGGGAGTATGTGATACTCAACATCCACCTATCCATCCACACATTCTATATCAAAGTTTGATAAACTTTCTCAGTCCGTTCACTTGACATGAATAGTTATTTATTCTCTCCTCGCTCGATGTAAAGCTACTATTACAGTGTTTACTTGAGGGTAATCACAATTCATAATGAATTGCGGCCAACGATTTTACTTTAGATTGATTTAGTTATAAGTAGTTAAGGTTCCCCCCACAGCACTAAACTAAGGTGGACCCCTACTCTTCCAAGTTTCGCATCTTGACGCGGGATAGGCTAACCATTCCCCCTCTGCTATGGTCGACGGCTATTATGTAAAATGATGAATAATAATTCATGTTCTCATCTCATGAATTGTCATCCAATATTTTATTTTTTAACTTTATCATAAATACCCCTATTTTGAAATTATCATCTATACAATTATTTTTTTTTGTAATAAATACAGAGGGTATGATAAATATTTTATCTTTTACTTTAATAATTACTTTTTTTTTTTGTAATGTCAAATAATTTCATTAATAAAAAATAATTACAAAAGGGATCTATACAAAAACACTATAGGGCTCACAAGAGACCTAAAAACTCGAGCATATCACCGCCAAAAACAAAAAGGTGCTAAGATCGAGATCTTGACATTACAAAACATAAGTGCTTTTCATTACAAAGAAATAACTAAGAATCACTCTAACTACTTCATTTGTAGTTTTGGAGCCGATGCCTATTCTTCTCTCATTACATTTTCTCATTACTTCAATAATTACTTGTTTTACTTTTAATACAAAGTGAACATAGTAATAACCTTTACAATCGTATTACATTTCCTTTTAATTGAAATTTCATTCCCTCCTTATTCTATACAACGAAGTGAACGAGCCATCAATCTCTCTCCATTTCCACCGAAGTTCTAGCATATTGAACATGAGAGTTAGTCACCGTGACAATATCTGCTTGAAGCGGTTTCCTAATAGCACTCACCACATGACTTAACACCTTCATTGTGAAGGAAATCTGTGGATGCTTCTTAAAATTTCACCTAGACATGCATTTTTCTTGGGTGAACTTGAGTCAAAGCAATACCCACCTACCATCTTTCAAGTACTAAAGGGTAGTTGGTAAAAAACCATGATTGTCTTAAAATCTTAAGCAATGAAAACTCATCATTGAATTTGATTAAGAATTAACCCTAACGATTTGATAAGATATTGGGATGACCTTTTTTTCCCCATACAGCCTTTGCTATGCATAGTACTAAAGGGAAACGGTTTTTTTTTTTTTTTTTTTTTTTTTTCCAACAAGAAATATCCCACTAAAATGTTTTTCCATAACATTTCACTTATGTCCAAGACTGACTTAGGTGATTTAACTCGAATCTTCCCATTAACACAAAAAGGAGAATGATGATTTAATATCACATTAATCTTCGGTTGTCCTCTTTCGCTCTACTTTCGCTCTAGAAACTGCCTCATTCATTGAAGCCCCATTTTTTTGGTTAGAAACCATCTCTACAAAAGAGACAGTAGGTTTTAAACAAGGCTGAACAAGTGAAACTTATTTAGACCAACCCCAACCTGACTTTCAACTGCTTTCACTTTCTTTGCCTTTTCCTTTAGAGTAGAGTTAGAAAAGGACTCAGTAGACTTTCCCACATTCATTTCTTTGTTGTTACTTTTATTAGAAATAGACACCAGCTTAACTCCACTTCTTGAGCACCTCCAATGGAAACAGAGTTGCTAGATTTCAACTGAGATACCTTGAAACTTCTGCAAGAGTCACCTATGTCCCCACCCGACAAGGCTTGAGAAGCAAACTCGTGGAAGAACACCCTTCTTTTTCGGCAAACAAAGGTCCTTATGGCTAGAACAAGAGTTCAATACATATCTAGGGTTCCTGTGGAAAAATATTACCAATATACAATTCTGATGAAATTAATTACCAATATACCATAATAAAATCATGTTTAAAACACAGGATATAAAGTTTATATACCGTTGCTATATTGCGATATAGGACTTAATCACATATCGCGATATGAATGTTTTTATTTGCGTGTAAATCGCGTTTTTTAAACGCGATGTTCATGCGAATATCGCGACTACAATACACGATATACAGTACACCATATAATGTTTGTATATCCTGATTTATATACGTGGTTTAACAACTGTATATTAGTAATTTTTTTTTTTTTTTACCTTAAATAAGTAATTAATTTCAATTAGAGTTGTAAACATGAAATTATTTCACTAAACAAACAAAGAAGAGAGAGAAGGGGAAAATGGACAGCGAAGGGGAAAAGAGGGAGGGAAGAAATGGAATGAAAGGAGAGAAAAAGAAAGAGAAAAGAAGAGTGTGGAAGGGGGCAGATATGGAGGGGGTAGAGAGAGACATCCAAGAGGAAAGAAACCAAGAGGAGGAATTGTGAGGGGAGGGGGAAGAGAGAGAGAGAAGAAAAGAAGAGAAGAGAGGAGAGAAGGAGAAATGGTGAGAAGAGGAGGGGAACCCTAAACAGAAGGGAACAGAGCAGAGGAAAGAGGAAGAAAAAGAGAGAGGAACAAAAGAGAAAAAAAGGGAAGGAGGAATAAAAAATGGAAAAACGAGAGGAGAGAGACAAAACAGAAGAGAAGAGAAGGGGAACCAAGAAAGGAGGAGGTGGTAGAAGAAAAACCAAGGCAGAGGAGACGATGAAAAGCCCTAACTTAGGGGGGTTCATTTTAGAGAGAGCAGAGACATTTTCTCTCTCTAAAAAAACGTACTATCTAATTTTTCAAAATTCAAAACCATCATTGTTCTTTCGTAAATACAATGGGGAATGTAATAGATTTTTTATGTCTATTCTAATAATTAATTTCATTATTTTATACCAAACTAAATAATGTGATAAGCATGTACTAATTATTACAACTTTATTACATTCCCACTAATTGAAACTCAATTCCTCTTTTATTCTATACGGTAAAGTGAACGGGCAATTAGAGTTTGCATATTGACTATAGGAAAACAAAAATAGTGCATAGTTAAAAACTTCCTAAACTAATACTAAACAAGCATAAACAAGATTTTAGATGAAAAAAATGGAAGATGACACTTTCTTATATATACTTTTGATATGTTCTTGTTTCCTTATTCTCCTTTCATTTCATTACAATCCAATTGTAATAAAGAGATGCTGCCAACGCACAGCCAATTTGGTTGTAAATGCAGCAAAGGCCCTTGAAAAAAACTTGAGATTCCCGTGTCATTTAAGAAACTTCATAGAAAGCGCAGTATACTTGCAAGGAAAAAATAATGCTGGTGTGTAGCTGCACTTGCCCCACATAAGATATAAATTTACTTGTCCAATCCATAATGCATGTAGAAAATTGGTATACAATGTCCAAGCAATGTTCCTTTGACAGCTTTGTTGAAATGAGACACATACCCAATAACTTGGTGGGAAGAGTCCCAAGAGAGAGGCTTAGCATGGAGGACTTCTTTTTTAAGAGAGTGGGGCCCTCTCCCCATACTTCATATGCACCCTTTTTAACAAGTACCGGATTGCGCATGAAAAAATTTTCTGCTTGTGAAAAAGGTTCATTTGTCAAGCCTTGTCATTTTTTAAGCTGCTTGTAGGGGACCAGATCGAGGGTATTGATTTCTTGATCTATTTTTATTTATTTATTATTATTATTATTATTTTTGAATGTTGGAGCAGATGAGTAGGGTTTATCATCTGATGGTGCTGCATATCTCCTTTGTTCATTCATAAACAGCATGTGATTAGAATTTGACCTCATTCTCTATGTTGTCATGAGAAAGCACTTCTATTGTTTTTGGGGTAAGATGAGAAGTAACTTCTGTTTTTCCTTTTCCTTTCATGTTTTTTTTTTTTTTTTTTTAATGCCTTCAAAACTCATATTTGGGATTTACTATGAACAGCACAATTAGAATTTAGCTTCTAAAAGGTAGTGCATATGACATTCTGTCTGTTTGTGGGAAGCATATTGTCCTAGTCTCTGCATATTATCTTCTCCATGAGAAATCGCATTTTTTTTTTGTCCTGTTTTCTCCTGAATGATCGTCTGTTTGTATCTTTTAAAATCCATACTTACTTTGAAGAGTTTAAGATCTTGGTAGCGATAGAACTGAGGTGACCAAGGTTGACAACCACTTCACAACAATATATTGGAAAATTAAAGATTTAAGTGCTTTGTAATTTTAATGTTTTGTGTTTAATGGGATATGAGTGGCCTCTTAAATGGATATACATACCAATTAGAATTTGAACTACACTTGCTTAATATGACATTGCACACAGATTAAACTACTGGTTTATTCACTACAAATCTACAAGATTGATAAAAATGGGATTTGATGAAAAAAATTAATCAAAAGTGTAGTGTCATTAATTGACGATGGAATATATATATATATATATATAAAAAAAAAAAAACCCTCATTAAACAAGGGCAAATGAGTCATAAACACGGTTAAATCATTTTATAATGGAGAATACATCGATACCGTAAAAACTACTAAGATCCAAAGCATCTTGAAAGTGGTTTAAAGCATCCATGCAGAGTCCACCGAGTGGATTGGACTGTGTTATAAATCGCAGGATCTCTTTTTATTCATGCGTACCAACCTCGATGAAAACCCGATCATCAGAGGACCTTGTATGCATTTCAAACTGTCTACTATGACCTTCTCATTATTTGTCATATTATTCATGACTAGTTGCAATAAGTACCATAAACTATGAGCTCTAGATCAAGTTATTGATCTTTTAAGCCCTTGATCCCCATCAAGAACAATCTTGCCAATCTTACCAACTGCAATGATAGGTTTGAAGTATTTATGTTTTTGTGCAGTTTCACTATATGTTTTTTTATTGTGATGATAAGCTAGCTGTTTGGCTGTCTGGTTTTTAATATATTCTGACATAGCAGAGTGAGGACTTCAAGCATATGTTTTAAATAGCAAGCATATATGTTCATAGCACATGAAGTACTTTATGCTTTTTGGACAACTAAGAAAAAATTTTGCATATTATATGCATGATGTTTTTCTGAGCTGATCCATATTCTTCTCCACTTCATTTCAATGACAGAATTGCACGACAAGTCTTGAGCAAATTGGTTAAACAGGGGGGTAAACTGAGCAATAACAAAGATTCCTTGAATCACAGGAATGAGGGACGGTCAGCTATGATCATCCTGGTGAGTTACTTGTGATGTGTTACAGTGAAATTGAGGATACTAGAATCCCTTGTCCCTCTGTTCCTTTCCTAGGGTACGTTCAGCATTGAAGTCTCATTTGCGTTTGAGGTATAGTTAAGCCGGGGAGGTTATGGGAATGAAACAAGTTCCAGATGTGCAAATTTACTCAGGCTATTTGAATTCTTTATCGCTTTAACTGATTTGCTTTTCCATTTATTTTCATCCTTATGTTCATAGGTTCTTTTGGTGGAATATATTGAATGTATATTTAACATTTCTTGTGAGGCATAGTCTGATTGCATGTTCCGCTTTAATTGCCAAGTTATTTTTTCATGATTATTTTACCAGTAACTTCTGCACGGTAATTTTGTTTCACCTAATTATTGGCCGATTCCTTAGTTTGTATGCCATGGTTTAAGGATAATGACCTTTGCATTGGCACTTAAAATATGCACTATGTGATAATTTATTCTTATGCCAGTAATACTGTAGCTGATGGAAAATGTCTGGATTTTTATTATGAGGTTACATGCAACTTTTTGGAGTTTGATTCTTGATCCATGTTGTATTTGGAGTTTGAATTGGTCTAACTTGCTTCATGCAGAAAATAATGTTCTCATTTAGTGGTCAGAGAATAGTCACACAGTGTGATTCATTCCATGGGCAATCTTGCTTGTTTTCTTTAATGAACTTCCAGATCTGTATGCCATATCGTTGAAACATGCTGTCGAATTCATCCAATACACTGAGATTATTTATTACTACTTTTTTTTTTTGTTTTTTCAGCTGCAATCTTTTGATGCTTTAGGGCTTCTGGAGATCACCAGACAAGAGCTGCAAGAGTCAGGGGTTAGTATCCAAATAGTTGCACAATAAATTATTTCATTATGGATTTAAATGGTAGAAATGGTTCATAATAGGGATTACTGTGCCTATTCCCTTCTGTGTCCAGATTATCATTAGTTGACTCCCTTAACTTGCAAATACATAGGGTAATCTCCTAAATTTGTATCCACTGATTGTGATAGCAATGGTCTACAAATGAAATGAAATACTATATGCATTTGCTTTAGAGGCTGATTACTGATGAATGTTAATTTTGATCTCTCCTTCAAACAACCTGGTTTTATCTTGTCTAATTAATATATTTTCAAAATATATAGGAAAGGCACTTAGGTATTGCTGGGGCTGAAGATGCGGTTTCTCGGTGTATCTCTGCTTACAAAGAGGTAACACTTATTACATTACATTTTTCCAAGAACTAAGGGATATCGCTGGTTGTTTTGTTTCACATTTGAAGATGTGTATATACCTAGCTTGTTATGTTTCTATTTTCATTTAATTTTTCCTTTATCAACCTATGTTAAGATGGTGGATTAAATGCTTATGCATTTCTGAATAGGAAACTAAACTTTTGTTCCCCATTACCTGACCTGAAAGGAACTAAGCCTTTTAAAAAAAAAAGAAAGGAAAAGACTATCTATATTAAAAAGCAGAGCTGGAAACACTGAAAGTATGCTTAGTCTTTTTCACAATGAGTTAGGTGGAGCTAGTGTCTGACTGAAAACCGTGGTGTTGGTGAGCACTCCGGGGTGAATCTAGTCCTTCATTTATAACCTTTTTTATCACCATTCCATATAGGAGTGGTCTCCTGCACTAATTTTGTTTTATGATATTACATGTGATTGACCCTACTGTCTTTTCTCATTTAGGCTGTGTTCTTGATTACTTAACTGATGTACAGATTTACTGTAAACTCATCAATGTAACTTCAATGGCATCTTAAGAAAATTTAGAACTCATTTACAGAAGCTGCACCTGGATTCTTCTCATATTCTCACCTTTATATGTTGGAGCTCTTTGTTAATTCTTACCTCATAACTTCATCATGATTTACCTTAGTGATTAGGAGTTGAAAAGTGGATCCAAACCTTTCCAATTGAAGTGATTAGAATACTCAGGCAAATTTAATATTATATCATTTCCAAATGAAGTGATTTGAATACCCTTACTTTGGCAAGGTTTTTGAGCTATTCTAGCCCCTTATTTCATGCAAATAGAGATTTATTGAATAGGTGGGAATTGCAACTTTTTGTAACTCGTGATGATAGTCCTAGCTTGTTACTCATGAAAAACTTAAGTTTGTTGGACGTGTATTTGTTATTTAACCATGATGTTTGATCTTTGGAAGGATAATTCTGGTTCACTCATAATAACTGATTCCGAGGAAAATATGCAGTTTGGCCAGGAGAAGTTTATCTTTGATTTTGTTGAAGTAAAACTCGAGTATCTTTCATGCTTGAAGCACCTCTTAAGCCTGCTAACTGATCACACTAGCAAACAACAGTCTCCAAAAATAAGCTTGCAAGAGCTGAAGGATGAAATAGGTCGTGTTGAATCTGAAATCTCTTCAGCCAGGAGACACAGAAAATAGAATAAAGCCACTTCTGACCGTCCATGGAATCTACCTAGGTTCATCTGGCTTGCACTGAAGCTTCCAATCTTTGGGTCATTTGATCTTGTTCTTATAGTTGCTACAAGGGCAATACGTATATAATGCCCTTTTGGATCAGCTATGTTAGGATTTAAAGGTAACACTGCAGATGTTTTAGTACGGCAATGCATTGCGGCTCTTCATTTTAGGTTGAGTTATTGCTGAAGTGCATCTATGATTGGGGATGTTTATATTGTCCTCCATTGTTTCGAGTGCTCAATGGGCGCTCGTTGAGTGCTCCATGGGTGCTCGCAGGGCGGCAGCAACCTTATGCTGCTTTCTTTACGCATTAGTTCCTCTTACAGGTAAGAAAAGTGATCTTTTGATGTCTTCGTTTTTCAATAATTGCCTATTGGATGTAATCTATACTAATAGAAATCAAGAGGTAACCCTATTTTCAGTTATCTTTATATTTTTCTTTTTCTAGTGTGCTGTTGTACTTAGAAAGGGATTGTGGGAGAGAATATTTAGTTGAGTATTGGATATGATCTTGAATTTTACGTAAAACCTTTTTTAGTTCCATTTTTAACTTTTTTCTTTTCCGTCAGTCTATAGAGTAAATGTATTTGATTGAGGAATAAGTCGGTATGCCCTCTTTGTTAAAACAAATATTAAAATTAGGGTTTGGGCAAAACTAGCTCACCAAGAGTAAAAGATTGGTGGTTGATGTACTAAATAGGATTGTAGGATTGCATTGACACATTCTCAATGGAGGGTGTTGCCAAAGATAGGTAATTCAAGAACCACTCATCTTCTTTCTTTTTTTACCAAATGCAGTTTAAAATTGCGGATAGTGTATGCAATTTTTTACGGCTATCAAGTTAGCAGTGGATTTTGTAAAAAAATTGTATGGAGAACATACAATTTGAAAATGACATGCTTAAGTTATGATTTTATTTGATAGCTCATCATGTAAATTATAGCTTGAATATGCGATTTTACCTCCAAAGAAATTGCACATCTAAGCTAGAAGTATATGACAAGCATCAAACTTCAACTGCTCTATAAAATCCATTCGTATTATAGATCATCTATAAAAACATGTTTATACCAACTTGCCAATAAACAAACCATTTTTCAATACATCTAAATCTTCCTTTCACTTCTTGAATACATCATAATCTCCATTCCAATTCACCCATGGTTTTCGGTATCAATTGATCACAATTTTTGACTTATCATAATATTCAACATTAATGGTTGATTTACATTAGAATTAAAATAAATGCATTAACTATGTCAAACTATGATAGAAAATTATTTTACTTCATAAATCATCAAGATAAATTTGCCATTCACTGCTCATGATGATGGGACCTGAAGTCTGATAATCATAGCTTCCACCTAAGTTTGAACGATGTTGGAAACTATGTGACTTGGAAGCTTTCGATGGAGCAAATAGAGAAGCTAAATGCACCCTTTGGAGTTGATGAAATACGAACAACTTTCATCTCACAAGTCTATGATAAGCCGCTTTGTCCATATAGCTTTTTAGCTAAGATTTTCAAATGGGTCGTGGGGTATTATTGGTGCTGATCTACTTAAGGCAGTAAAGGAATTTCTTATATCAGGCCATTTACTACGTCAACAAGACAAACATTCTTTTGGAGCCAAAAGTAATTCCCCTCTAAAATGGCTGAGTTTCAACATATTTCTTATTGAAACATGATATATAAAGCTATTTCTAAGGTATTAATTAATAGCTCGTATGAAGGATGTTTTATCAAGTCTTATCGACAAAGAGCAAGCGCTTTTTGTACTTGGAGGGAGAACTAGTCATAATATCCTTATTGTGCAAGAGTTGAAGACCTCTAAGATGTGTAATGGAAGTAGATACTCAAAAAGCATACTCACACGGCATACTCGAGTTTTTCAATGAAAATGATGGAGTGCATGCATTTTCTTATTTATATATTTGTCATCTAATTGAGCAATGTATAACTATAGCTAAGTTCTCCATTAACATCAATTGGAGCTTGTGTTTGCTAACAGACGTGGCCTAAGATTAGCAGACCTAATGTCCCCTTAACTTTTCGTGATAGGAATGAAAATTCTTTTTGGAATACTTTGGAGAATGGTTATTTCTCCCCTCTTCTCTTTTCATTGGAGAGGTAAAGTTGAAAAGCTAACTCATCTTTGGTTTGTAGATAATCTTGTTATAATCGTGTACAATGTATCAAGACACTTTTATATATCTATGAATATTATTAATAAAACGCAAGTATTTATCGTATATGTATAATTTTCTATTCATATATATATATATATATATTACAATGAAGTCTCATAAACAATTAGAGAATGTCAACAATAATAATAATAATAATATGATGTCTATTATCAGTGAAAATTTAATGATAATACATTATCTAAAATTGTCCTTGATCGGGTAAGTATTTAGAGTAGACATAGATAATTAGACCTGCACGTTGTATAGTTTAGGTTATTCTCACAAACTAAGAGAAAGATATTCGAATTTATACAAGTGGGTACCTAAAGTTAGGTAGTGCATTGGACACAATCCACTAATAACGAATACCACATGTTTAGTATCATTGGTCCCTCCTCTATGTGAGTAAACATAAAAAATTTCTCAATGTGAGACCTTCGTATATCTTAAATATGGAATGTTGCACTTTGATGCCATTAAACTCAGTCTGAATATAGATTGTAAATAATACGGTTATTAGGTGCGGCAGCGATGAGTTAAGGTAGAATTAGTGAGATGATATTCATAAGCCTTTCGGTTGAAATAAGAGTGATTCATAGCTTATGGTCTCAACAAGTTTTATTGGGTCTAATTTATTTTCGAAACCAAATACAATGATTAAACATTGATGATATTATATGCAATGATTTAATGAAAATATCTTGATAAAGAGATTTAATTACGCAGTAATTAGAGTGGCGGATCACAACAGTTCTATCATATCAGATGACCAATAATTATTGTTAGATGATTGCCTTGGTATATGTCTAGATAGACATTGCCTTTATGTATTGAAATATAGAAGGTTGCACACAATAGCATAGTTAGATAAACAAGGTGGGTTTTTTATTTTTTTTCCCCACTAGAGGAATAAAGTGATTGACTAGAACATTTTTATTTAACACTAAAATTATGCCATATTTCGTCATTATGATTAATTATTTATTTCAAAATAATAAAATAATTATTTTAAGAGTGGAAGTAATATAAATTAATTATGAGTTTACATTAATAGTATAATGCTTTAAAGAAAATAAGATAATGGAAAGCAAATTTGATTTATCATCTATGTAATGGATCATGTAGAGTAAGTGGCTATTGAATTCTCATTTAGAAAAGGTACATCGTCATCTATTATTATATATATATAAATATATATATATATAAGGAAAGTTCATTTTTGGTAGATGAGGTGTTGCTTTTTTATTTTGTTAACTATGACAAAAATGGAAAGAACAAGTTTTATATACCTATATAAAATTATATTGCTTTTGGTTTTAAAATAAGAGAAGAATTATATATATATATATGTATATTCTAATCCAAAGTAATCTAGCAATATATTGGAATAGAATTTTTCCAATCATTATATTTGTTGATACCGCTAGAGGGATTATACAGTAAAAAGTCAATATAATACTTTTACGAAAAATAGTTAGTAAAATAGGATTTGGAGCAACGTAATTACAAAATTAGTTTCCTAGATTGCATAATGAAATTGGAAAGCCCAATGTGCAAACAAATCTCACGTTGCAAGTGCGAGTGGCGTAGATATCCACCTCAGCATTTGCGCATTACCAACCAACCAAAAATAGAGAAAGCATTCTCGCATACACCAAATGCAAGAAACAAATCCTTATATCTCGCATTTCCCAAATATAAGTCTCCTTCCATCACTTAAAACACATGTCAAACATGTGGTTTTAGCAGATTATTTTTTATAATTAATTCCAATTACGGTTTGTTTTAATAAATAATTTAAAAAGATATTCTAAATTAGTAAAAAAATTAAGGATTATACTTGGAGAGCTTGTAGTAAACACAAAAGACATCGTGAGTCTCAAATCTCCCTTAAATGTCATCCTCAAGAGGAGATGATTTATTTATGCTAAAAAGAAAAAGGTACTTTTTTTTTAATAACCCTGTATAATTTATTTCTCATTTTACATGTTACATATTCTGCTGCGTTTGTTCTGATCAACAAAACACACATAGCTACTAATTCTCTGTAAAAAGAACCTGGAATCCATTACAAAAGTACACGAGGCTTTATTCCTATTCCATGGTCTATTGGGCCTTAAAGTAAACGAAGAGAAGAACTTTATCGTTTTCAACAATGTTAGATCAAAGTCTTAATGTGTTACAGTGCAATACTGTTCAAGTATTAAGGAGAACCTCTGATCTTCGCCAGGTAGGGAGATTGTGAAGCACTTCAAGGGGTAAAAAAAAAAAAAAAAAAAAAATCCTCTTAAGGATCAATTCTTGGACTTCAAAATTCTTGTCTTGTGCAAACCGAATTCAGCTTCTTAAATTGGTTCTCTTTATGGACCCAATCCAATTTAAGTTAGACATGGTAATCTACCCAGTCTTGATTCATGAAAGGGGCCATCAGGGCAAGTTTAACTTTGAGGTAGGTAAGATTCATGATAGTCAATAAGGATAGAAAGGGTGCAATTTGATCTAGTTTTCCTTTCAAATCAAACAAAATCATATATTACAGCTTTTTCTTTCTTTTTTTTAACTTGAATCTAATCATACAATTCGTTCTATGATTTTTTTTACCAAAAAAAAAAAAGAAAGAAAAGAAGGTTCGGTACAATTTGGTTCCCTATTGGAATTATTTGTTTCCGTTCTTAAACAAAAAAATCCAAGAGATATCAAATACATATCTCTTATCACTAATGGCAATATAAATAGTAATATTTATCATTAATTATTTACCTAAATAATTAATATGTAAAACTTATAGTAGAAAGATGTTTTATCCATCATAGAAGAACTAAAATCAAATTTTAGCCCCATCTCTTGAACAATTCTAAACTATAATAATATAATTGATTCAATAAAAGTAAAATATATTGTCCAATAATAGGAATAAATTTTAATTTGTTAGACTTCTAATTAGCAAATTATCAATCATATATACCAATAAGTAATTAAGTAATAGAAGTGGAGTAATCGATAAGACAAAAAAGGAAAAAAAAATTAAAACCCTAGTGGCTAAAAACATGAAATTAGCTTATTTTTAAGTGCATTGAAATAATCAAAACATGATATGATCTATCTAATTTTATTCTCATAATTAAAATTTTTCTAATGCATTAATTAAAAACAATATGTTTGAGTTTTTTTTTTTTTTTCCTTTTTTGATATATAAAACGACTTGATTCAAACTATATGGTTCAGTTATATTCAGATTCAGGAACCATATACTTTCGAAGAATTGAACCACGAATTGAATCATTTTGAAAAGAAATTCAACTTTTGATTTAACTTGATTTGGTTTAATTTGGTTTGGGGAATGCTCATTTTTTATTTAACACAAACTTAGTTCTCAAGTTGGGTCAGATCTTGGTTCAACCTTAAAATTTTACTAGGTTTAGGTCAGACCCCTATGGTCCTCTCGTTTGCTATAGAGTCATGAGTATATATGTTTTATATATTTTTGGGGTATTGGTTTAATATTAAATTTAATAACTAAACTTGTTAGATGTTGCATTAGAATAACAACATGCCATTTACGAGAATGTGGTTGATATTATTGTATTGAATTTTACCGCTTGCTTTTGCTTCTTCGATGATAATTACTCTATGCATTGAAGATATAATGTTTTAGTGGTTTTCGGTATGATCATGCTATGTTTCTTATTCTGAGTTTCGTTATGGCTTTGGGCATTCGTGCACCAGTTATATTTCAATTGGTTTGTAATTAACTAAATATTTTTAATAAGAAAAAATATTTTTTTAGTTCTTACTGTTTCATTATTTTTTCTATTTGAGTCCTAATTCTTTTTTTCTTAATTATTATTTTAGCTCTTAATGTTTACAAAAATTAACAAACAAACAAATCTTTTTCTAGTCCTAATTCTTTAGTTTTGGACAGGTGATGTATTTTAATTGGTAAAAAATATCAATTCAAAAAACTAGTATAGATAAATTAAGATAACTTTAAAAAAAGATAAATAATAAAAAATCAGAATTTTAAAAATAAAAATAGAAAAAAAGGTGAGGATTATTTAAAAGGGTATCATGAAATTTTTTTTTTTTTTTTTTGTATTTACTGATTGTAATTGTTATTAAAAATTATATGTGTTGATAAGTAAATTTGGTGAATGCGATTTTTTTTTTTTTTTTTCCAAGTTGAGTTAGCGAAGAAATTGGTGGATATAGAACAGACTCATCTAGTCGATAACTGGTCGGATCCTGGTGTTGATGATGGGAAAAGGAAGGCCCTTTTTACCAGCTTTTTGCTTTCTTTTACTCCCTCCCTTAAGCTTTTGGAATCTGATGTTTTAAATTCGTGCACGTGGTGCTTTTTAAATTCGATTTGCTTGCTATTGTTAATTTTGAATTATTCAATGGAATTCAAATCATATTTTTATTGCTAGCTTGATTAGTGTGGACAAGTCTTGTTCTGTATTAAGTAAAGTTTTTGGAATTTTTATACAGTGGATTGCCAATATTACTTTGCATGATTAAATAGCATTATACCAAGTATGATATATCTTAATTTGCTTATATTATTTTTTTAATTAATAATTTTAATCAATTAAAATGTGTTATTTGTACAAAACTAACGAAAAGTTAATGGCATTAGATAAAAGACTCATTTATTAAAATTTGCAAATGTTGAGTATTGAAATAGAAAAATAAATAATGAAAGATT
Organism: Combretum micranthum; assembly: GCA_024138025.1. Classification (NCBI taxonomy): domain Eukaryota; kingdom Viridiplantae; phylum Streptophyta; class Magnoliopsida; order Myrtales; family Combretaceae; genus Combretum; species Combretum micranthum. The sequence continues at coordinate 361,807 of JAMXBD010000854.1, forward strand.
TCAATTCAAATAGAAAAAGGGTAAAATCATTATAGATTAAAAAGGTATTTTTCCCTTTCTAATTCTCTAACGTAATTGCTCTTAAGGCCCAATGGACTCAAACTTTTGCTGATGCAGCAGGCTTTATCTCTATTGTTTTGAGGCCATGAGATTCTACATATATAGATATATATGTAGAGAGAGAATGTTATGGGTTTTATTAAAGTTGTTTTTTATTGTTATAGGTGTTTAATAAGTTTATAAAACACCTTATGCGTGAAAATACGATGGTACCCTGCTAGATTTTTCCATAAAAATATAATAACGATTTCCTAAATATAAAACATGATAGATCCTCACTTACTATCTATTTATTTCACATGAATAGCTATTTATTTTCTTATCATTCTTTATGAAGCAGCTATTACAATGCTCACTTGAATGAACTTGAAAATATTATATATACAATTATCCTCTATCTATATAATAAATATAATGAGCATTATAGATATCTTACTTTGTTTCAATAATTACTTTTGCTTTTTTTTTTTTTTTACAACAAGTGAACATTATAATAAACATTACAACTCTATTATATTCTTTTTAAATTGGAATTCAATTCTTTCCTTATTTAATATAGTGAAGTGAACGAGCCCTTAGTAATGTTATGAGCCTTATGTGGATTACTTAAATGGTATATGTAGCAAATTTGTGTTATAATGCTAGATGCATGATAGTTAAAAAAAAGGGTGTAAATGAGTCAAATTAAAATGATACAATATTAAGTTCAAGTTTAGCTATATTGTTTAAGAAGTCTAGACTTGGCTTAATGATCTATTAGTGATGTCTAAAGTCAATTTGAACACAACTTATTTACAAACTTAGAACTAGGGTTATAAACGAAACGAGTCGAGTCAAGTTGATGCAGTATCAAGCTCAAACTCGAACTTGATCGAGCTTTAATTTTTAAGCTCAAACTCGACTTGATTTAGTACTCGATATACTCAAACTCAACTCAATTAAGCTCGATTATTTTTTAAATACTGATTTAACTACATAAAGTATTTAATGTTTAATAAACTCGAACTCAACTTGTCTCGATTTAATATTCGTTTAAGCTCGATTAAGCTCACAAGATCACCGAGCCAAGTATTTTGAAACTCGAACTCAAGCTCGAGCTCGATAACTGTTCGAGTAGCTCGAACTCCAGCTTGAGCTCGATTGTAAGAGAGTCAAATTCGAGCTTTTATCGAGTCAACCTCAAGTAGCTTGTGAGCTGTCTCGACTCACTTATAATCCTATTTAGAACTTAAGTTTGACTTGAATAAACTAATTCAATAATTTAAGTTCGAGCATAGAAGGTGTATGATTGGGTTGAAGTCAAATAATAGGCAAACATAGGCGATCTATTCATGCACCTCCTGGGGAGATTTTACAAAGTTAAACCTTATGATGTATGTCTAGATATCGAGAGATTAAAAAAGAAAAAAAAAAGCATTTTATATTCTTACTTCATCATGAAGTACATAATCAATTTAGTTTTGGCAATTGATCCAAACAAATCGGGAGAGAAAAATCTTCATCGAAAACGACCTTCACCTTTTTTGGACCATATATACTTAAGGCTGAAATTAATGCAAATGTACGAAAATATATTCCTGGCATAAAAGAACAATAGAACACTTTGTCTCATCATAAAACCAATTTGTGGTTCAGACCTCCATTCCGTAAATCACACACCCCACCGCCCCCTTCCTCTTTCTGTGCCAAACAACTAGAAGATTCTATAACCTTTTTCATGGGTCTATTCAACCAGATTTTTTTTTTTTTTCTTTTGGCTTGACGCTCTCAAGCCCTAATAAGTTCTTTGTTCGTTTCGGTTAGCTTCTAATGTCCTAGGTTTCAAATGCATGCGATACGATAAGAAACATGAGGTGTCCTTTTTCAATGTTCTGTTGTAGCCTTTACTTCTAATAAACTTCGACTCGACGACTTAGATTTAGTGAGGTCTTTATTATTATTGTTGTTGTTATTTAGATTTAAAATATATCCAAACAAATCATTTAATGGCATTTGAAATTCAATCTAATATAAGCTCGGATCTGGTAAAAGCTAAATATAGGAAACTTAGGCTTAGATTGTTGTGACGGAAAGCCTACAAAACAGAAACTCGGTTAATGACACACCAAACAGCCACTCTAATACTTAAGTTAGCAGTCATGATGATAAGCCTGTAAATTAGATGTGTATAATGAGTTGAGTGCGATACTATCGTTTCCAAAGAAGGAAAAAAGGGAGATATATGTAGTTGATAGATCCAGTGATTGTGGGTGTCATGGGATCATAAATAAGTGAGCGAGTGGACAATTAGCAACAGTTGTGAAGGATGTGGGGTAAGCTTACTACTCCACTCTAATGTGTAGAATCCGATGGGTGATAAGTGTCGAGAGACATAGAAAGTAGGCCCGATAGAGTGCTGAGGTAGCAGTTAGGTGTCAAGCTGGAGTAATGGATGCCTAGACGAGTCCTTTGCTACGATTAACGTGGTCAAAGTCTAAGCCCAGTTGAGTGGTCCAATTCATTTGTCAGCTAGACTTCGTTCGGATGGCCCTCGTTCCAATTTAAATCATCAACACATATATATATATATATATATATATATATTAATTAGTGTGGCATAAGCTCCTATATATTGACCATTTTTAAGTAAGATTTCATTCCATCACTTACTTTTATATTATTATATTATAATAATATTTTTATTATTAAAACAATATTACATATAATCAATAGTTAATTAAGATGAAAAGGAAAAAGATGAAATCATAATAATATCATAAAATGTTTCAAGAATTAAAATAATGTTTTAATCATTAACATAAAATTTTAAAATAATGAATAAATGAAGAATATGTGAGCTTGAGGTTGCCTTTAGAAGATAACCGAAGAAGAGCTTTAGGGTTTATGGAAACAGAGAGTAAACTTTCATTATTTTGTTATGTTCTGTACATCCACACAAAGAAACAAAACAGAAAGTATATATACAAAGATAGAAAGGCTAACAAACTATCAATAAATAAATACAAGTGGACCTATAGATATAGGCCACGTAGCAAACTAAATGCTAAATATATACTTCACATCCCCCCCTCAAGGTGGAGCCGATGCAAGGCCCAGCTTGGATCCAAGAAAAGAAAGTCGAGAAGCAGAAACAGACTTTGTAAAAATATCCGCCAGCTGAGTATGAGAAGGAATATAAACCGGTTGGAGAAAACCACTAGCAACATGATGTCTGATAAAATGCAAATCAACCTCAATATGTTTAGATCTTCCATGAAGACAGGGATTAGCAGTAATTTGAAGGGCAGATTTATTATCACAATGTAAAGAAAGAGGAGAAGAAATAGGAACCCGAAGATCATATAACAAGTAGGAGAGCCATAGGAGTTCCTTGGTTGTAGTAGCAAGGCTGCGATATTCAGCCTCTGTGGTGGATGTACTAACTGTATTTTGTTTCTTGGTTTTCCATGAAACCAAGGCTGAGCCCAACATAATGCAATACCCTGTCAAAGAATGTCTATCTAGCATGGAGGAGCCCCAATCAGCATCAGAAAAACCTTGTAAAACAAGTGAATTGTTAGCTGAGTAAAATAAACCAAGAGAGGAAGTGCCTTTCAAATATCTCAAAACATGATGTGCTGCTGCAAGATGAGCACTGTAAGGGCGGTTGAGAAACTGACTAAGAAATTGAACAGAATGGGAAATGTCAGGACGGGTGATGGTCAAATACAAAAGCCTCCCAACTAAACGACGATAAGAAAGAGGATGTTCAAGAAGAGTTCCTTCATCATGGCGAAGCTTAAATCCAGTAGGAAGAGGCTGAGATACAGGTTTACTTCCAGACAGACCAGCATCTAACAACAGATCAAGAATAAATTTTCTCTGATGAACAAGAAGACCAGCGGAAGTGCGACAAAGTTCCAGCCCTAAGAAAAAACGAGCAAGGCCGAGGTCTTTAATAGTAAAAGCCTCATGAAGTTGATGCTTAAGCAAAGCAATAGCAGCTGTACTAGTCCCTGTCAAGAGTAAATCATCCACATATAGAAGAACAACAGTAAATTCATTCCCAACATCTCTCGTAAAAAGAGAATAATCAGCCTTTGATTGAGTAAAGCCATGATGAATTAAAAACTGACATATTTCCACATTCCATTGTCTAGAAGCTTGTTTGAGACCATAAAGTGATCTCTTAAGCTTACAAACTTGCTGTGGTAAGGCCTTAGCATATCCTGGGGGTGGTCTCATATAAATTTCTTCATTGAGAAACCCATGTAAGAAGGCATTATTGATATCTAATTGGTATAAAGGCCATCCACGAGCTACAGCCACAGCAAGGAGAACTCGCACAGTACCTAAATGAGCAACAGGGGAAAACGTATCATGATAGTCTTGCCCTTCAATCTGAGTATATCCTTTAGCGACTAAGCGAGCTTTATAACGTTCTATAGATCCATTAGGTTTATATTTGACCTTATAAACCCATTTACAACCTATAGCTCGCTTATCCTTAGGTAAACTGGTGAGTTCCCAAGTATCATTCAACTCTAAAGCTTCTAGTTCCTTATTCATAGCCAATACCCAATTCGGATCCTGTGAAGCTTCTTTATAACAGTATGGTTCATGAGTTGTTAAAACATGAGCTAAAGAGGCTGTATAATCGGGTGGATAATTGGCAAAAATATCAGAAGAAAACAGAGGATATGGTGAAGAAACAGAAGGAATAGAATCCACTGAATCAGTATGAACAGAATGAACAAAATCAGTCAACCAAGTGGGTGTTTTACGTGGCCTAGATGACTTGCGCACATCAGAAGAATTATTATTAGTATGACAAGGAAAATCAGAAGAAGATATATCATCAACAGTCGGTGACCAAGAAGAAATATTCTCAGAAGAATCATCATCAGAAGAAAATATAAGAGGAGTAGTCGGACGAAATGTGTTTAGAGAAGAATCAGAAACAGTGACTGACTTGTAAGGAAAAATGTGTTCTTGAAAAAGAACATCCCTACTCACAAGAATCTCTCCAGTGTTTAGATTAAACAATTTATAACCTTTTTGACCAGCAATATAGCCAAGGAAAATACATCTAACACCACGACTATCAAATTTATCCCTTAAGTGTTTAGGAGTAGAAGCATAACATTGACATCCCATAACTCGCAAATGTTCATAAGAGGGTTTCTCTCCAAATAAAATTTCATGTGGAGTTTTCCATCCAAGAGATGACAAAGGCATTTTGTTAATGAGATAAGTAGCAGTAAGTATGCACTCTCCCCAAAAATCTTTAGGCAAATTGGCTTGAATTCTTAAAGCTCTAGCCGTATCTAGGAGGTGACGGTGTTTACGCTCAACTCTACCATTTTGTTGTGGGGTGTAAGTCATGGTGCGTTGATGTATAATTCCTTTACTATCAAACAAATGTTGACATGTAGTGGACAGAAATTCCGAACCATTATCAGTCCTAATAAATTTTGGTGTGACTGAAAAATGATTAGAAATATAGTTCAAGAACTTAGATACAACATCAGAAGTTTGAGATTTGTTATGAAGCAAATAGGTCCAAGTGCTTCTTGAGAAATCATCTAAGATGGTGAAGAAATACTTGGCTCCTGAAATAGATGCAATATGATATGGGCCCCAAATGTCCATATGCAACAAGGTAAATTTTTCAAAAGAAGAACTAGCACTTCGATGAAAAGGGAGACGATGTATCTTTGATTCATTACAAACATTACAATGAAAATCACTCATATCAAGAGATTTACATGAATCAATGTATCGTAGCTTTGAACAAGAAGAATGTCCCAATCTTGCATGAAACAAATGCAAGAAATCAGATTTATTACATGAAGAATTGACAGATGACATGTTCTGATGTGCATTACTATCTAAACAAGTAAAACTTTTTGGAATGGTTGACTTGATCACATACAATCCATTACATGATTCAGCTTTAACTAATACTTCCTTAGTGTTCTGGTCCTGAAAGACAAGGGAACAAGAATCAATGATGGCAATTAGTGAAGTATTAACAAGAAGTTTATGAACTGAAAGGAGATTTTGAGTGAAATCTGGGATATACAAAACATTGTACAAAAACAGCTTGTCAGTGAGTTGAACATCTCCAACAACATGAACAGATTTAGTAGTACCATCTGGTAAACGAACTAAAATAGGTATGGAAAGTGTTTTAGGTCTGACAAGTAAAGATTTATGTGATGTAATATGATCACTAGCCCCTGAATCAACAATCCATGAACCAAAATTATAAGAAAAACCACTAAAACAGGATGAGGAAAAGATATTACCAGCATAGTTGACCAAATTAGCAACATTATCAGCTGAAACTTGCTTGTTATCCTTGAGCATTTTCATCAACTCATGACAGATATCATGCACAAATCGTTTGTCATTAACAGCCCCTAAGACTCCTGATCTGGTATTCTGTATACCATTCTCCACGAAGTCATCCAAAGGAGTGTGTTGCAGCATAGTTGAAGTATCAGAATTACAAGCAGCAACAGTAGATGAACCATTATTATAAGTTGATGTCAACTTTCCTTGTGTTTTAGGAATAATACGCTTCCCCTTAAACCACTCCGGATATCCTACTAGTTGAAAACATGTTTCAACTGCATGACCTTCAGTTTTACAATGTTTGCAAAACAACCTATTATTAACATTTCTCCTTTTCTTATCAATGCTTCCTTTACTATATTCAGCTCTATTAGCATGAAAAGCTGATATATCCAAATTCCCAAAACTAGAAGTAATATTCTTCTGTCTTTCAACTTGTTGAACCAAGTAAAAGGCTCTATTCACATTCGGCATAGGATCCATGGATAAAATGTGACTTCTAACAGATTCAAAACCCTCATTCAAACCCATTAGGAATTGCATCAGTTTAGTATTCGACTCAAATTCAAGAATTTTCCCTTTCAAATCACATGTACAATATTCAAGACGACCACAAGTACAAGTCGGATATACATGCAAAGCCTGAAGTTCATCCCAAAGTCTTTTCAATTTATTATAATAAACTCCTACTGATTGATTTCCTTGCCTCACAGTACTAATCTCATGTTGTATTTGAAATATCAAAGGACCACTTCCTTGTCCATACTGTTCACTAACTTCACGCCATAGATCATAAGCTGTCTGAGCAAACAAGTAATTCTGAGCAATTTCATTCTGCATAGAATTAAGTAACCAGCTCCTAACCATACTATCACATCTGATCCAACGAATAAAATCTGTTGAATTCTCAGTAGGTTTCAAAATTGATCCATCAATAAACCCTAATTTCAGTTTAGCACCCAATCCAATTTTAACAGATCGGCTCCATGCCAAAAAATTAGATCCATTAAAAAGAATACTGCCTATAACCATACTAGGCATATCCGAATTCGACAAGTATAAGGGATCAGACAAAGATGCATCCATTTGATTTCTCCGATTCGTCTCATTCGACAACTCCATTTTACAAATTCGAACAACTTACAGTAAAATACTCAGAACACCAGATCTACAACCATACGAAGCAAAGAAGATACAATACCTCAAGTTCAATTGCTCTGATACCATGTGAGCTTGAGGTTGCCTTTAGAAGATAACCGAAGAAGAGCTTTAGGGTTTATGGAAACAGAGAGTAAACTTTCATTATTTTGTTATGTTATGTACATCACACAAAGAAACAAAACAGAAAGTATATATACAAAGATAGAAAGGCTAACAAACTATCAATAAATAAATACAAGTGGACCTATAGAAATAGGCCACGTAGCAAACTAAATGCTAAATATATACTTCACAGAATATCCATATCCATATTATGGGCATGTTTATTTGTTAGCAGATTATAGATACAAATACCTTTTTAAAATTTTTTTTCTAACAAATTGTTTATCAAAAAATATTTATGGATAAAAAATAACTGGCAATTCTCATTAAAAGATCAAATATAGGTAAAATGTAAATGTTAATCGAAAATATTTATATATATCATTTTTATACAGATACATATACAGATAAAAAATAAACCATCCAAACAGATCTTTGCTAGTAATGAATTATAACTTCTGACCGTGGTATGACAATAAAATGCTTTGAAGGTCGATTTATCATGAGCTGAACTTCTTGGAGCACGCGAATTTGCGACATATTCGAATCAATTGGTATCGTTGATCCACTACTCATAAACCGAATAATATATCCCAGCGAATTCCTTGGTAAAATATAAAATCCATGGCAATGTTAATCTTCGAAAATTTAATAAACACAAGTCACAACCAAACTTGTCTGTTGTACAATCACAAAGTATCTATATTTTGCAATTTAAGAAAGTCCTAACATCATACTTCTTGATTGTCTCTTCAAGTATCTCAATGAATTTGCTATATATGTAGCCGCTCCTTTCAAATGGCTAGAATTACAGGTGTAGTTGAATCACATCCATTTACAAACTATTTGAATTTAGCTTAATATTTATTTCAGTTCAATTCGAAAATATTTGAGAGGAGTTTGAGCTGGAGCTACTCGAGTAATTTATCGAGCCAAGTTTCAGTTTCATATGTTTTACTCGATTAGCTCAAAACCAAATCAAGCTTAAATCGAATATAGATATTAACCAAATTCAAATTGAGTTTGAGTATTAATTATTTAAATTAGAATTAAAATTATTTTCATAATAAATCAATCATAAATGAGCTCAATTGAGTAAAGCTCGAGGTTATGTGGTATTAATTCGAGTTGAACTTGAGCTTAAAAATCTTAAGTTTGAGCTTAGCATTGAACCATTTTTGCTTGATTCATTTACATCCCTCAAGAGAATTTCCCTATTATGGCTTCGTTTCAATTTGCCAGACTAGGGGCGATCACCAAAAATTGGCCATTAACCAACATATTCCAAATGTTTAAATAGTTGTCTCATTTTAATTTTACTACTTGTATCTTATTATTATTAAAAGAATTTTTATGGTCTCATTAATAGACAGTATAGTTAGTTATTTTACTACTAAAATAAATATAATATTTAATAGTATAATCATGATCGGGTATTAATCTCAGCCATTAAAGACTAATAAGACACGTGTATTAAAAAAATGGCACAACCATAAGATTTTCTATTACTAGTTAGCCCGCTACCCATTCACATAATCCCACATTGGCCATGGCCAACCGGTGTTCATATGTACCACTTCTTTTCGAATTTCTAACATAAGATTAATCTTAAATAATCAATCAATGATCCACCTAATTCGATTGATTATTGGTGTTAGTGCCAAAACAGAAGTAATCACTACTCTCTCGAATAAAGCAAATATTTATTATTACTTCATGTACATGTGCCACATTATTATTGCGTAGGATAGGATTGGGATACAATAGCTAGGACGGTAAAACTTTTTCCATTAAAACCAATCACAATTTTGATAAATTTGTATTATTCAATCTGAAATTACAATCCCATCAACAGGACCATCCTTCAACCATTTAACCACTAAAATAAATATAATAATTGAAATATTACCTTTTTGAGTGGTTCGATTATAATTGGGTATGATATAAGCCGTTGGATAATCAACATAAATAATCCTATTAAAATTAATGACGGGACAATAGAATTTTCATCAATTCATACACAAGTTCATCCTAAACTAGTAACGTGATTTTGAGGGAAAATTTTATGAAGCAAACAAACATCTTAATTAAAAGAAGCTACAGAGACCTAATAAGGTTCTGGCTGCACTATTATTAGAACCAAACAGGATCAACTCCTGCTTTTATAAAATGTAATATTGATTTTTTTTAAAGAAAACAAAAATTCTATAGAAACCATTCTTGATCTGTAATAAGTGCAATTAGTACTGGTCTCCTATCAAATGGATCTAATTCGATTCGTTTTCAATAATTATAGCATATAGTAATCGGGTAAAAGTAACAGAAACTTCCCAAGAAAGCAAATTTGGTATAAACTCAAAATCTACATAGCAAATTTTTAAGTACACAAACTGATAAAAACAGATTAAATTAAAACATCCATTGAAAGCTTGAGCATGGGTTAATAGCCTAATACAAAGAGCCAATATTCTTGCATGATTGACAACTAATAATGGGGATGACTGCATTCCCAGCCGCGTCTTCCCTTGCACCACACATCACTGCATACCGTTTCCAAAACCTTTGCAGCATCTTCTTCCTATTATTATTATGATTCATCTTCTTGGTCTGCTTCCCATCAGTAATCACATCGGTTTTGGGTACACATATATCCTTGTGATCATACACCCTACAGCTGGAGCGACCATAAAACCCAAATTTCAGAGTACTAGAAGGCTTCATAACAACATCATCAAGCTGCCTAGCTAGTGTCTCGAGCTCATATGTATCTAGAAGAGAACTGTTATCCGTATCCACCGATTTTGGTGACTCTATTATTGTCTTTCCACCCTCATCTTCAGTCTTCAGCCTCATGGCTTCTAATTTATACCTAGATGGTCTAGGAGGTGCTCTAACCCTGGTAGTCAGGTCATATTCTTGGGTTATCGATTTCGTTCCGGATCCGGATTGGTGTTGGTACCATGCCCAAGCAGCAGCTTTAGCGAGAGCCAGTTCATCAATACTTCCTCTCTTAGTTTTTTTTCTAGCCATTTAAATTTCAATGGTTTGAAGAGAAGGGGAAGACAAAGGTAATAATAATGGAATAGGTATTATTGCAGATTTGCATGCATGAGATGAGTTTGTTTCCTTTCAGGGTTTGATGTGAAATATGTGGAGATACGATGTTCCACGATTCACCTGTGAACATGTTGAAAAGGGCATAAGGGCATTTGTTCAATTCAAACGTAAGTGCGCTTCCTTCTTTATGGCGGACAAAGGTATCTTTTTCCAAAGAGACTTATAGCGAGACCGAATCTGTTATATTATTAAATGATTTAGATTTATTCTAACATTGGATGACCTCGTGACGGAACTATAAAAGTTATCATATATTATATATAGGTTAATAGACATTTCAATATGAAAGTGTTTAAGAAAGATAAATAATTAAATAAATATATTACAAATAGATTATAAAATATAAATGTTATAAATAATGCTTTTTTGGTGTTTAAATTATTGTAAAAATTTGAAAAAAGAAAAGAAAAGAAAAACTATACCTACGTGATATACATTTGGAGAAGTAGGGGGATAGTGAACAAATATGTCTATGAATTGGGTATTCTTAAAAGCACAAAAGTAAGATGCTAAAAGGAACTAAAGGGTATTTCTCCATTTTGATATAATAAATAAATTATACCAAATAAAAATTTGATAGTTTGTCCACTATTTAATTAAGAAAAAGTTATGAATAATTATGAAAATTCCCATCTATGAAATTTGTATTTATGTATACTTTTATATTATGTAGCATGCAAGTTTGAAGTCATACTTAGAAAAGAATTATAATTAATTCTTGAAATTAAAGGAAGAATATGACTTCATAAGGGTATCACATTAACATTTCAAAATTTAGACACCTAAATCATTGTTTCTGAAATTAGAAGGGAAAAAAAAATTCAAATCCGTTCCTAGTCTCAAACTCTCATGAAAAGATTTATTGCATGGGGCCGAAATAAGTTTTGTTGAGTTGTCATTGCTAAATATTATCTTGGAGTGAGTTGGCTGATGGTCCATTGAAAGGTCCTACATATGTTAAGTGGAAGTTCTGGTGTGGCACTGTTTTGTTTTATGCAATGGATTCCTCTTTTTGTATTTTGTTTTCAGCCATTATATTCTACACGAAAAGATGCGTCCGTGGCAAAATTTGATGAAGGCGATTCTTGGCACGCTATTGTTGATAATGTGGTGGGTATCTGTATACTGATGTCTAGTATTTACAGATAGCATATAAACGAATCAAATTAATGCACAAACTATTCAAGTTTGGTCCAATATCACTTGAGTTTAATTAAAATATAAGTAAGTTGAACTCGAACTCAAATTATTCGAGTAGATTATGAAGTTAAGCTCAAACTTTATAAAAACTTAATTTTATTGCGAGTTTAATGAGGCTCGAATTAAATATAAATGTTAATTAAGTTTGAGTCAAATTTAAATATATCAATATTAATTTAATTAGAATTGAATTTTTTTTAATAAATCGAGTTTAAATTAGCTTAACTGAGTTGAGCTCGAGTTTGTACAGTAACTCTTTAAATTGGGCTTGAATTTAAAATTTTTAATTCAAAGAAATTATAGCTAGAATTTAAACTCACCAGTATACCGTCTCGACTTGATTTGTTTATGGTCCTATTCAAAACCAAAACCAAGCATATTTTAATCCATTGTGGATTGGATATTGAAGTATTGAAATTCTTATAATTTCACTCCCTCCATATGCCCTGCAAGATAAAGAAAAGTTATAAGGCTATGGCCAGTTAGGCTATAATGCTTCACTTTTCTATTCTAATGAGGATAAATTGTGCTATATTCGTAATATATCTTATAAATTATTTACAAAAGGTAGTAAAAATGAGTAGATTTAATGCCATCAATAGTGATTGAGTAACATATAGCGATCAAGATGCCAGTACATACGTGCCGAAGCACACATGCATAAAACTACTACGCTATGTACTATTTGAATCCTCTTGTCATTCGTCAAATATGAAAATTTAACAACACTAAACCAAAATACCAAATAGTCTCATAAATCTTACAACTCTTAAGCAAAATCATTAGACCTCACTTTAGAAAATGATTAAGGGATGATATCACTCATATAGCTATCAGAAGTATTGGGTTTTAGGTCCGATTCATATGGGCTCGTAATAAATTATGGAAAAAATCCTAAATATATTTTATATATTTAGAAGGAAAGAAAAAGTGTAAGTGTGTATCTCTTGTTGTTTTGAGAAAACGGACCCATGGCAAGGAAAAGAAATTTGCAAACTAAGAAGACGGATTTGAATTTCATACCATGCAGAAAAATTGCGGCTCGTTATTTTGGCAGACGAATCAAAGCGAGACATCTTAATCAAAGATCAATAGTTGTTTTTATGTCTCATTATTTACGCATTCGCAGTCGGAAATTAATTTCATGAAATGATTTCGGATCCACATTGGGATGGTCTATTGAATCCCGATTGTGATGAAACTTATTTCATTGCATTCATGGTGTGGAGTACTATGAGGTGATTATTTTCATTTCTTATTAATCCTTCCCAATTATCCAAATTAAATAGGTGTTTTTGTGTTTTTGCGAATTAAATAGTTTTGAAATTTTATCGTTATCCACGTTATGATGAAGGAATAGTTATCCACTAGTATAACTAGTAAAGAAAAATATTGTAATTTCATTATTGTTTGATAGCGGAAGTTTTTTTGTGTTACAATCCCGTGGTTTTTCTCTAGTTGGGATTTTCGGTATTAAATCCTAATGTTTTTGTTATTTTATATCCAGTTTATTATATTGGTGATGCTATAGGAAAAAATCACCTTGTCATTATAGGATATTAATTTTACTAACAAAAAGCCCCACCACCAATAGAAAAATCATCATCCCTTAAGAAATAAGGATTCAGTGAGAAACGCTTAGTATGAGCTACGCACATAAGCACACACAATGTCAAACCATATGCAACTTAGAATATTTAATGCAACATACCTTGAATCAATCATCAAATATAAATTCATTTTATTAATTTAACCAATAAATAATTAAACTATTACCATATCCAATAATAGAAATGAAATTTATTGGAACGTATCAAAAACCAGGCCTCAAAACAAAATTTTTGAAAACCAAAATCAAATCTAAAGCTCAAGCTTATATAAGTCAAAGCCTCAAAACAAATACAAGCCTAAGGTCTCCACATATATAAGGATCAACCCACATCAAATATAGGGATAGTCCCACATCAAATATAGAGATAGAACCCATATAAAATATAAGGATGCACTCACATCAAATACAAGGACAAAACACACACCAAATACTAGGATGACATCATGTACAAACATGAAGCCACAGTTAACTTGTCCACTATTGGATAACATAAAACATGTCCATTATGGATCACATAGACTTATCCATGATAGACCACGTAAAATATCAATAACTACACGCTTGTACTCCAACAATTCCATGAATATAAAGTAACTACACACCTAATGTGTTTTATAAAATGTAGAAGTTTCATGAAAATAGTTTTAAAGATACAATGAGAGGGTTCTAAACAATTTTTAATAAAAATGGTACATGCAATGTAATTAATTGATATGATTTCAAAAGGGATAATGCCATGGATACTATCTAAACTTTTCGAAAATATTGATTTACTATCTAAATTTATAAACACTAAGTTTGTTACCTAATTGAAACTTTTGGTCATCATTCATACCTGAACTAAATAACATAATGGAGTTCGTACAGTCATAACATTTGTCAATTAGTGTGCATGACACATGGAAAGAAATAAAAAAAAATTAAGATTAAAATTTATGTGCTTTTCTATCTGACAAAAGAAGAACAAGAACAAGAACAAGAACAAGAACAAAAATTACACTCTTCCTTATGAGGCTTTCTCTCTCTAACTCTGAAAATCCTTTGTTAAATTCAAGCCATGGTAAACCTAATTTATTTCTATATATTGATAGTTATCATAAACTTAGTACTTAAAATTGTTAAATTATGTTTTCAAATCTTTAAAGGACATATTTTATGAAAAGGACGTAATTAAGGCAAAAAATATTATGTTTAGAAGCAAATTATGTCAAACTGAAAAGGACATGCCATGTCTCTAAGTCATGTCACAAAAGCACACGTAAATGGACGAGAATTTAAATGTTGGCATGACATGACTAAGACGTAACTTATTGTAAGTCGTGTCAATCTAAGAATTTGACATAACAAGGGAGACAACCATGACATAACTTGTCTAAGTCGTGTCGTTTCAAAGGAATTGGCCATAGAAAGTTACACAACTCAAGGACATGACTGTCCTCGTCGTGTCACTTCCAACATTATATAAAGCCTAAGGACATGGTTCAGGACATGACTTGTCCTGGTTATGTCATTTCAACAACTAAGATATTTTAGGAAACGACTTAAAAAAAGACAAGTTAACTTCTTTGACTTAAGAAAAAGATATCTACACTTAAAATTAGAAAGTTTCAAAAGCTCCACTTCTTACAACTAAGAATTCCAACAACTTTCCACTCTTGAGAGAGTAACTTCCCTAAATCAAAACCCTAACTTGCTTAACAAGGACACGTGACTTTCCTATTCTTCAAGATCTCATCTTTCCTCTTTTAGACAAAGAAAATTTCCTCTTTTAAAGCTTAAAGAATATCTATAAAAGGACAAGATTCTAAGGCAGCAAAGGCATAAAGTAGTTGTACGAATTTATTAGGTTGTTATAAAGGTTATTGTCTTAGCAAGTCAATTTGTGCTTTAATTCTAAACTGTAATTGTGGGTTATGCTTGACTGTTTATCTTTTTGGATTGTGAATAATTCCCTATGGATGAGTAACTTTCTTGTTTAGATTTTGATAAAACTTATGTTGAATATGTGATTTGTTCCTTATTGATTTTAATATATTACTTGATTTCTTGAATTTAGTTGTGTTGTGCTTATTTGCTATTTTGAGGTAATAGTCTGGAATATTAATTCTTGATTTGATATTTATGCAAATTGATTGATAGATTGTTCATATGATTAGATCTACAGAATTGAAAAGAGTTGCATGCAATTCTATAACTAGGACGACATAGTTCTTCAAGATTAAGGGGAAACCTAATAAGGAGATTCTAGATCAATAATGTTATCTTAAGGGTTTTAACTAGAAAGAAATTTTAGTTAATCAATAGAAGATTAAGATTCAATAATCTTAAAAAAGATATTACATTACATTAGGAATCTTGGGATTCAAGATCTAAACGGCTTTTGCGATTTGGAAGTTTTTGTTTGACTTGTGTTATTCTAATTCTAGTAATATTATCATATATTTTGCTTAACCACTCTCTTTTGAAGGTTGAATAATAAAAAAAATAGTAAGTATTAATACTCTTTAGTCTGTGGGATCGACACTTGTGTTGTAAATCTATACTACTATTATCGATAGGTACACTTACCTTCTATACAGTCATAGCAAAGATATTCGTATAAGTTTTAACTTGTTATTAATTTTGATTGCTATCTATAACTAGTACCAAGCCACCTACCTATGGAACACCATAGCCGCCCCTTGACCAAGCTTAATTCAAACAATTACCATAACCTTAACCAATAGAACACCAAACCACTAGATTGCCATCTCCCACTCTATATCAAACCTACTCTGAACACATTAACCAAAGACCAATGAAAGCTTTGAATCCAAGCTACAAACCCATGCCAAATCACTCTCTGTCACCATAAAACCTAACTATCAAAGCCAAACCAAATTTTAACAACCACTTGCACCACCTTCGCCAACTCAACTCGGCAACTGTGACCCATAGGATCTTTAATAGCAAAATCTCGACCTCCATCAAACCAAACCAAGAACCACCATGCAAGATCAACCAAAACTCTTAAACCAAGACCCATCTCTTTTTATCAAACCACCAACCACGAAGTCGATGGAGTAATTAAAAGACCTCTTTATTTGTGTAAGCCACAACTTGGTAAAGAAGACCCATACTTAAGCCACATGCAACAAAGATGCCATAGGTTCCAAGCATTTTCTTTTACTTTCTAGAAGATAAAGATAGGGTTTCACTGTTCATTCTTATCCATAAAGAGGGAGAGAAATGACAAGAAAGATATTGTGTGGTTTCACTATCCAAATGTTTTTATTTCTTTTTATTCATGGTTTTTTTTTCCTTATATTTTTCTCCTCCCTTACAATTTCCAAGTTGTAATCATTTTTTTTAACACATGTCACATACTCGTTGGACATATGGTGATTGTATAAATGTCATTATTTTATTTAACTAAGGCATGAACGGTGACCCAAAAAGTTTCGATTAAACACCAAATTTAATAGTTGTAAGTTCAAGTAGTAAAATTGAATATTTTCAAAAAGTTTAAGTAGTACCCATGGCATCATTCCTTTTTAAAACATGGCCTTTGACAGTTCCAACAATCTCTCAAATACTTTCCATTGATTGATATATTAAAATTTAGCAATCAAAAACTCATATAGACATATACAAGTAATCATTAATTTGTTAAAAATATATTAGATTGATTATTTAAATTTTATTCATAGGGCCACAAGCAGCATGCTTGGTATTATCAATATGCTTATTTCAATTCCTGTTACAAGAATACTTCGATAAATATTATAACTTAGCTCATAAAGAGACTACTAATCGTCTCTAATCAGGGTTACCGAGTCTTAAAATTTATAAACCTAATCTTTTACTCTAATTCGGTCTTTATAGGCAATTATACATATCGTTTTAGTAGTGTAAAGACCCACCTTATCCTATAAAGATTCGGGCAAGTTAAATCCCCTGGCCATGTATAATACTTCAAGTATTACATGCTTAGGCCTCCTAAAAGGATTTGCTTATCGTGAACATTGCTACTAAATTTTAAATTCATGAAATCATAAAATTAATTTCTTTAAGCAACTGGATTTAACTATAGAAAATCGACTTTATAAAAATATAACATATTCTATTATCATGAGTAGATCAACTTCCAAAATCAAAATCATATCATTAGGTATCTCCAATATTTTTCATGATAGTAAGCAAGCTTTAAAGCTTAATTTACAAATCCCGAGCTCCACTAGGCCCTCAAAAGAAAATACAACCTTATAAATAATTCCAGCTCTTAAATAGATAAATGAAAGAAAAGAAAACCAATCAATGATCCTAATCCACTCTACTCTTCCTTTCATTTATCTAGGACCGTCCATACTCAGGTTGTCCATAATTATCACCCACATCATCATCAACACATTATCATCCTCATCACCAATCATCAATACCTGGAAAAACAACAAAAACAATAATAATGATTCGAAGCTTCGTACATATTAATGTAGGTACACACGGAGTGACATATGGGCTTAACTAAATGCAATGCAGTAATAACATGTTATTATCTTTACTTTAAGTTAAACAAATCAACACTAGAGCACCACACTCTGAAACAAGCCTCTGGGAATTTGAGGATCCTAAACAACCGCAGCTGCTTAGGGGGTTAATATAAACAGCCCAAATACTTATATCTCCGATATGACTTTACAAGAAAAAGTAATCTCATCTAGGGTTCACAGCTGTTACTCAACTTCATTTAACTTAATCCATAATATTACCTAGTCCAATCGTCCCCACAAAATATGAACTATTATTATATCATTTTAAGAAAAAGCAAATGTTACACTGATACTATACACCCTATCAATTACCCACTAAGCTACCTACGAATGTCATTGCATGAAAGTAACGGTCTAAGCGCCTAAACCGCCGTGCCCCGCTTGGGATAAGGTTGTTGCTTTTAGGACTTGATTCAACGGCGCACACATGACCAACACTCAACAATTATTAAGCCGTCTTTAAATTTTAATTAGTTTTAGTATGCTTGTCCTAGCATACAACACACAAGTTACTGCATACTTTATTAATTCGGAATCCAAACAAAAACAAAAGGTAGGCCAGAATCCATCTTAAGAGATAAATCAAGTATCCATATATATGTTCAATAATTAAACTCATATAAACAATTTAATTAATTATGCACTTATATCAAACTCATTTTATTACCTTATTTGATCAAACATTAAATAGGAACGCTGCCATGGCAGCGAAGATTGCCCCACTAAGATACAGACAGTTCTCCTCTATCTATTAAAGTATTTCTTTTCACTTTATTTATGGTCTTTTATGACAAAAGCATCACCAAAACATTCATGTTGAAAAAGACCTATATTATTCAACAAACAAACATTTGAAACAATAAATTTCTCATGTTATTGATAGATTATCCTAACATATTAATCTAAGCTAATTATTAGCTATTAGGCCTATTTTAACTCAATCATTACCAATTTGATTAAACTTAATCATTTTAATTCATTTTAGTTCATTAAACCAATATGAACTTAAGTTATTTACATAAGTTCATGTTATACTTAAGTTTTATGTTAAATCCATTTAGTTACTAAACTTATTCATTCACTTAAATTAATCCTAATTATTTAGATATTAAACATATGATATTAGCTATTATTGATCTACTTCATTATAGTTTATTTAGTTTTATTAAGCCAACTTGAACATAGATTGATTAGCTAAATTCATTTTATATCTAAGACTTATGTTAACTTAAGTCTATGTTGGTCTAGCTTGATTACTTAATCCAATTTTTAAGTTATACTAATTTACTTCATTAGATTATCATCAAATATCTATTAGAATCTTAGTTATTTAATCATCTTATTCTAAATCAAATTCATCTTTTCTCCTTCTAGTTTATTTTATATCTAACTTCTAATTTAACCTAATTATTCATTGAATCTATAAATTCACTAAACTCATTCTTCATTATATCAATTAACTACTATAACACATTAACTATCATTTATCCATTTCATTTTAACTCAAAAAGATTTATTTTATACTTAACTACAAATACTTAACTTACTAAAACAAGTTTTCAACTTTGTTGGATATAAAACAGCTGGAAACAAGTAAAATTTAGGCCTTGACACTTTTAGAATTTCCAAAAACTTAAAACATGAAAGTTATAAATCTTTTTTAAGCTTTCTTTAGCATTTAGAATCACCTAAATCCGAGTTCGAATGAAAAATTTATGATTAAAATACGAAATAGCGTCGCAGTGGAGAAACAAAGGCAGATAGTGTAAAAATAAAGGCCGGCTACATACAGAATCAAAAAATTTTTGCACATAAAATCAGAAAGTGAAACGCCCTACCAAATGCCCTTGTATGAACTTTCCTTTTTTTCACATCCTCCTTCGCTTTTTTTACACTCTTTTATCAACTTATATACCTCCTACTTCAATTAATACATCATAGAAACACTATACAAGTAGATTTCATTATCTCTAACACTTCTATACTCATTCTTCTTCATCACTATTTCTAAACCACTTCATCAAACTCTCCTCCATACATACATAAACCACATATCAATCATTCATCCATTTTATCATAAACCCAACATATATCTAATACATATTCAACATATGCATGCATAACCAACAATCAAAACAAAGAAAAGAGTGAAATTTATCTTGGTAGATAACATGATCTTCTTGGTTTTCTTGATTACTACTCCTCCTAAATACTTAAAGCTTGTTCATGCATAATCTTCAACTTCTAACTTATTTCCTTACTCTAATTTCTTCTTTAATCTTCTTGAGATTGAGGTTGGTGATTAAAATTTGAGGAAGGGAAGAGAAAGGAGAAGTAGAAGAAAAGAAAGAAAGAGAACCGAAAGAAGAAATAAAAGAAAATAAAGAAAGAAAAAGAATGCAGCAAAGAAAAAGAAAAAGGAAAGAAAAGATACAGTTTAAAAGATATTTGGGTAAGGGTATCTAAATTAAACTTTTCAGATAATTATATTTAATTATAAATATAATTAGAAAATAATTTGAGAACATATGTGTTAGAAATTTATGACTTGATATGAAAATGCTAAATAAAAGTTTAGTTTATGAAAAATCTTATGTTTAATTCGGGGTTGGGTTTGAAACTGATATTTTTGAACAAGTAACTAATTTCAAAAATTATAAAATTTTAAGGAAATGAAAGCAAATTAAAATATAGACGGTTTAGTAGTTTACAAAACGTTTAAAATGTGTGTTTTAAGATTTAGGAAATAGATATTTGTATTAAAAGGAGTTACAATGAAAAATTTATTAGAAATTGATTAGTTGATTTGAAAGAAAAGTTATTAAGAATGAACAAAGGATTTGGACAAAAAAACTTTTTAAAATCTAAATCTCAATTCAATTCTATTTACTAAGTTAACTATGTCAAATTTATCGAGTTTAATTCATTGTTTGTTTTACTTGAACTATTTATCTATCTAAGATAAATTCCTACTAACTCAAATTCAATACTATAATTAACTATCATTATATTATTTAATTAAACTGTCTCTAAATTAACTAGGTAAGGGTTTGGGATATTTCAACTAGTATGGAGTAGAATATAAGGTCATTTCCTCAAGAAACAATTCAAATACTTGTACTTTATTAATCTTCCTGTAATCTAGCGGTCCAAATACTTAATTGAATTGAGTAAAATGAGTCTAATTCTAATAGTTAAACTACACTAATTTATAATTACACCAAATTAATACAACAATCAACACAATAACAACAATAATATTAATTCACAACAAATTTACTCCGTCACATCAACATGATTCATCAAATGCTCTCCCTATTAGTTATTATCTGCAGAATTCTTAAGCCAAGAGTATTCTTCTCAGGAGTGCTCAATCCTAATCTTAATTGCATTCATTGAAATCTCTCTAAGAGATAGAAAGTTGAGATTGCATTAATCTCTATTAATATTCTTGAATTTCTCAACACATGTAGCAAACTTCTTAGTAATATCTCTATTAATAGGGGTAGTTTGTTCTGGTTATTTAAATCTACTCAATGAAATTGTTTCTCAACATATTCCATTGAGATCTATTGCAAGACCCTGTCGTGCGCTATACTAATCTTAACTTTTATTAGGTCCAAATCACCATAAATCAACAATTAAAATGTGAAATTACATATTTATGCACATTCATGTTAACATGACTTCATAAACCCTAAATTACTACTCTACCTAAGAACAAAAACATATAAATTGTAGAGATAAAACAAAGTAAAACATTAGAATAGAGAAAAGAAGGAAACCCATTTTCGATTTACAATGGTAGATGTCTTTACAATGAACAAAATGACAAATTCCCATCTCCTCTCTTGAGTTTTTGGGGAAATCCAATATAAGGCTTGAGTATAGAATAATTTTACAAGGACACTCTTTCCTCACTAAAACTATGGAAGATGACCACTTCGGATGTACACTAATGCAAGGATTCGTTTTTTTTTTTTTTTAACAGGTGTGTTGCTTTTTTACCTAAGACACTTCCCTAAAGGTTACAAACAAATTTAGACAACTATTCACTTGTAATACTTACTAATTATATTGTTTAGGGAAAATTCAGAAAGTACATCGCATATCACACTGAGAATCAATTACGACTCATGCCTTAGTAGGTACTATGCTCATTGAATCTCCTTTGGATCTCAATGTCATGCCGTGATTTTCATCACTACTACTATCTCATATTGCAGCTTTCCAAATGTTACAAGTGTGATCTACCCCTTTGTAGACACTACCTTAAATTTTCTTTAGATTCTTCATGGATCACGAGCGTGACTTCAAGTCCCGACACTCTAACTCCTCTTCTTTCCATTTATCATGCCCATGATCTATCCATTGGTAGATACTGCTCTTCAATTTTCTCTATTTCTTCATGTATCATGGGCGTAACTTTAAATTCCATTACTCTAATTTCTTCCTCAATTTCAGTTATCATGCCTATGATCTAGTCCTTAGTAGGTACTAGACTTGAAATTCTTCTTTGCTCCAAGAATCACGACCGTGATTTTGCTATCATCATGCTTGCCTTTGCTTCCTTGATCTCTCTCGACACAATGCTCTTCTACTTCCTTCTAATATCTCAATATGTTCCAATTTAACTAAAGTGGATATATATACCAACTAAGTACTAATTTTAATACAATTCATATCAATAAACTATAAATTAGACTTAATTAGCTGATAAGAACATGATAAATCATATCTATACTATATTTTCATCCTCAAACTCATATTAATTTAATGTTTCTTCAAATTACACAATTAGAATTGAATTAGCTAAGGGAAAGGATGCTCCTAGTCAATCAAAATCAACCGGATGAGTGGCAGAAGAAGTGGTCAACTAGGGCTGGTCAACCATGGGTGATCATATAGGAGTTGTTAGGTCGAAGGCAATACGTTAGCTAGCTTCCAATCTAATTTGACCATTTTCTGTGGCTGTTCTTTCAAGATTTCCTCAATGCATTTCTAGGGTGTCCTTAAAGTTTTCCATTGATTTTAATCCAATTATCAAATTTTACATTTTCATTCATCAACTCATGTATTGAATTTGTTTTTTTTTTTTTTTCTTTTTTTCAATTCATGATCAAGCACATGTTAGTTCTTCAATATTTTGATATCCAATTTTTATACTTATTGCATGTGTCAAGTCGATGGTAGAGTTGGGTGCAAGAGCACTGTGGACTTGCAAACATAGAAACTCAGTTAACGGTACGCTAAAGGATAATTTGATGCAGCTACTCCAATGCTTAAGTTAGCAGTGGATTCTAGAATGTGCTAAAACTAAGAATATTCTAAATAGTACTGTAGGAAAACCTCCCATACATTTTTCATGAAGATCCTTTTATATAGGATGAGCAAAACAGAATTTAGGAGGCCACAAAATATCTGCATTCTACATAGCAAATTCATCAAATTTGCTAGCTAGCCTAAATCTATGAAACGTGAAAATGTCAAGCACAATGTATGAAGGGAGACCAGAGTAGTACGGGGACTCCTCGTGAAGATATGGATGCCAAGTAAGTCACCGTGAGCCCCTAAGGTCAAGGTTGCAACCTTCGAGGCATCTTACCATGGGCCTCCACTCAAGGAGTTGCGTTCAAGGTCAATTGAAACCAAGGTCATGATGGGAATTGAGGTCTCATTAAGCTTGTGTAGGAGATCAAGGTGCTTTTTTGGCCTAAACCTCTTAGCCAGACCCTTCAGAGGGTCTGAATGGGCTTAGGGCCTACTAGTCTAGCACTACGGCCTAATGAATTATGGTAGAAAAATCTTCTATCAACAATACTAATTCCTATCAAGGTCCTAGTTTCCCCTATTACATAACAAGCTTATCTTTAGATATCAAAAGGTCAAAGATTAAGATCTTTACTTGGATTTAAACACCAAGCTTGCCGTCATGATTGTCTACTGAGCAATATCTCAAAACCCTTGTCTGGAATATCTTCAATACTGTCACATATTGTAAGGAATCTATCTATGGTACTATCAAAATCTTTACAACGCAATATTACCTTCCAAGAATTTTTTGATCTCCTTCTTTGATTTCCTTTTAAAGAATATATTCAATCAGTAAATCATCTAATAGTTTATTGAAATTTAAGACGAAGAGTTTTCTCACAATTTTTTCTTTTCCATTAGATTGTTCTTTCCTTAGGTTCTAGAGAATTCTGAAATCCCTACAAGGACAGAATGAGAAAAGGTATTAGTGGAGCCTTATATAAAGGCAACTTAGGTATAATTTGTTGGAGATAAAGAATTTAAGAATTTCTTTTAAGGAAATTGGAAACATGATAAATAAGGAGGATAGAGGTAAAAGAAATAAGGAAGGTGAGGTTTTAGCAATTTACAATTTTATTGTCGTCTATAGGATAATTTTTTTCCTTAGAAATTTCAACCACAGTGATTGAATTTAAAAAAAAATAGATGAAAAATTGCACTATTTTGAAAATAAATATAAATGAGTGTGTAATAGAAATATATATATATATATATACACTTTTTTTTAATCTCCATAATGGCGTTTAAGGTATAATTTTGTGATGATATTTGTGTACTACTTCCCTACTTCTATTTTGTTTTCTCTAGTATTTGGAAATACGTTACCTCAAAGCAATCCATCGTCCATTAACATGGATACTCAAGGTGCTCGAAAAATATTATGATATACCTCCTTCATGAAACATTAGCAAAGAAATATTTTTTGCTGGTCCCACATGATAATCACATATATTCATGATTGTTTGAATTTTTAATGGAGGTAGTTTACTTAATTCCTATACTTTCACCGATGTGGCAAGGTCATTCAACATTTTTGGGCTTCTATTTCTATTTTTTTTTTTTTACAAATGTCAATAGCACAAAAAAAAATACATAATATATATATATATATATATATTTTTTAAAGTAAAGCTGAGATGTCAATTAGAGATACTAAAAGGAAGAACCTAGATAAAGTGGAGAGGTTATTAGAGAGAAAGGTATTTAAGGAGTAGACATGAAACCTAAGATCCTAAATGATCCATTGAACAAGTTTTAAGAAACAAGGAATTGGAGGAAATAAAGATTTGTATCTTTCAATTTGTTTTGATTTATAAATCAATGAATGAAATTGTCTAAACTTTTTAAATACTTACAATATCATTATGATGTTATGTTACTCTTGTAAATTTAACAATTCATGACACATAATAAGAAATAAATTAAGAAAAAGATAAGAGAGTAAAATCTCCAATCATAAGCTCATTATTAGTCATCCCTTAGTGTAGTTTTTTAGCTAAGAGAAAGATCTAGACATGAGTACAATTGGATCTCATCACAATGTTTAATTTGTTTTTCATAATTTTTTTTTATCTACAAATTTTATCGTTCTATGTAACAGGTTTTCACGGTTGGGTCGTGAAATGAAGAATCGGACCACCCGGTGGATAGACAAGTTGTTCATGAAACGTAGATTTATTGGTTCGCAGCTCAGGTCTAGATACAAAACGTAAATCCACATTTTTAGGAATAAGATTGCTCTTTTAATGGATATTTATACAAATCAACAACACATGTGTTTGAATAGTATTCATTTCTTGTATTATTATCAATAATGGATTAAATGCAGTGAATAATTAATAGATAATTTACATTTTGGTAGAAAATAGTTTAAGCATTAAATTTTTTTTAAACCTTTGCATTACTTTTGTTTTCTGTCTGTTTATATTTCTCTTGTTACTATTTTTTATATTTGTTCTCACCCGAACTAGGCAGACATGCTCGGTCTAGTTTGTGACCAACGAATCAACTTAAAACCAGAGACCCTTCATGTCTTTTGCTGGTTCAAACCCAGCTGAACTGGATTCGGGTTTTAAAACCCACAAGTTCAGGACTCACGTTTGATGAAACCTCTAGTTCCATGTCTCATATTATGTATTTATGTTGTGTGACTGGTATGGACTTACAACTATTTATGGAAAAAAAATCATAAAAAAACCTCAAGTTTATTAATTAAAAAAAAAGAAAGAAAATACATGAGTTTTCATTTTAATACCATTCAACAATTTTTAGATATGTGCCAAAAAAAAAAACTCAAACATTGTAAAATCTCATTTTAGAGTTCTAACAAAAAAATTGATTTATACCTTATCAATAATTTAACAATATATTTACAAATTATTCCAATTTTTATTCCATGAAATTATGATTCTATCATAAAGACTTGTTCACTTGTCTCAAGTATGATAAATTACCTTTGGGAGGTCTTTCCTCGTAAAAAAAAAAAAAAACACATGTTATCAGGGTTAGAGGAATATAAAAAACGTATAGCATTTTACTCATAATCATGAATCTTCTTTCTTCGATGGAGTTATATCATTTTGTGAGAAAGAATTTGATGGGTATTATATATTATGTATATATATACATAGCGTGTAATTATTAATGGTATTTTGATATGTGGTTGTATGGATTTTTGGTTAATTTAAATGTCCAGTATCATGTCTCTCTATTAAGATATGGCTAGTATAGTCAGATATCAAGTATATATACATAAGTGTATATTAGGTATTGAATAATTTGTTTTCAAAGTTAGTACAAGGCACAGCTGGGCAGTGGACAAGACACGTGCCCCCCCGCAATAACGTATGCCATGCACTGCCACATGCATGCTTTCTCCTTTTATGAAAATTTCTCCAGTGAGATTGCAATGTGGAATGGTGAACTTCCAACATCTTGGCTTTCCAACAACCAATATTTTTCTTGTTATCTTCCAACGCGTACAAGGTTTTGTCACTTACAGAAGCACCACACACGATACGAGTTGGCAAAATAGGAGGTTTCTTTCTACTAGTTAAGTTGTTTTGAAGAGATGATGCTTTCTTTTGTTGATTTGCATTCTATATTCTACTTTTCTTGCATCTTTAAATCTACTAGGTTTTGGAAAGACAGTTTTGGTATCCATAACTATGCTTTGATCAATTTTTCCTTTCTATATGCTCTCACTCACATTGAACTAAGGCATCACTTTTTCCAATATGAACTTTTACTAATTTTTTAAATAACTGCATTAAGATTGATAATTTTACTATTTAGTCAAAGTTCCTAAGAAAATTTTATGGTTTCGTCATAATAAGATAGGTGGATAAGTTAAGTTGGTTATTTAACGACTGATTTATCCAATGCCAATCTTGTAAGTGGACTTTTTTTTATTAATTATACACTGTCATAGATTCCAAGTAATTATGGTGACAAATATGTTAAACTGCGGTTCATAATTCTATCTTAACTTCAACAAAAATGGTTTACATAATCTTGAAGAGTCCGATATTTGGTTAAATTGTAAAGCTACTCAAAGATCAAGTTGTAATAATTCATATTTCGTGACTTTCGATGTATATGCAGTCTATACATCATCTGACTTGTTGCTTTCCTCATTCGCCAAATTTCTGATCATTAGGTTCGATGACAGATACAGTCATACACAAAGGCGGATGCCACTACACGAGAGTGAGATGGGAAGTGGAGGCAGTGGCGAGCGTGGTTACCTGGTAATGCGATTGTTCGATTGCTCCATGAGAGGCAACGTTCACTTCAGTGTTCCTCATGAAAAATTCAATCTTTTGGGAGATTCACAGCAATTCATTACAACCCATACATTTTGTCACGTCCCAAAGGTATCCTAAACGTGATAGTCCGCCACACTCGATATCTAAAGTCAAGTATGACAACCTTAGTCACTCCATGAGTTTAAACACCGGGTGCAAGGCTTATGTTCAACATATAGAGAACCATACTTTGAATCGAGATGGCTTAAGGAGACATACATAGCAATAAGAATGTAAATCATAACGGTTATAACAAGATAAATCTATTACATGAGCTAAAAGGCATACCCCCGTCAAAATATTAAAAGTCCATGGCTCCACAAAAGTCTCTTACATCAACTATTATATATATGTATATTAAGGAGATTCAACTAGAAGTCTATACCTACATCTAGGTCCCGACTTCTTCAAAAAGCTCCTTAAGGTCCAAAAGCTGTACCTGAGGAAAGTGGCTTCCCGGAGATAGCCATAAATATTCATACTGCAACAGGAAACTATAGGGGTATAAGCTTACAAGCTTAGTGAGTTTCACTTCCAAAATTAAATAATCAACAGACAATATATTTATCAGGTAAGTTATATTAACAACCATATGAAATGCACAAGCACGTGAGCATACAATATATAAGACCTTCCAGAAGTCTTATGTTGAATGGATTTGCGCCCTCCCTTTGGGGTTAGGTGTTTCAGGCCCATATGACCAAAATTTCAATTTTTCACATTTATATTGTGGTTGATATAGGTGCCCATCCACACACATTTTCAATTCCGGCCCCTACGCCAACATTTGAGTTTACAGGCCTCTCGTTACCCAACTATTATGCCTTCTTCCCACAAAGGTATAATAACCTATGCAACGTGACTCACATATGGTATGCATGGCCAATTTGATTATAAGATCATGGCATATTAATTTAACAATTTATGGGTGATCATAGAGATTGCAGACATTTCAATTTTATACTAAATTATACAAATATTTACAACAAGCTCATTTTCGATATTCTTATCATCAATTCACTCAAGTAGAACTCATATACACACAGTCAAATTTTTATCTTGCCTTAATTCTAATGCCATTAACATTACAAGCACAATCACAAGCATATAATTTAAAGATAGTGAACTCATTTTGCCATGGCGCGAAAATCCACTTAATTGTAATAGTCCTCGAGAAGGTCTAGTTCGTCTCCTAAGTCTCCTAATCAAAAGAAATAACTTTAATGAGTATTTCTATGAAGTTTGAATGAACTTATAAATTCTATTCTAACAAGTTCGTCAAAATTTGTCTAAGAGGAAATTTTAACTTAAAACGACCATAACTTGGTCATTTTAACTCGGAATTTCGCATATTATATACCGATTTCCACCTATTCAACGAAAGCTATCTATTTCTAGAGTTATTTCCAACAAACAAGGTCGTTGGTCCATGAATAGTAGGGTACAGAATACTATACGAATTTCCCATTCCGCAATTCAACTCATAATTTCAAACCAAGCATCATACTAAAGCTTTGATAGATACTTAGCTATCATTATATCTTGTAAGACTCTATTATATACATATATAACTCAATATCATGCATGATTCATGGGTGTTGGTAATTCTAATTCCTTATGTACTTAGATAATATCAAATAGGATGTATAGGACATTATTTCCCTAACTTTTTTTCTACCAAGTGCATCATGTATATATGCAATACCTACAAACTATTGTCATGAAGGTTATGAGATGAACTATCTATATGTATATTTTAATGATATAGTACCAAGAATTCTTTTTGAAAAACTTTTGCTTTGCAAAACTTTTAAAATTTACTAGACTTAAGAAAATAGCTTTTCTTCTTGTAAAATCACACTTGCTTTTATCAAAACTCATCCTTGATGACCTATATACCTAACATCTTTATTATTTTAATAAAAACCTTCATTTTGGGGTTAGAAAATAGATGTTTAAATAGGTGGTTTACCTAATTACGAATTTTACAAAATTTTTAAAGGATGAAAACTTTGTTTAATCTATTCTTTGAAACCATTCCTTATTTTAGGATTATACTTTGATAAACCTCTCTTACCTAGGACTTCTATTTTTCTATGAAAATCATCATTTTGGCATTTAAAAATAGGTGTTTAAATAATGGTCATTTTCAAATTCGAATTTTAAAATTTCCATTTGGGATTATTTTCTTTGTAAAACTCATTTAATCTTTCAAAAACTATTTTCTAATCAAACCTATTCCTTGAGGCTTCCATTTTTCTAATAAAAATCTTGTTTTTAGGTTGAAAAATGGATGTTTACACTTCAAGCTTCTCTTATTATGAATTTAAAACTTGTTATTGGGATTGAAATATAACTTTTGTAAATTTTTTCTTGTTTTGAAAATATTCCTTAGTAGATCTAAGTTTTACTCATCAATATCACTCATTTATGATATCTATTCCCTAAGCTCTTCATTTTCAATGTAAAATACACATTTTGAAGTTGAAAAATGGCTTTTTTAAATATGGTTCCTTTTTTATCCGAATTTTCAAAAATCATTTTTATTGAAACTAAGTAGATCTTGAGCTTTCTAATATTTTCCTACCATCATCATGCAATTACAAGTCATTTATATGCATAAAAAAAAGCCTAAGGCATTTATGAACTCAAAACAACTAGATCTAGTTTATTATACTAGTTATAAATGTACGAATACTATGACTATTATGTCGATGTGGCTAGATAATGAATACATGCATAAAATGTCAATAATAACAACATAGCTTCACAAGAAAACAAAGCAATAGCAAAATAATATTAAATAACATGACCTACTACATTGCGATGGCAATGATCTCATGTCTAAGTGTTTCCACATCCCTAGCTTTAAGCTCATGAGGATTTTTTAGTGAAATCACACATGAATGATCTTGTCATTACATGTTTTTAAGATAGTAGAATATAGATCTATTACCTATGTAGTGTTTGGAACAAGAAACTTGAAGAAAATATGTGAGTGTGTGTGTATGGTGTGTGTTATGGCTTGCAAGGAGGAGATGAAGAGAGAAAGAAAAATGTTGCAAGAGTTTGGTTTAGTGAAAAGTGGAAAACTGAAATGAAGTTGGTATAAAGGGTATATATAGGGAAGTGGATTAGAGTTTGTGTAATAAAAGAAATCAAATAAAACAAATTGTGAGAGGAAAGAGGGAGGGGGCGCCGATTCTACAAGAGGAGAGAGGGAGAGTTGTTTGTGTTGTGTTGTGTAAGATTCAAAATTAAATAAGTAATTTAAGTAGTAAAAGTTGTATTGGAAAAGTAAATTGTAAGGAAAATGATGAAATTGTAGGAATAGGTTGTAAGGATGTAAGAAATAGGTTATAGATAGTTTTACTTGATGAATAGTGTAGAAAAATTCAAAAAGTAGATTAGACATTTAAAGTACCGGTAGTAATTAAAATACGACAAAAATGTTATAACTGTAACTTTTATAACCCAAAAAATTGCATAATTGATATATTTGGAAATCTTATGAAATTACGAGTCTAACGATATTAATATCATATATTTAATATCTCGAGTCCTGTGACACGCTTTTCAAAGTCTGTATCCGATCGGGTTTGAAATAGGTCGAAAATTCGCTGATCTGATCTTTTTAAGCACCCTAACATTATTACGAACCAAACTACACTCTTCACTCATATTTCGACTTCTTGGTTTAGGAATGCGGGGTTGTCGGACCTAAACTACTAGGGTTTCTTGAGAATTTATTGACTTAGGATTTCCGGTTGATTTTTCGGTTTAGGGTTTGAACTTGATATTATCCTAAAAATTAGGAGCTTACACGTTTGGCACGAATATTGCCAAGCACACATTCTAAACATTGTTGTGGTTACTTTTAGATGTGTGGATCCTGGGACTTTGTCCCGTGTTGAGATAAGACCCTTTGATGGAAAAGACTAGGAATTAACCAGAGTTTGAAACTTTGCCCTTCTAGCTAGTGTGTTAGTCGTCATGTATAATTTGATCTTTGATAATGGGCAAGAAAAAGGCTATATCGAGCTTGATAATCTTGATAGCAATTATTCCTAACTATAACTAATTGAATAATGTAGCTAGGCGTCATTTACCATAATAAGATAAAGTTACCATACCAATAACACAAAGTTACCATAATTTAATGATGAACCTATTATAATCCAATAAAACCTATTAAAATACTATAAAATTATTCAATGATGAACCTATTATAATTCAATAAAACTTACTTAAAATACTATAAAATTACCACGTTCTAATTTTAATTGAAATGTATAATTAATGAAAATATGACCTCCCAAGTGTAAGGACGAAAAAATAAAAGTAATTACTATTCATCTGAGTGGCCCTCAATTAGAGACTTTTAGTATACAAATGAAGCAAGTATATTCCCAGCATGGAAATAGGCAAGCTCAATAATATCCGAAAAGGATTGCTTAGATGATGGAGATGACTGATTATTTTAACCAATTGCATGACTCTTTTAACTTGATCTAGAAATTAAACAGATATCCTAGTTTACTAGGTTCTTCATTCGGTTTTGATTAGAATTACTTCTGATTTAGATTTTAATGGATTTAGATTTTACTTAATGAAATGTTGGGTTCATTTGCAGAAAATGGAAATTGGGTCTAATCTAGTAGACGTAAGCTACCATCCTCCTAGTGTTTCAAATAAAATATTTATATTTCCATCGAATCCACAAACTTCATGAAGTTATCCGAGTAGTCCAACCAATCACGGGAGGACAATATTGAAGTTCGTGTTTTTTCTCTCTTTTAGGAGAGTTTTTTCTCTCTTTAGGAGAGTCTCATCATCCTTGGGGTGACTTGTACTTCCCCTGGGGAGTTTAGCTCTGCTGCTCTGGATTTGGTTTGATTTTTTTCGGCTCAGTGTTTTCACTGTCCTTTCACATCTTATCCCCCACTCCCTTTCCCCTTTGTGTCTTTGCTCTGTGCCCCTTGTCCTTGGGCTGCCCTGCTGTACGACAGACCATATTTTTTTTAGTTTCTTCCCTTTTGGTTTCTCCTTTCTGACCCTCCTCCCCTGCTTTTCCCGCTTGTATTGTAGCTACCAGAACCGCTTCATCCTTTCTTTCCTTTAGGTTTCTGACTTTGTTTTCTTTGGCTTGCGTTTGTCCTGCTTGCTAGGTCTATGGAAGCATCTTTCAACCGTTCTCCCCTTGATAGTCCAATGGCAGATGAAGTGTACCTGGAAGATCTACCTGAAGAAAACCAACAAAACAAAAAAGAAGAGAAGGAGGTTGTAGCTGTGGTTAAAATCATCACGGAGAA
This sequence comes from Combretum micranthum, assembly GCA_024138025.1. Taxonomy (NCBI): domain Eukaryota; kingdom Viridiplantae; phylum Streptophyta; class Magnoliopsida; order Myrtales; family Combretaceae; genus Combretum; species Combretum micranthum. Next base: position 394,859 of record JAMXBD010000854.1, read on the forward strand.
AAACCTGAATAAGAATGCGGCTAGTAATATACTTAAAAATTTGTGGAAAGGTTATGGAGTAAAAGCTATTAACAACATGGAAGCCAACCTTTTCCTTATAAGCATCAAATCACAAATGCACCTCCTCAGAATAATGGAAGAAAGTCCTTGGTCAGTTATGGGCCATAGCTTGATAATAGAGGAATGGCATGGAAACATGAGAATAGACGAAATCCCCTTGAACATGATGGTGGGTTGGATCCAGATACATGGACTTCGGTTAAACCACATGACGGTAGCAGGAGCAAAGATGATTGGAATGAAGATAGGGGAGGTCATGGAGGTAGAACCTATAAGCTCGGTTAGAGGAGAACGAAGAGCTTTTCTGAGAGTAAGAATTAAGTTCCCTGTGGATATCCCTAAAAGCAAGCATTTGGGTAAATAATGGAAAAGGAGAAAAATATAGAGTCTTCTTGAAATATGAGAAACTGAATGATTGGTGTTTTAACTGTGGGAGGCTGGGGCATCAGAACAAGAATTGTGAATTTGGTAGCAGTAATGAAGAGGGGATTGGGCCTGAGTTAAGGGCAAGAGGTACAAAAACATGGAGGAGGGAGGACCAGGAAGAAGGAAGGGTGGAGGAAGACTATGAGAATGCGATTACCATGGGTAAGAAGAATAATGTTCGTTCACAGGATCCCATATCACCAATCTGCAGCCCTGTTTAAACTCATCACCCACCCAAGATAAACTGGATCTCTACCAGTAATCTATTCTTTCCCCAAAGATCCAAAGACCCACAAACCCCAATCTCCTTTGATTGTCCCCCATCCTTTATTGGCAATCTATATAAACTCCCCTCTATGCACTCCCAGCCTTTGACTGAAACCAGGTCCCCACCCCTAAATCAACCTCCTTATTGTTCCCCCCCATCATCAAAACAAGTTGAGATTTGCGAGCTAGAGATCAATATATCTTCACAGATGGATCCTAGAACTACACAACCCTATTCAGAATCCCCTGGTATTTTGGATGTAACCCAGAAGGAGCTATTCATGGATATGGAATGCCTATCCATCAAGAGGATAGGTGAGGAGTTGGAGGTGGAAAAACTGAAAAAGGCTAAGAAAAGGATCCTGAAGAACGCGAAGGAAAAGGAGGAGATGCTATATCTAGAGGAAGCTGAAGAGGATTGTATGGAAAATCTGCCCAGCGGCTCAAAGACCCAGTTTAAGGAAAAGAAGGGAAAGGGTTATATGATGAAAGCTCAGAACATGAAAAGGAGAGGTGTCACAAGGAAACTTAGGAAGGAGCTCAAAACATCTTGTGCGGAGATCAGTGAGTGGTTTGATGTCCCGATTGAAGCTTCAACTTTATAGGTGGTGGTGGCTGGCCTTCAACAGCCACACGGGAGCCATGAGCTTTTTCTGCTGGAACTGTCAAGGGATTGGGCCTCCGGAGACAGTTCGCAACCTAAAAGGCCTTGTTTGTAAATACAACCCTAGTTTGGTTTTCCTTATGGAAACAAAAAATAAAGAAAGTTTTTTGGAAAGATTGAGGAGTAGACTCCGTTTTGGGGACAGCTTCTATGTGAATCGTAGAGGTCTTGCTGGTGGACTTGCTTTGTGGTGGAATGACAGCTTGAAAGTGGAAATTGTGAACCAATCGGACTACTTCATTGATGCTCAACTCTTCTGGGAGGATGGAAGTAGAATTGGTTATGTGACCTGGGTACACTCACCCACGGAATTCCACCAGAAGAAAGCTATCTGGAGCTCACTTACAGATTTAGCTAAAAATCGAGATGTATGGTTGTGTGTTGGGGATTTCAATGCCATCTTATATGAACATGAAAAGGAAGGAGGAAGAAGTGTAGACAAAAGAACTATGAGGGGTTTTAGAGAATTTCTGGAGGAAGCAGCACTCCAGGATTTGGGTTTTTATGGACCAAAGTTCACGTGGAGTAATAAAGGAAGGGAGCGGATTTGGTTAGGGAAAGACTAGATAGGGGAGTAGCTAAGGTTGGTTGGATTGAAAGCTTTCCCAACTGCAGAGTGGACCACATCCCTTCGAGCACATCTGATCATGCTCTGCTGTTGGTAAATATCCTCAAGGAAGAAAGGAAACATTCAGAAAGTTCAGATTTGAAAATATGTGGCTAACTTCGAATGAATGTAATAGGATAATTGATAATTCTTGGAGAAGGGATAAAAGAGGTGATGTCTGGAAATCCCTGCTCCAAAATCTCGATTCTTGCAAGGATAACCTAAAGAGTTGGAGTGTGAAGAACTTCCCAAATAATAGAATCCAAATTGATAATATCTTAAAAAAGCTGTCAAATATCCAGAAGGACCCAAATGGAGTGGATTTAGAGGAGGAGGAAAAACTGTTTGGTGAGCTTAATGGATTCTGGGAAAGAGAAGAAAAATACTGGCATCAAAGAGCTAAAGTCAAATGGCTAAACTGGGGAGACAGAAACACCACCTTCTTCCATCAATCTACAAGGATTAGAAGAAATAAAAATAGTGATGAGGCTGAAGAACAGGGAAGGAAAGTGGATAGAGGATGAAGAAGCAATAGCTCAAGAGTTCTCAGATCACTTCAGGAAGCTATATGCTACAGAGGAAGGAAGAAATGATAGGAGCTGCCTGGAATGGATAGAGAAAAAGGTGAATGAGGATATGAACAGAAGTCTAAGTAGGGAATAGAGGAGGAGGAAATTAAAGAGGCTGTTTGGCAGATGGGAGGCTTAAAGGCTCCTGGACCAGATGGTTTTTCGGGAATTTTTTACCAGAGCTCTTGGACTATCATTGGGGAATCGGTTATTGATGCGGTCAAAGACTTTTTTGTCTCAGGTTCGTTTCCCCATCCCTAAATAACACTGATTTGGTTCTTATACCGAAAATCCAAAACCCTCAACATGTCTCTCAATTTCGACCTATTAGCCTGTGCAATTTTTTATACAAAATCATCTCTAAGATTTTAGTGAATAGGTTGAAACCTCACTTAAAGAACCTTATCTCTGAATATCAATCTGCTTTCATATCTGGTAGGATGATCCATGATAACATTATCATTGCTCATGAAGTTTTCCATTTTCTAAAAAACAAAAAGAAAGGAAAAAAAGGTTTTTGTGCCCTAAAAGTTGATATGAATAAAGCTTACGACAGAGTTGAATGGGGCTTTCTGAGAAATGTGTTAACTAAATATGGTTTTGAAAGAAAATGGATAAGCTGGGTCATGTCTTGTGTCACAACTGTACAGTTCAATGTGATCCTTCATGGAAAAAATGTCTCAGTTCAAACCTAGTAGAGGTTTAAGACAGGGGGACCCCCTGTCTCCTTACTTGTTTATTTTGTTAGCAGATGTACTATCTCAGGGAATTGAAGAAAGCAAAAAGAATGGAAAGTTTTTGGGTCTGCAAATTAAACCAAGGTGTCCAGTTCTCTCACACCTCTTTTTTGCAGATGATTCTCTTTTCTTCACTGAAGCAAGAATGGAGGAAATTGAAGAATTTATCACTATTATGGATAAATTCTGCAAAGCCTCAGGTCAAAAAGTGAATCTAGAGAAGTCAAGCATTTTTTTCAGCCCCAATACGAATTCCCAGTTGAAACAGAACATTGGAAATAGATTGGGGATAAAAGTTACTGTAAACCCAGGGCTATATCTAGGATTGCCAATGCTGTGGGGAAAATCAAAGTATGAAGCCTTGGGTTTTGTCAAGGAAAAGGTGGTAAAAAAGCTTAAAGGATGGAAGAAGAATTTGCTCACTGAAGCGGGAAGAGAGGTCCTAATCAAGTCTGTGGTAGCAACTATTCCTATGTATTCTATGTCATGTTTTCATTACCCAGATAAGTGGTGCAAGGATATGAATAGTACGGTTGCCAAATTCTTTTGGGGGCAAAGAAGAGAGGAATACAGAATTCATTGGAAGAGTTGGGATATCCTATCAAAATCTAAGAAGGATGGAGGCCTGGGGTTTAAGGACCTCCACCTATTCAACCTAGCATTGTTAACCAGACTTGCATGGAGAATTGAACAAGGGGGAGAGGAGCTGTGGGTCAGATTCCTAAAAGGAATATACTACCCGAACAAGGAATTTAGAGATGCCCCAAGAGGAGGAAAGCCTTCATGGGCGTGGAATAGCATCCTAAAAGGAAGGGATGAGCTGTACAGGGAAGGGATTTGGCAAGTAGGAAGAGGAGATAGAATTAGAGTGTTTAAAGATAAATGGGTACCCCTAATTAAAGATGCTATCCCTAGCTATCTCGGAGATGAGGACACTGAGGAAATCATGGTTATGAATCTCATCAAGCAGGACACAGCAACATGGAATTCAATGAAAGTAAAGCAGATTATGCCTATCGAGGATGCGACAAGGGTTTTGAACATACCTCTTAACAGAGTACACAAAGGTGATTCACTGGTGTGGCCGCATACGAGAGAAGGGGTGTGCACGGTCAAGTCAGCATACAACAACCTGAAAGCAAAACAAAAAAACCTTTAACAAACACAGCCTCCTCCTCAGATAGCATCCTAAGCTCGAATTGGAACAGAGTATGGAATCTTAAAACCCTCCCCAAGATCCAACACTTTCTTTGGCGAATAGGCACTAATACCCTCCCAACAGCAGAATTACTTTATAACAGAAGAGCATTACCTGATCCCCATTGCTCAATTTGTGGAGAGAGAGAGTCCATCGAGCATGCAATCCTGTTCTGTGATTGGACCCATCCAATTTGGTTCGGGTGCCTGGGAATCCGAATAGATAAGCAGCGAGTCAAATCCACTTTCGATTGGATCCTTCAAGTCGCAGCCGAGGGAGGAAAGCATTTAGCTGAAGTGGAGGCCAAAGTCAGCGCTGTAGCATGGTGTATCTGGACCGCTAGATGCAAGACGGTTATGGAAGGAGGAAGAATTGAAGTGGCGAAGGTGTCGGCCCAGGCACGAGTACTGATGAACGCGATAGCTCCTCTAGCCATGAAAGACAGTGAGAACAGAGAGGGTCAAGAAGGCGAAGTGGAAGTGTGGAGAAAACCTCAGCAGGGATGGATTAAGATAAATGTGGACGCGTCATGGAAGTCGAAGTGGGAGAGAGCAGGATTGGGTGTGGTGGCTCGAGACAGTGAAGGGAAGATGGTGGGGGGCCGGACCATGACTTGTTTTGGACAAAACGCGGAGGAAGTGGAATGTAGGGCTGTCCATCTGGGTCTTATCTTTGCCATTGATATGGGGTGGTCCAATATTATGATGGAGTCCGACTGCCTTTCCGTGGTCCGCAGCTGTTTACATCAGAAAGAGAATGCTCATTGGGCCACCAGACCCATACTGCAAAATATAAAAGGGATACTTGAAGGCTTTGTTGATAAGCCGACTATTTCTTTTGTCTCCAGAAAAGCAAATAGGGTTGCTGATTGGGTAGCTAATTCTACTAGGAGAGGGATGTGTCCAATGGATTGGTGGTACAACCCCCCTTCCCAACTCCTAAAGCTAACCCTCTTAGATATTAATTTATGTATGTCGGGTATTTTTCCTTCGAATGATGTATTTGAAAATGGTTAAGTTATATATATAAATGTTTCTCTTGTTCAAAAAAAAAAAAAGTCCAACCAATCACGGTGCCGGTTAAATAGCATGTTCCCTTCATTCTTTATTAAATGGTCGTACTTCATCGTACAAAGTCATTATTAAGAGCATGTTTATCGATGGTTAAAACTTTAAAAAATATAAACAATGCGACAGTTGTTTTTCTAATAAAATAAATTGCTTATTAAATTGTTGAACAATCAAAATTGTTATGACAAGTAATTTTTTTCATTTTTTTTCGTCGATCCTTTTTTACTTATTTAACTTTACTTACAAAAAAAAATAACCTTCTCACGTCTCTTTTCATTGGTCTTTTCAAACTTATTTAATTTTTATAAAAAAATATAAACATCATTTTAAGATAATAAAATAAAATGAGACCTATAAAAATTCTTTAAAAAGTAGATAAGTAACTCTTGTAAAGTAACCAGATATAAAGTAAAAATTGTTTAATAGAAAAAGTTGCTTTAGATGCTAAGGTAGCACATTAAGCAACTCCATAAATAAATCAAGAATAAAAATGCTTTAATATAATTGTTTTTTACATGAATAAAGATGTCATCATATCATATTTCTACATCAACTTTAGGCTAATTTATAATCAAATTTACTATACTATTTGTATTGCCCGATTAATGTTTCCATAAGTGAAAGACCTAATATGTGAATCTGGAAATGATATGACTCAATTATAAAAGTGTTTTGATAAATGAAAATCAGTATGAATAATAAACGGGTCAATCCATATAGGATACAAATTAAAAATGTCTAGGTTCGAGTTTGCAATGTAAATCCATTATAAACTCATTGATTAAACAAATACAGGTTAGTCTGTTCGAATTCAACTTGCGAACCCCGTCAAACGTAATAATTTATATTTTGTATTTTTAGATTTTTTATAATTTCCTAGTACACTTGTCCACACTCACGTCTCACAGTACCACTAAAAGTTTCCTTCAACCCAAAAGAAACAAGGGCCTCATTTTGTTAGACTCTCTCTCTCTCTCACACGCACAAAAAACCATCACTCATTAGGTTTGATTTTTTTCTATCTTCTTTTAATTGTTGAGATTATTTTGGGTTACAAAAAATGACCATATGAATTATTTGCTATCATCATTTGATAAATACGTTGCATTGCATCTACTTATGAATATTATTGCTATCTATTTTGAATACAAAAGGAGCGACATCAAATGGTTGAATTGGATGTACTAAGTTATTGGAAACCAATTTTGGTATCATCCAGTTACATAAATCGTAGGTGACATCTTGAGAATTTCAATATTTATGATTCCTTCAAATATGCACTTAGTAATAGAGGTCGAATCATTAATGACCATCTCACCTCATTGATGCCAAAAATTGTAGAAACTATATTATATACAAGCAATATGATAAACTATTTATACTAAATTTTTGACAATATTTATTTTTAATGATATTATTTTTTTAATGGTGGAATCTTCAAGTGTCCTCTTTAAAGAAATAACAGAGAATGTGATGACTTTGAAAATGACCACCATAGTAACATCCCTTTAGGTCATGCTTCAACTTAATAAAATGTGGTGAATTTAAAACTTTGAATTGCAATATTATTGCATCTGTGTTTTTTCCATTATAAAGATTTAGTAAAAGAAAAAATTGTGCAAGTTGACTACGATTATGTAGAATAGTGAGAGGTTCGCATGATTAAGATTAAGGGAATTAATGTAAATGGTAGTTTTGTTTAGTGTTATCTGGCTTTTGGTATTTGTGAAATTGATTTGGTATTTGATAGTAATATTGATTTGTCGATGGTGTATGAGAAAAGAAGTTGGTTTGATTCATTTATATAGTTGTGATAATTATTTTGCTTGCAATTTTATAAAGTTTAATCATTACATGGTAATGTTAAAGGTTAAGAATTTTGGTTTGTTTATTTTTTTGAAAGATGAAATAAGGAAATCTAGTCACATCCATCCGTCAAAAAAGGAAAATGAATGCACTGTATGATAATTGAGCTTCCTACTTGAATTTTGAGAAACTTTATCAATCAATTGTACACTTTTGTTTTATCTTTTCTTTTTGCAAAGTCTCTTCAATTAGCTCTAGTTGTAGACACTTAAAATAATGAGTTCTTTTTTCTTTTATATTAATTTTTTTATGAATAGATCATCTATACTTTATTTTACTAGCATAGTTAATTCGAGTTTTAATATTATTGCTTTACTTTGATCGTTAGTTGGTAAAATGTTTAGTTCCTTTTTTTTTTTACTTTATGTTTTATTAGTTGAAAAACATGTTAACACGAGACACAAGATATGGTATAGGTAGGTTGGACCATGGTTTAGATTTTCATACACTATTTCTAAACGGATCAAGCCATAAGTTGAGGTTTTACAAACATGTACCTATTTAGATATGGATACAAAACACAATTGAGATTGAAAATGAGTTGACTTGAGCTGGTATTATGCTAACTCAAGCTTGACTCAAAATTTTAAACCTTGAGCTTAACCAAGTGTAAGATTTTAAAATTTGATTGGCATTTCTACTTGACTCGAATTCGATAGAGCTTGATTAGATTGGTGAACTTATCGAGCTAAACATATGAAGCTGCTAAGTTCTCTTAAATAAGTTCTGATGATAACAAAAATATTAAGAGATATCTAATGAATCTATTTTAGGTGTATAGAATAAAGCTTTCTACTATTATGATAGACACTTATGCAAATAGATAAAAAGACATTCCGGTTGATGTTTGAATAGACAATTGCTCGAGTATTACTTTGGTTCGCATAATGAATTGTCATACAGTTTTTATCTCTCTTTAAAATACAAGTTGGATTTATCTGAAGCTCCAGCTCCATTAATTAAGTGTATTTAGGCAATGTACTTACTTCGTTCTACATAAAGAAGATAATAATCCACGGGGACTTTCTTCAAGTGTGTTTCACGAGTTTTTCAAAGAAGTTCTTATAAGTTACAACAAAAAAATTTTTTCAAAGTTTTATAAAGTTACTTACAAGATACAGCAGTTTTATCGTCTCAAGAAGTTTTGTTTTATCTCAACATAACAATATCAACAGATGAAGATATGGATAAAGATGTTATCTATTTAATTTGTTATTAGATAAAGCTTATACGGATTTTAAGGGATCTTTAAATTCAAAATTAAAGCTTATCTAACTAGGTCGTTGAAGAATTGGGTGAGAATACACATCAAGATCATCTGAAAACAACAGGTGGAACAAGATATGATCAACAAGTTAAATATTTAAAATATTTTGTTAATTCCTACAAAAATGGAGATATCAGTCTTATCCGCACAACAAGAAGACCTTAGAAGATTTTATGGGATTTTTTGAACGTTCAAAGTTTTCAAGAGGTGAATACACACGCACATACATCAAATTCAAAAAGATAGAAAAAAGATATACACATGAGAACAACCAAAACAACATTTGAAATTCTCATTTGCACTTGCAAAAGCCTTTTGAGCAAACTAATAGATACCACAAACATCTTTTACAATCTTTATATTTCGAGCTTAAACTAGAGAATTCATAATTTTTTTCCTCATTCTTGTAACAACTTTCTTTACTTTTCGAGTAAAGATTAGCATAAAAGCGAGGTTACAAAAGTCTTGTAGTTTGTGCATGACCGAGTTGTAGGCTAGCAAGACAAAGTAAGAGTTATTGATGTTTGTAACTTTTCTTTACTATTGAATTGGTGAAATGACTAGTGTAGAAGACCAATACCCCAGCAGTAAATCTGGAAGAGAAAACTAACTCACAACGAGAAACCTCTATAAATCGTTGTCTCCTTTATTTGCTTACCCTTTAATTTCTATAATTTTACTTGCTGCTTATCACATGCATTCTTCATAAAAAGAAAAATAAAAAGTGTTCTTTTCTATTTGTATTCACAAAAAATTTTTGAACAAACAATTCACCCCCTCTCCCTTCTTGTTTGCTTTTTCAGGACCTATAGAAGCTCAAGATCAACCTAACAAACTACTTGAGTAATTTGAGCTTGAGCACAATTCAACTATTATTAAATTAAACTCAAATAAACATCGATATTTACTTGAGTGGTTTTGTGAACTAGCTTAGTTCATTTGTGCTCCTAAACACAACATAGTAACACAAATTGTCAGCATTATATACTACTTGAAAATTATGATAAAAATCAAAACCATAATTCAAAATATGAAGCAGAAAATAGGTTAAAGTAAACAATTAAAAAATGATTTTGAGATATCAAAATTTGAAAGTAGCATTGTAAATCAATTATTACATCTATTGGTCATTGATTTCGATGTGGCTTTATATTACAAAAGATATTAATATCTTGGCAACACTTAGAGTAACTTCTCGGTGAGGAAGCAAAGGTTGTAGTGACTGGACATTTGCATGAAGGGATGGGCTTACTAGCCTTAACCATTATAAAGGAATATGTTACCACACCAAAAATTATTAAAGTAAATCGTTAAGCTTTTGCTAAATCTTTAAAATTACAAAGACACTTCAAATTCTAAAGATTTGATACTACACTGTACAAACACATGAGATCCATATATCTTATGTTATTGTCACCTATTTCAATTTGATAAGTCACCTCTTTAATAGAGCTTCCATGCCCCAATTCTTCATTCTCATCCCTTTAAAAAATTGAAAAAAACACTAAAAACCTTATTAAACTATTTGATATGCAATACGCTATTTAAATAAAACCTAACTCTATATTGCCTTTATTTATTTTTTAATCTAAAATTCATGTATCTAAAAACTTAACCTTAAACCCATCACCCCAAATTGGTATGCTGAAAATCATAGCCTTAACCCTAAAGGGAGTCCTTTGATTGAATCAACGCAAATCCACAAGGAATCTCAATAACCCCCTAACAAACCTAATCCGAGCTCTTTCTAGTCAAGCTAGTATAAATAACCTTAATGGAACCACAACCATAATGCTACTTCATTTAATCTGCTAATAAAACAGTAATTGCAAATAGAATCTCACATGTAAGTTCAATGGTCTAAGGAATAATAAAGAATTAACTATGTTTAAAAAGCTCATAATTAACAAGGAAAAACCTAATAGCCTAATGGAACCATAGTTGCAATACTATTTCATAAATCCACTAATGAATCCTTGATTTGAATTAGAATTCCACATGTAAGTTCAATGGTTTCTAAGGAAGAATAATGAATTAATCACGTTAAGACAAGTTCATAATTACAAGGAAAAGTAAGGAAGTTTAATTTCTGATTCACAAGAGTCCTATAACGAAAACCCAATCTAGAAACATTGAGTATCATCCACTTCACCGCATAAGGAATTGCAATTATATAGAAATGTAATAGAGATGCAATAGTCATTATATGTCTATCAACTTATCTAGTTAACATAGAAATAAATAAAATCACAATATGTATTATACTCTATTGTTATAGTAAAATGTTTATTATAAGTAGTGGATAGGTTTAGTCGTGATGTATTTTTCTTTTTTTTTTTTTTTTTTTTTGCCCTATTAGTGGTGATGTCTTTAAGAGAGGGTACTAAAAATGTTTAAGCCAATGCTTTTTCTCTCTAAATTTTTCTAAATCAAGCCAACTGCTAAATCAAGTAAAAGTCTAGTTTGATTCCTAAAGAAGTTGACAGGGGAAGATTTTATCCTATTTTACAATTTTATTAAGTTTAGTTCGTTCTTTTATTATTTTATTTAGTTACATTTGTCTAGTTATTTCTTAAAAGTAGTTTCCATAGATTTCATATTTATGTATTTGCTTAAACAATAGGATATCTTTCGTTTTTGGTTATTTTCTTTTATGCTACCAGTTGCTAAGATTTCTATGAGCTTATAAAATAGGCATATTATGTATTTAGTTACATTATGGAATGAATTAGTAAATCTTAAGTTTTACTATAACTTTATGGTTTGTTGAAGTTAGTAAAATAGGTGTCTCATAATTCATGGATATTAAGAGTTTACCTTTGTAATATTCAATTATGTAAGTATCAATCTTTTAGGTTATGGAGAACTTATTAATTGAATTCTTATGAACCATATCAAATATTCATTTAAAGCTTGTGATGGTTATGAGTTTGACAATAAACTAGTTCAATTCAATATTGATATGTTATATTCAATACTGATTCTAACTACATCCTTTTCTTTTCAAATTTAAAAAATATAAAAAGAACGTAAAAAAATCCATTTTTGATTACTTTTCAATGTTGAAAACCCTAGATCTAAAATCCACATTAGTATGGTATCAGAGTAAGCTAAGTTGAAGCTTTTGACAATAACTCATATTGCACTAACATTAGAATAAAGATAGATGAACGTATTGTTACATAGGATCGACAAGTATATAAGTTTTGTTTAGAGTTTAGTATGGAAAATCAACAACACTTTGATCTTAATGATGAAAGGATAACATTGTTTTAATTCAAAGGATAAACATCATTCTTTTTTATCCTCTTATAGGCAAGTTAAAGTGGGAGACAATTGTGAAACATAAGTAAATTAATATATGTAATCCCTGAGTTTTTCTTTAACAAAAGTTTAAAAATTAGAGAGTTAAATTATAATAGAAATAAAAGAAACCAAAGAAAATTACATGACATATGTAAAATTGTACAAATATCGTCATATCATCCTAAATAATAGTGTAAACCACTAAATATTTAGTGTAAATTGGTTAGTTAATAATAGTTTAGAAATAAACTACATAAATATAAAATGTTAAATATTAATTGGAAATTAATTTTTATGATATTTGAAACCTAAATTTTATCTTTAATTTTATTATCTTGAGATAACTATTAATTTGTTTGTATATTCATTCATAAATGTCTGATATAAAAAATTATCCGTCTTGTATATTTTATAGGCTTTCATCTTTAAGCCTATACTCAAATTTCTCTTCAAAACTGCCAAATACTTGTAAACTCTGTTTCACTATAAAATACAGGACAAAGGTAGATTTATCCAATTTTCATAAAGTTTCCTTTATTAATTGTAGAAATGATACTTTTAAATTAAGTTCATTTTACTTTCCTTTACTCAAAAAAGAAGCAATTAGGATTTGAAAATGTACACTAGCTATACGTAACCATCACTAGAAGCTAAACACAACATTTCTAAAATCTATTATATTAATATAATCTAATTTAATTAGTACAATATCTCATTTATCAAACACAAAACTAAACAAATAAAACTTAAACCATCTTTCTCCTTCACTTTATGTTAACAACAAGAACACCTGTAAACCTTTAAATTTTATAGTAATATTAAGTAAACCCTAGAATCAGGAGTCAAACCAGAAATCCTAAAGCTAACTTAGATTTACCTTAAGAACTAGAGTATCTAGATCTATCAATCACACGCTCAAAACCCTAAAATAATAAAAATGAGTTAACTATAGATTATAGTTCGAAATAATATTATCTAACCTAAAAAGATCGTATTCATTCAAAACTTGCTCGTTTCGAACCTGAACGAAATCAGTTTCTAAAATCAAGGTTTTAGCACTTAAAACGGTGAAAGTATTCCGACAATATATCTAGACTTGTAATAATATGAGGAATTATAAAATATCAGTTACATAATTTTTTGGCTTCTAAAAATATTAGATATGACCCTTTTACGCATATTTTTCTTACTACCGGTATTTTATTTATCTTGTTTATTATTTAAGTTACTATTTACTACTATTTATTACTATTCCTCTATCTCTATTTTGTCTTATTACCTATTGTTACACTCTTACAACACCTACTCTTACATTTCATTTCCAATACTACTTTATACATAACTAACCTTACACATTACTTACTTTTCATTATAAAAATACAAATTTAATCAATTTTCTCTCCCCCTCTTTCATGAAATCGGCACCCGCCATCTCCCTCTCTATCTATTTTATTTTATTTTCCAATTAATTTTATTCACTCTTATTTTCACTTTTCAATTCTATAAATACCTCATTCCTACTTCATTCTTTACAAATACATCTGAAACACTAACAAAACTCTACCAAATTTTCTCTACAAATCCTGTCTCTTCTCTCACTCCTGCCATGAGCCTCTCCCCCCATTTCCTTGTGATTGCACAAATTTTTCTTCTTTCATTCATATTCCACATTCCATCTATAAGTTTATGTAAACACTAAACCCTCTCTTTTCTTCATATTAACATAATATGAACACTTTGTTATATAATTTTTAAAACCCCATGAGCATTTTGTTAGAGAAGAAATCATGAAAACAATAATTTGTTCATGTCTTGTTCAACACCATATTCATTTATGATTCTTGTTATGTTCTTATTATGTTTATGCTCCTAACTTAACTTCTATACATTATTATGTATACATGTGTATCTATATTTCTAGAGCCTAAAGCTTACTCATCTAACCTCTTATTATGCTCTTATTTTGTTTCTTATCTATTGCTTATAATAAACAAGGCTACTCATTCTAGTCTTGGACTTGTCCTCATCAAATCAGAACATGTTATGAGACTTGTCCATAATCTAAGCCCCGAGAACCTTGTACATAATCTAAGACTCCAAATTCTTTTTCACTTCTTTCTTTTTTCTTATTTGCTATATTTTTTAGACTGGAATATTCAAGTTTCGGAGAGCCTTGATAAAGTCTAGGACTCTCATAATTATTTATTGCTTGATTTATGAGACTGGATATATTTCGTGTTGAATTAAAATCTAAGACTTCCATGATTTCTTTCTTACTTTTCTTTTCCTTCTTTTTCGTTTTTTATTTTCCTTTTAAGGTGACTAGAATTTATTCAGTCTTGGAAGCCTTGATAATAAGATAGACTTCCATATTCTTACCCTTATTTAGCTCTTTGATTTTCTATTCTTATTATTTGCTACATGAGCTTATAAATTGATCGTTAGCATAAATAATATGTTCGCTTGCATGCATGATCATCAACTAATGTTGTTGCCTTAGTGGAAAATTTTAAAATAAAAATAGAAATTATGTCCTATTTTATAAAGTGAAACTAAAGGCTTTCAAAATAAATTTGCAATAATTAAGAGAATTTCCTTAAGGATAGAAATAGTTAGCTAGTCACACTTTCCTTAAGATTAAATATTGACAATTCCTTGTCATGATTAGACATATTAATGTTTTGCTATGAACCAAGAACAAGCTAATTTTTCATAAGCTAATTTAGGATCATCTAACTTAAAATGGAAATTAGTACTCCACATAGGGAAAACCAAGTTTATAAAACATGAAAATTATTTTATGTGATTAAGAAGAGGTAGAAATATTGATCTTATGGTTATATATTTCTAATTACTACAAACAAAAATTTGCAATTCCCTGTTTATAAGACAAAAGATTTTCCTCCTAAAGTTAACTTTTCAAACTTCTAAATTACATTTTTATGAAAAATCACTCTTGAGGCAACATTACTAAAAAATCATGCATGATTTGAGCCAATATAAGTATCAAATGATTTTCAAATGAATAAATATTTTGTGCTTACTTTAAAGTGTCCAAATAGTGTAAAACTTCAAAAGTTGTAAAAATATAAAGGTTCGAACCTAAGATATGAATTTGTGATGCCTTTTTCAAAGAACTAAACAAACTTAATTGTTAAGAGTAACCTTAAAAATAGATAAATCTTTTCGAATAAGTAGAAACGACTACTTATATGTGCAATTACCAATTAAAATGAACAAGTTATGGCCGTTTTAAGTTGGAATTTCCACAATCTAAATTTTACTGTGAATTAGAAGTTAGAATTAGAAAATTTAAGTAGAAATTCTACAGAATACTCATTTTGTCTATTTCCTTTGTTTAGATGACCGAAAGGCAATACTTTCTACCCGAATGACTATTTCGATTAGAAGTGCTATGTCAAGACATGGCCGGGTAAGTTTACTTCAATAAATTTTCATGCTCATAATTGTGCTTGTAGTTTAGTGACACTAGAAATAGGAAAAGATAAAAATGGGAAGTGCATGTGTATTTTTTTTTGATGAATTTATACTAAGCATATCAAGTCTTGGATTGTCAATAATCAAAAAATGATTTATTACCATGTTGAAATGTCTGCAAATTGTATGATCACCTCTAAGATAATTACATGCCAAGAGCTAAATAAATCGATTCATGCATATCACGTAATAAGTCCCATTACATTCGCTATCATACATTTGGTGGGATTAGTGCATAACAGTAGTGGTTAACATAATTGATAGTATCTGCATGTGGTGAGTAGTAGCCGGTAAGACCTATAAAGTGGCGAGTAGTAGCTAGTGAAATCTATATGTTTTTTATGGCGAGTAATAGCTGGTAAGATCTACAAAATCCATTTACAAAAGTGTTGGCCATAATTAGGTAGTATACCTAATCCCGAATAGAGGATGTCAATTCATTCAATATATGGATCCCGGAAAACCATATGTCTTGTTTGCTCATGTGTTTGACGCATATCATATACTTGTTTAATTATAACTTGTTTGATATTTTGCTTCGAGTATGCTAACCCGAGGATATTTTTACTAAGCTAGTTAAACTTACACCCCTATAGATTTTTGGTTTCACGAGATCATTGGCTACTTTATTCGAGGTCTCCCTACATCTGAGTAAGATTTCTTTTGGGAAGCTTTTAGGAAAAATCCATCATAGATCTTAGATTAGAATTCATTTAAAATCTTTAGTGATAGTTATTTAATTATATGTAAGACTAGGTTTTATTTCGATCCTTGGAGAATTTAGCGGGGGATTGCCCCTAAGTTGATATAAAGATTTTATATCTTTGAATTTTATGAGAAAATGTTTATGTTGATTCTTGTATGCTTTATATTACTTTCTCAAACTATACATCCACCAGTGTCTCCAATTACTATGTTGTATGCCTTACATATAATATCAAGACTTTTGCGTGAATAAGATAATCATTCTTAAGTCTTAATATTGTATGTAACGGACTACCATATTTAAGATACCCTTCTGGGCATGACAACACACAAACCACTTATCCAAATAAAAACACTAGTATATTTGAAGAAGTAGGTAAAGCAATTATACAAAACATATTAACCAAACTAAGGTAAATTTTATTTTATTTTCAAAGTCACAGTAAGTTGTTTTATCAAATACACTAGTACATTTATGTATTTTACTATTTAGGAGTAAAAGACTAAGTCTAACAGATGTAATGAGTTGATGAACTAAAACTGAACTTACTAAGGGAAAGTAAGAGTATATGTGTATTTACTTTGTAAATCCAATATATCTAGAGTTTTAGTATATTTGCTAAAAGCTTATGAATAAGCATAACTTTACTTAACAAAACAAATATGATGGTCCATAAAGAAAAACTATAAGAGCTAGACAAAAGAATGATGGATATAGGTTTGATTGTTAAATTTGCTGAATATAGTTGTGTTTGAAGTAGTTATACAGATCACGAACGTAATATATAGTGTGATCAAGCTTAGAATAGTTACATTGGATCAGTCCATGGCTACGCTTTCACCCCAAATCAATTTGGAAGGAGTTTAGTTGTTAAATGAAGTAAAATACATATGTTGTTTAGTCCGTGAATCTAATCATGTTCATAATTGCGCCCAAAATTCCAAAACATGGTTAAGAATGAGTACTTAAGATTGAAATTGAGGAAAGTTGAAGTTTGAATACAGCTTCAACTGTGGCATAAATCATGCTCGTGGTTAAAGCTATGTGACCACGAACAAAAATGAAGAGTTTGAATACAGCTCAAAATCGCAGTATAAATAGTACCTACGATTGACCCTGCGATTGAAACTGTATACATTTTAAAAGAATTTCTTAACTTAGAGTTTCAAATTCATTTTGCTTTTCGGGGCGCTACCCTGTAAACCCTACAAGGGACACTATCCCCTTGATCTTTGCTCGCTAACCGACTAGAGAAACTATTATTGCTACCTATTCGTAGTGCCTTACAAATTTATAGAGACAAGAAGTTGCAGAAATGAGAACATGATGTAAAATTACAACAACCTTTCCATTAAGTCTACAGTGATAAAAAGGCAAATAAGTTAAAGAAATTACAATATGAATCTATGACACTTAGGCACTAATTGAAATTCTTATTTAGTTACATACTTAGTAATATATGTTTGTTATTTTATAAGGACTATAAATCAAGACTAAGGTTTTCCCATAGATTATTGCAACAACTAAAGAAAAATGTGCAAGTCAGTAACTATAATCTTTTCACATTATTTGTATGTGTACAATAGTGGAACAACTTTTAATTACAATTATAATTGACTATGTATAGGGATGGGAAAAATACATGTTGTATGATGCTTGAATGATTGGAAAGAATTTTAATAACAAGAGTGATAACCATTTGTGTGATAATAACTGTGAATTGTATATTGAGGATTGTTTAAGAATTGTATGGTCATTAAATAATTATTAATCAATCATATTTGACTATTAAACTAAATGGACATGCATTGCACAACTGCATAAACTGCATTTATTGGTAATCACATTATGTGTTGGCATTTTGATTCTATAGTAATGCTTAGTTTTTTCGGTAAGAGAAATGAAATCCTGATTCTAGTAAGATTACCATTGTTCTGTTTGATTCCACAAGAACTAAGTAGGCATCGGAAGGAACGTTGCCTGTGGTGATGACATGAAATGACCAATACTTAGTGGAGTTTCTAAGTTTTAAGGTTAAGTTGAACTCCAAGATACTTAAATATAAATACAAAAGAGAATATAGATAATATTCTTTCCTCTTTAGTTCTTAGTCCCTCCTAGATATGAATTACTATTGATAATTTTCTAAAACCTCGTGGGATGGCGTAAATCTACACCCTGTTTAGATTCTGGTTATCTAAACTTGTACATGTTACATATGATTAAGTGTTGCATTGCATATACCTGTTAAACAAATTTGTTTGATTTTATTTTATAAGTGTTAAAATTTGTTTATTTGTCGAGCTGTGGTTTGCACACCCTCATATAGATTTGTTTGATTACATGGATCATTAAAGGTTAAGTTGAATTCTAAAACACTTAAATATAAATACAAAGGAGAAGATAAATAATATTCCTCCTTTCTTAGTTCCTAGTCTCTCCTAGATGTGAATTATCATTGATTAGTTCTTGAAACCCCGGTGGTAAGGATGTAAATCCACAACTTGTTTAGATTCCGGTTATCTAAACTTGTATTTGCTACATATGGTTTAAGTGTTACATTGCATATGTTTATTAAACAAACTTGTTTGATTCTATTTGATAAGTGTTGAGATTTAATTATTCACTAAGTTGTGGTTTGCTCCCCCTCCTATAAATTTGTTTAATTACAGGGATCGTTAGAGTTGATCTATACTCAGAAGTTGGTGCTGATTTAAGTTAGCAAGGGAGTCAAGACTTGGATTGAAAAAAGAGGATAGTATTTTGCGTAAAGACAATCTAGGAACAATATTTGTGTAGTTTTAATGTAATAGTTAATAACTCAATTTAAGTGATATGTAATACTGTTCTTGTATGTGAACTCTGTGTATGCGATATTTCTTACTATAAATAATCTTCGATCCGGTTAAAACTATCCACATCATAAGGCATTCTAATTACTACAATGCTCATGTGCCTCTCTGGAAGCCTCAGATGGTTTAATACCAATTTATTTGACTCTCTATTTTGTTACATGGTGCATTGATACTATTATGGTACCTTATGGGGATGTGACAGTATAAGACTTCCTCAACTTAAATGGTTTAGTCTAGGCCTTTGAATAAGATGAGCTTAAGTGCAATGGCTTTAAATAGCTGATGAAACCTTCATCATGAGCAAATCAATTGTGGTGTGTTCTTCAAGTCTTGAAAGTGTTAAGTGTCAAAGTTCCTCGTTTGGCAATTACTTCAACTAAGAAATGAAGTGATAAATATTTGCTTCACAATAGATTATTTATTTCTATATTAGGCTCTAACTAGTCAATCTCATGTGTTGCATTGGTCGACCATTTGTCATTATCAAGAAGCTCAAGAATTAAATATTAATTATCGTTTTAGGCTCATAAAACGTAGTGCTAATGTTGTAATAGATTAGGTAGCCTCGTGTGTGTAGAAGGGAATATGTTATTATAATTGGTGTTTAAACACCTCATTGGCTCTTTGAAGGTTACTTCCGATTGACTTTAATTATGTCCATTTTAATACAAGTACTATTTATTTGAGAGAAAGAAAATAAAAATAATGGATAAGAGACTTCACATATTCCATTAACTGGTCAATTTTCACGCTGGATAAGTGAAAGTAATTGAAAAACATTAAAATTACATATACACTTAACTACTTAATAAGTAAATCTTATACATCATTATACAATTGCAGGGCTGCAAAAGATTTAAGGAAGTTACTTGAGCTAAGCTTACTGTAAGTTGGCTTAACTTAAGCTCATTTGGTAAACAAGCTGACCTTAAGCCTAAACGAAAATAAAAATCATTTGTTTAAACAAGGCGAGTTCAACCTCTAATCGAAACTATTGATTCATTAATACTAGATGTATAAAATATAATTAAAACAAAAAATAATTTCTAAATAATATATATGCATGTATAACTTAATCTTTATTCTTAATCTAACTCATATATATATATATATATATTTTGTATATTTAGTTCTTAAGTTTTATTTCATTTTTTAAAATTGTGATTTAGTTGGATTCGATTTATAAATGAATCGATCTTAAGCCTGAATTTCAACCTTGATAAAAAGGTTATCTTGAACTTAAATTCGATAATTTATAGAGAGACAAGTCTGAGCATTCAGAAATTTAGCTAGTTTTGGCTTGCTTACAGTTCTGTAAAATAGTAATTTGTCACATTTTCCACCTAATTTGACCAATATAACCTACTTGAAAGCAAAAAAAAAAAAAAAAAAAGAAAAAAAGAAAAAAAAATAATAATAAAGGAAAGTCTTATAGTTAAATAATGGCATGGGCTTTAAAATAATCACTAGCGTATATTTATATAAAAGAACAATAATACACTATATTGTAAAAATAAATTTGTGATGTATATATTACAACTATAAAGAAAGGAATAGGGATGTGACTGATCAGGTTTTGGATAGATCATAAGAACTCAACTTGACCCACTACCCTATAAGGTCTACTAAACTCGACCCTATAATCCAATAGGGTTTTCGTGCTATATTCAAACTAGCCATACAAGATTTGATTTAGAACCTGAAACTCGACCCTATAACCGTGATTTTTATTAACCTATTTTCTAATTTTAATAATAAATTTAAGAAAAAACTAGTGCTTTTGACACAAGTTTCCTATACATTGAAAAATGAAAAGATGCATGAATTGATAGAAAACGTTGCAGACCACATTCAGTATACAACATTTAAACACATAAATATATTACTTTTGTTACCATATAATATCTTAAAACATAGTTAAATTAATCTCCTGCTAGGACTAAAATATAACAGACAATAGATGATATTAATTTCCGCAACAAACATGACTTGAACAAAATTTAATAAAAAGTTCTAAAATCCATGACTAATTTAGTAGACATAAAAGAAAAAACATCCTTAGAAGGTAAAAAATAGGGTAATCCATTCATGTCTTATTTTCCCCTCCTTACCCTTTTACTAATGCTTTTATTTATTTATTTTTTAAATTATAATACATGGTTGTCATGTATCCATCAGGTTTGTTATGATCCAAACTCAATTCTATAGCCTTATAGAGTTGAACCCTATAAAGCTTTTAACAAATCGGGCGAGTTAAAAACCCTGTAACAGCTGTAATCCCCAAGTTTTTTCCATAAATCAAGCCTAGAAATATAATTTAAAATGTATGTATTTTGAATATGAGTGTTATAATGTATGGAATATTGAATGAATTCAAGTATAATAGTTTTGTGAAATAGAACTAGTAGAAATAGAAATTCAAAATTTTCAATTGAGTTATTTCAAGTTGTTATCAATTAATTTTGCTTTCATTTTCTTTTAAGAAATTAAATTCCAAAAATTTAACTTCTAATTTTTAAAGAATATCAATATGGATTTTTATAAAGAAGTTTCTAAATAAATAAAAGTTATTAATCAAATTTATTAAATTTGCATTGAATTTGAAGTAATTGATGATTTTAATGCATTAAAGGTATAATGGATATTTGTATTTAAACTAAGCTAATCAAACTTTGCATTAATTTCAAAATTAAGGTTTTTTATGCTTGTGGAAGCCTAATTCCATGTGCCACAAAATCAAACCCAATTCTTGCAAGAAAACCAAGCTTAAAACCCACTTATTTTTCTGCAAAAATTGAGCCTTTTAGCCCCACCATAATAAACATGCAACCACACACACAAGATCATTTTTTAATGCCTTAAAATTCAATAAGTTGCTCTTACCTATATAAGCATTTTTATCTTCAAAAGTGGCAGAAATTTCCTTTTTTTTTCATCTTCAAATTGATGTATTTTTCACACTCCACATTTCTTTTTGAATTTTCCTTCTCAATTTGTCAAGAAACTCAAGCTAAACTTCTATCACCAAGCCAAGGCACAAATGGTAAGCTAATACTTGCTTTTATTACATTGTTTTTGTATTTGAGTATGTTTAAGTTAAGAGTCCTTATTGCTTGATGGTATTAATTGGATTGTTATGAGTTTTGTTGTTAGATATGCAAAGTGAAGTTATGAAATTGTGGTATAAAGTCTTAAATCATGGCTATTATTGATTATGGTTTGCTGTTGGAGTTGATATGGTGATGCTTAAGCGTAAGGCAATAAGAAGGTGAAAGGGATGGATATGAATCATGTATAATGATGTTATAGTGTTTTGGTTGAGAACAAGACCTTTGAAGTTGGTTAAAATGTGCTAAATTGTGAAGTTTAGAAGTGTTATTCGCAGGCATTTTCATATAGAGGTGTGGCAAAGGGTGTGGAATTCTCTATGTGTGTCATCTGGGTGGCTATACGCCGCCACACCCCCCCCCCCCCCTTCCTCCTCCTCCTCCTCCTCCTCCTCCTCCTCCTTCTCCTCCTCTTAATAGGGGTGTAGTAAGAGGCGTAGAAGTTTCTATATCCAACTTGGGTAGATATGTACCTTCTTACGAGCATAGTTGTCACACCTCAACGGACACCCTAAACGTGCCCGTCCATCACATATGATATTAAAACCTAAGAATGACTTTTCTGAAGTCATGTGAAAGATTCGATACTATATGTAAGGTGTCTATCACAGCAATAGGAGACACATGTGGGATGTGTAGTTTGAGAAAGTAACTATAGCATACAAGAATCTAAATGAACATTTATCTTCAAACTCATAAAAATAAGGTCTTTACATCATCTGAAGGGCAATCTCCCGATAAATCTCCAATACTCAAAATATAGTCTTAATCTTACATATAACAATAACTAGAGCCAAAAAATTTTAAAGGAAATCTAAGATCTTCAAAAGGATTTCCCCCAAAAGCGTAATCTTACTGAACAAACGGAGACCTTGGGTATAAAAGATATTGGTCATATGTCAACAAAAATCTATTAGGGCATAAGATCAACTATTTTAGTAAGAATATTCCTGAAAAACCTACTCGTATCAAAATGATCAAATAAGTTATTAAACAAGCATATGAAATGCATCAAACACGTGAGAAAGCAATACATATGATTAGCCGAAAATCATATGTTTAAATAGATTTACGCCTTCCATTCGGGGTTAGGTGTTTTGAACTCTTTAAAACCTTGCTTCATAATCCACTTATGTATTTCTTTTAGGCTCCTACTCGCTTCATTCTGAAATAGTTCTTTCGAGCTCCTATTTGCCCATCATTGTAGACTTGCGGGTCCCTGCGAAACCCCACTATTGTACTCTTATCCCATCGAGGGCATAGTAACTAATTAATGTGGCCACTTCGTGATATGCATGAATTAATTAATATAATTCCTATCATGTGATTAAGGTATTTTAAAGGCGATCATAGAATTTACAGGCACTCCATCAAGATAATAGAACACAAATTTAATTAATAATAATTCATGTTTCGATATGCTTAGTATGCTTTCAACCAATATTATGATGCATATTCCATTTTCATCTTTTCCTACTTCTAGAACCTCTAGCTACAAGCATAAACAAGTGCGTAAAAGTAGCAGATAAACTCACACAACCATTATTGCCAAAAATCCTTCACTGGTAAAAGTCCTCCAAATGCGAATCCCCTAAAACTTCTTCACCTAAACAAAAGAAATACCCGAAATGAGTATTTTACGGAATTTCTACTTAAACTTTTTTAATTCTATTCTATTATTTTCATCAAAATCCGGGTGAATGGACATTCTGAGTTAAAATGAGCATTAAAATAGCCATAACTTCCTCATTTTAACTCGGAATTTCGCATATTAGATATCATTTTCTGTCAACTCAAAAAGATCTATCTAATTCTAAGGCTAATTTTTACATTAGAACCCATTTAGTTTTCAAAATGGGTCTTTACATAATAGACACGAAAATTCCAGCCCTTAAATTGTAATTTTCCCAACAACTACAATATTAGAAATTCCATAATAAACACATAGATATTTATATAGTTGAAAATCCTTTAATATAGATATATACTCATATGATATGCATGATTATAGTGGTGTTGTCTCAACAATGATTTTTCATAAAACAATTTGTTTTAAAAGTTTAGAAGATGAAGTTTGCAAAATTCTTTTTTTAAGTTGTTGGAAAGAAGGTTAAAAATCTTAAGTTTGTGACAAATGAGTGCCTATCTATTCTCTTTATATTTTCTTAACTTCTTAAAAATAAATTTATTTCTCAAAATCCAATTCTTTAAGTTACATACCAATTTTATTTCCTAAGTGGATCTTTAACTAGTGAGTTGCTCTTAAAACTTGAATTAGAAAAATTGTTTGGCTCTTAATGTTTTTCAAAGAGTTAGTGTAAATCTATAAATAAGCTTTTAAGAAATATTTGTTTAACAAAGAATTATCGACATAAAAATTTACAAAGATTTACTTGAACAATTTTTGGAATCAAAGTTGTTGAATCATTATCCTATGATTTGATGAAAATCTCTCCTAAGTGTTAAAATCATATTTCTTGAGAGTCTAGTTCTTTTTTTTTTTTTTTAAGTGAAAGAAAACAACTCCTTTATTCTTTAAAAATTTTATCAAGGCAACAACATTATGACCATGCATGAATATGAATTTATAGTTATGTAAAAAGAATAATACACATAGAAAATTAAATAAGCATATATACATAAGAACAAAATTTTAGAAGTCTTAGTGTAAAGACCCGACCTGTTAATCCTTAAGACTTAGCAAGTTAAGTCCCCAACCACATATAATACTTTCGTATTATATGGAAGGTTGTCCTAATCTATAGTTATGTGAATTGTTTGTTTAAAACTACTAAAACTTGTTATAAAAGCTTTTACAAAAGGATTACTCACTTGAGTAATCTATTTACATAAAATAGTTTAAGGAAATATTTACATCCTTGTGTCCAGCATAGGACACAACAAAATATACATAAGTCTTACAAAATGAAGAAAATAGACTTTAAGTCTTTTAATACAACCCAGGCTTAACTAACAAGCCTCTATTCCAAAATACAAAATACATTTGTTAAACGAACACATGAAATAAAACTTTCTTCAAAAACTTCTCGCCACAGGGTCCTACTCATCCCACTCGTCCATAAACTTCTCCCAATCTGACCCGAATCCCATATCATCATAACAATCATCATCAACACCTGAAAATAGCAAAAGTGAGCCAGAGGCCCAGTACACAGCAACACAAACAAAAGCGAAGTACACATATACTAATGCAATGCAAAAACAATTGCTTCATTTATCTTTCTTTTATTTCTTAACAAATCAACACTGGAGTA
The DNA here is from genome assembly GCA_024138025.1 of Combretum micranthum. NCBI lineage: Eukaryota > Viridiplantae > Streptophyta > Magnoliopsida > Myrtales > Combretaceae > Combretum > Combretum micranthum. The sequence goes on from JAMXBD010000854.1 coordinate 420,337, forward strand.
TTCAAACTCCGGGACAAGCTGAGGATATCTGGGGTCCTGAGTAATGCTCACAACGCTCAGGGGGTTGGTATAGGTAGCCCGAATACCTATATCTCCTAGATAACGTTACATTGCAAATAATAATCTCATCCAGGTTATATAGCCGTTACTCAGCTTCACTTAACTCAATCCATAATATAAAGCAATTCACATGCTCCCATAAACATTGAATTAGATTATATTATTTCCTCTCAAGAGTAAGTAAATGTTGCTCGGTTATACATTCCTATCGATTATCCGCCGAGCCTAGTCATTGCATCATGACTATTGGCCTAAGCGTCTACACTAACCTATCATTGCATCATGATAAGTTACCGCTCCTCGAACCGGATTTAACGGTGAAAACACAAGCAATTCAAGCAATACTTAAGTCATTTAGAACTTATATCAAATTTAAGTATGCCTATCCTAACAAGCATACAAGCAAGTTACTGCGTACCTGTATTAGCTTGGGAATTAATGGGGGTGGCCAAGCGAGGATCAATAACTGTTCAACAAGAATTATCACAATTCACACTTAGTTTAAACTCATTTCAACTAATCTCATACATAACCATACAAATACATTCAAATAAGTTATCACAAGATCCTAAAACAAGTAAAGATAATCAATAATTTATTAAATCATACAAATATCCTTAAATCATGCTTAATTATATTACTCGATCATCATTACATATCATATATCATTAATTTATTTCATTTTAACTCAAAAAGATTCATTTCATAAGTTGAAACACATTTAGTAAACCAATATAAGCTTTGAACATTGTTTTGGAAAGAGTAGCATCGGGAAAGAATCAAAATTTAAGCATTGTTAAGTTTAAAATTTGTGAAAACTTAAAACATAAAAGTTGTAGATCTCTTTTTTATCTTTCCAACGCAACTTGAATCACCTCAATCGGAGGTCGGGTGAAAAAGTTATGGCTAATTTACAAGACAGCATCGCAACAGGGGAAGAAAATCCGCGAGCGCTACACCCTTGGCAACGGGGTGTTTTGGAGGCCGTTTCAACTCAGGGGAAATGAAATTTTTGATCCGAGAGCACTACACCTTGGCAACAGGGGTGTTTTGGACACTACACCCTTGGCAACGGGGTGTTTTGGAGGCCGTTTCAACTCAGGGGAAATGAAATTTTTGATCCGAGAGCACTAACCCTTGGCAACTTGACATTGGCAACGGTGTTTTGACAGGTGTAGTGATAGTTATACGAAATTTTTCAAACTTTAACACTTTAAACTTGAAAAAAAAAACAACTTTTCTCAACTCCTAACATGTCCTAAACCTTATGCAAACTTCATACAACACTTCAAACACTTCTAATACTTATCATACTTCAAACTCCAAATCCACACTTCAACTACCCAAATTATCTTCTTCCCAAATTCAACAACACCCATACTTCTTGCTACACATAAAACATATACTATAAGTTCTTGTATCCTTAATATACTACTTAAACTACCATTAACATATAGAACACATCATTTCTCATATTTAGCATAAGCACCCTATTATCAAGAAATCACATATATGCATAAGATTAAGACATGAAAGACAAACTCACCAATAGAACTTTAGGCTTTAGTTTAATGGTCCTCTAGCAATCTTTTGGTGGTAAAAGTGATGGAAAATGAAGGGCTTAATCTTATGCCACCTTGGAGGAGCTTTTGAGAGGGTTAAGAGGTGTTTTGAAGCTTAGAGAAAGGGTTTGGCTAAGGTCTGAAATTTTGCCCGAAAATTTAAGTTTGAAGAGTAGATATTATCTACTTGTTTGACTTTTGAGGCATTTGTAATTAAGGCAATTAATGACTTAACCTTTTGTTACTTAATGACATTGTCTTAAGGCCTTAATGAGTGTTTAATAGCTTTATTTTTTTGCCTAAAAATTCTGCTACATAAGGACTTAGTTACATGCATTCCTCCACTTAATTCAACACATTCAAATCATAAATTACACATATGAATACAATTAAAATTTTATGAACTAAATATTTAATAAATTCTAGAATATTTCAATATTTTAACAATAATAAAACACATAATTCATCATGAAAAAAAATCATATTCAATACATATCAAAAGTATGTATAAATTTATTAACACACATATAGAATATAAATTGAGAATTTCATGGTTATTTCACTTAGCTTGCATCGAGACTTCCCGGAACTTAGACATGGGTAAGTTCCAAAAAGAAAAGAAAAACATAAGAAAGATTAAGGAAAAGAAAAAGAAGAAAAGTTGTGGAAGTCTTAGATTTTTATTCAAGTTTTCTCAGGACATTGAAATAGACAAGTCTATAAAAAAAGGCAAGAAAATAATAAAAAAAACATAGGAGTCTTAAATTCATGCCAAGGCTCACCAAGACTTAGATTATGGATAAGTCCTAAAACGTTTTGACTTGATGAGGACAAGTCTAAGTCTAGAAGATGATTAGTCTTATTTATTAAGCATTAAATAAATGGATGGGCAATAAAATAAAAGCATGAATAAAAATGTTAGGTTAGTGAGCATTTAGACTCTAAGAAAAATAAATACATATATATACATAATAACATACAAAGAGTTAAGTTAGGATCATAATCATAAATACAACATGAACAAATTATGAACATGAACAATACATGAACAATATGTTGTTTTCATGATTCCATTTCCTAGCATTAGCATAATGGGGATTTACATAAAACCAAAACACACACATTGTTCATGTTATGTTACATGAACAAAAGAAAGGGTTTTAGAATTTTTACCTAAGGTTAATAGAGGGTTAAAGATGGAAAAAACAATTTGATGGTGTGTTTATTTTTACTAAAGAATGATGGATGGACGAGAGTGTTTGGAAAGGAATTGCTAGAGAAAAAAGTTTTGGAGAGATTTTGGTATGTAAAATGAGATGTATGAAAAAAATGCAGTGAGAGACTATATTTATAGAGAAATGTCGAGGAAATTAATTGTAATTAAAATAAAAAAATTAGAGGGGAAGAGGGGGTGATCGACGAGATTTGTAGGGAAAGGGAAAGAGAAGAGAGAGAAAAAAATTTAGTAGAAATGTATAAGAGAAGTATAGTGAAAAGTGATGTAAGGTTTTATGGGAAAGAAAATTGCAATGATAGGTTATAAGATATAGGTTGTAAGAAAAAGTAGAGATAGATGAATAATAATGAACAGTAGAAATAATACAATGAATAGCAAACTAGGCTAATAAAATACTGATAGTAAGAAAAATAAGTGTAAACGAGCTATATATATTTTTTTTAGCCGTAAAATTCTATAACTGATATTTCACGATTCCTCATCTTATTACGAGTCTAGTCATGTTATCAAAGTATTTTCACCGTTTCGTGCTGGGACACTGTTCTCTAAAATTGATTCCGTTAGGATTCGAAACAATCAAATTTTTTATGAATCTGATCTTTTTAGACTATTTTATATTATTCGGAACTATAATCCACTATTAGGTCATTTCTATTGTCCTCAGGTTTCAGGCACAGGATTGCCGGAGTTAAAACCACTAAGGCTTGTTGTTGATGTTGTTGATATTGTTGACTTAAGTTTCGGTTTGACTTCTAGTTCTAGGGTTTTATCTATAAGATTAGCATAAAATCTAGAGGTTTATAGTAGTGAGAGGTTTGAAGGCCCCTATGCCTTACCTTACTCCGTACGCCCCTTGATATGGGACGTGGCCAGGGGCTTATGACCTTTGGTTTGTGTATTTGTCTCTTACGGCTCTAAGATATTGTTTAATCCTTCTTCACCTTGTTATATAGTCAGCAATACAAGTTTTCCATCTTATAGGAATCATATATCAAGACCGAGACTTCCCAAACGATTATTACGACTATTGAGGCAATATATAGGTTAAATAACTTGAGTCTTTTCACTTGGCTTATGATAGTATAGTAGTGGAATATGGTATAAGTACCATTGAAATGGAACAAGTGCATGGGATTGGGAAATCTTGTATGTTATGTGTTTTATGAATGTTTTATGAATGGATCACAAATCTTAATATTCAAAGTAACAATTATTTGCTTGATAATGAGTGTGTAACTTAAACTTATGTGTGTTTGAAATTGGAGTGACCACTTAATAATATGAAATAAAGCTTACCATACTCTTAAACATAAACTGACATGCATTACATGTCATCATAATTACATTTGCATGATATTCATGTCACATATTAATATTTCAATTTTATAGTAATGTTTATTGAGTCCAGTGAATCTAGTTAAGGTTACCATAGGATTGTCAACTTCACAGGAACTAAGCAGGCTTCGAAAGAGGTCGCATGTGTTGGAGTTAGCTTTAGAGTATTAATACTTTGTGGGAATTCCCAATATCTAAGAGAAGTGGAGAGTATATGTTATATCTATTTATAAATAATAAATGAGATTGAAATAGTTCTCCTTCTTTTTGGGATTCTCATGAGTATAAATTACTTAACCGATCCTTCAACCCCTAGGGAGGGCATAAATCCCTATAGGTTTAGATTCCAGTTATCCAAATCATGTTTGTTACGTATGTTTGATAGATGCATTACATATGATCGTTAGTTAAACTTGTTTGATATTAATGAATTATGTTAAGACTTTGTCATTCACTGAGCTTTTTATAGCCATGCTCCTTTAGACTGTTGTTTTATAGGAATATAAGCAAGAAGACCAAGACCAAAACTAGGTGTGAAAGTTATGATAGAAAATGGATTTACGTATCCATGTTTGGAAGGAAGACCTTGTTTATAATAAAGACTTAGTGATGATGTTTGTAATAGCATAAGTTATGTTTTGTTTTTTCTGATAAGTCCTATTGTCAAAGTGTTTTGATAAAGCTCTTAAAGATCATGGACGTAATAGTTAAGTGATAATCTAGACGTTGTGATATTATCTTTGCTTATGGCTTATATACATACAATATCTTTCTTATTCTATTTAACCTTCGATCATATTTTATTTGTCCACCCCATACAGGGTATCATGTTATAATTAGGGTATCATGTGGAGGTGTGACGATAGTCTACCAAAGTCGCATCCCTAGAAAGGAAATGAGCTTCTGCTATTTCATTTAGTATCATTTTTCATTTTATTTGTTACAATAGTGATTGCTCTTATACTATTGGATATAAGATATTAGCACTAAAATACATATTTTAATAAGGAACACATAACTCATAATATATATTTTACCAAGTATATTTTAACACTCTCTCTTTAATTTCTTAAGCGGCGCCTTTAAGCCCATTACATTTTTCATCGTGACAGACACAAATTTATGATGTTAATTTCATTTTCAAGATTAAGGTATAAAGAACTATTGCATCCGATAAAAGTCAGAGGTTATAAAAAGACATTATTAGACCGCTAATATCCATGAACCAGGGAAAACGGTTCAAGGTCTAGCTAAGGAAAGAAGCAGCGGCTTTGGTAACTGAAGATGATACCTAAGCCAATTGGTCCATATTTGATATTTCTCGTGTCTGTGTAACTGAAAGACCCTAAAATCCTAAATTGAAGACTAGTTGAAGTTGAAAACAATTCGATTGATTCCATTACCGCTGGTTTTGTCAGATTAGAAAATGGGAAAAGACAAGGATGCATCTGCCATGGAAATCGACACCAATCCAGATCAATCCCTTCCCAAATTCTCTATCAATGGTCTCACTTCTCTTCTATTATCTTCCCTCTCGCTTTCAACATGCCAATCGAGGCTGATCCTGTCTTCTTCTTTTTCAGTTTTGCAGCTATTGAAATCTGCTCAAATGCAGCATGGTCTGCGTCACGGAGATTACACTCGCTATCGGTATTACCTTTTACGTGTTTTTCGTAAATGCATTATTCAGGATTTGCTGTTATTTCTGTGTTTTTGTTTTTTAATTTATTGTTGTTTTGGTATACGTTGAATGGCTGATAGGAGGTATTGCACTGCCCGGTTACGCCGGTTGTACAAATCACTTAAATTTACCCATGGCCGCGGCAAATACACCCGAAAGCCCATTACGGAATCATGCGTTACTGAAGTCAGGTTCGGTACTAAATTTTCAATTAAAAGGTTTATTGGATCTTTACAATGTGGATTGGTGGTTGCATTTAACTGGATTTTCTTATTGTAGAACCCGTAAGGGTGTTTTCCAAATTCCGAATGTTTAGATGTTAGTCATGTTAGTATTGGTGTCCAAATTGTGTCTCCATCGATCGTGATATAAAGCCTAAGTAAATTAAATAACCTAATATGAGTATTTATTCTCAAAACTGCTAGATGTTTGATCTTGATGGGCTGGAATAGTATGGAGACAGCCAAGCTGAGACAGTAAATATATCTACTTGATGATTGAATATCAGGAAGATATGGGCAGGTTTATGAAGAAGCAATATAACCTTAAAATACTGAGAATGTCTTATTTCTTCTACCAGTGGAGACTGAAAGAATGAGTTTATTATGGACGGGGAATTATTAAGTAACATGGACTCGAGTCTAACCCTGGACCAGTATCTATGGGGACATAAAATTTTCCACTAGAAGATCACATAGCTTGTGGTACTATGCATGAGGAATTACTGGGAGGATATTGAAACAAAGAAACATGAATGTGTTATGTACACATGGTATTGTCTACTTTCTATGACTTCTACATTATTGTGGTAGTGGATTGTTCTTTTCCATTCCCATTTGACTTTCTTTCCAAATGTAATTTATGCTGCTACACTGGGTAGTTTCATAGAAGAAAGTTTGGTGGGCACTTAAATCAATCAATTTACTTCAAGAGGAAATAGGACATTCCTATCATGTGAAAAAATTTGAAAATGGAAGTGTCCATTGAGATTTTGTGATAAATGGGGGCCTAGGCTCTATTAGATACCTTGGGACTCTTATTAGCTCGGTGCTTTAATGACCAAAAAAGGATCTGTTTTATCAACTTTCAGGGATTTCATGAGTTTAGGAAACCAGAAATGTCATGAGCAGAGAAGAACATCCTCCTTTATTTCTTGCAAAAACCATATTCTATTTGCACATTGGCATTGGAGGGGGCAATCATGATGACAATAACCAGATAATCTAAAAAGTACAAAGTGGCGAATTTATTATCCCTTTTTTGTTAGTCTAAGAGAGAGAAAAAAAAATTAAGGGCTTTCCTTTTGTTTTTAAAACTCTGATTCGATGAAATGTTTTAGCTAGATGTATGGAACTTCCACATTTTCAAAGTTCTCCAGAAATATGACAGTTCTGTATCTGAATAGGTGTCTCCATATGGTACTTTATATGGCAGAGAGGGCTTGGAGCCATGCAATGGAGAAAAGACAGCTTCCTGATGGTCCAAATGCACGGCAGCGCATATATTTGATAGGCAGGCTGAGGAAGGCTGTGAAATGGGCTAGCTTGTTCTCACAGTTGTGTTCCCTGAAAGGAGATTCACGAACTTCTTTAGAAGCTGAGGTGTGGCCACACTTTAGTTCAGGATTTATATTCCTGCTTTTCCTTTTTTATTCCACAATGAAATTTACACCCTTCTCAGGCTTTATGCTACATTTTGATGGTTTTCCCTGTTCTATCTTTGAATTTTGGAATGTCTTGTGGCATTCATTTTAAATTAGTTGAGTTCCTTTATGCAGGCCTATGCCTCTTACATGAAAGGAACTCTCTTGTTTGAGCAAGACCAGAATTGGGATGTTGCTCTTAAGAACTTCAAGAGTGCGAGGTATTCCCTTTATGCCTTGTCAACAATGTTATACCTTGATACGGTTTTCGACTTTTTTTTTAAAAACCCTTTTTGATTAAAAGACTAGTTTTTTCTATCAGTTATCATGATTAAGAAAGTCTATGCATTATGAGGAAAACATGAAAAAGTGCTCAAAGATGGATGTAGCCCTCCTTGCTAAATTATATATGCAGGTTAACATATATAAAATTTACTCTTTATAGGGCGGTTTATGAGGAGCTTGGTAAATATGGAGACCTTGAGAATCAAGTTTTATGCCGTGAACGGGTTGGTGAGCTTGAACCAAGTATACAGTATTGCCTACATAAAATTGGTGCATCCAACCTTCAAACCTCCCAACTCTTGCACATTGGTGAAATGGAAGGTCCAGCACTAGATCTTTTCCGAGCTAAATTAGAGGTGAGTTTTAATTTGAGGCTGTTGATAAGGAATTAAGGAAGCAGATATTTTAGAAGTAGGCTCTTTTGTAGAAATTGCTCCTATATAATTGATTGGGTTATTGGGCAAGTGAACAAATTTTGCTAATAGTGAGCATGCATTAGAATTATAGAGACCATTCATCATAAGCAATGTCTATTCTCCACATTCCTGCATGATACTTTCAAGGCATAAGTCCTGGATATGTGGTCAAGTAGCTGTGCTTGTAGATTTTTTTCCCCCTTTTTTTGGTTAAATAAATAGTATCATTAATCAACAAAAGTGAGAAAATACGACTGCCATGAGCAGGAATAGGGGTTGCAAACAGACAAATTAGAGAAACCACTCAAACAAGTAAAAAAATTGACAACTGTGCCTTGCCTTTAGATTTAGATTGAGAACACTGGCTAACCCTTAAAGGCGGGTAAGTAGATTCAATGTATGTGCAGTATTGGTGTTTTAAAATACATAATTTACCTATGGTCTTTTGTTTTATTTTCTTCTGTAAATGTGACTTCTTGTGAATGGATTTGAATACTTTCTTGCCCTTCCAACAGGATAATATCTTTAGCTGAAAGAAGAAGAGTTCTGTTGTGTATATTAATCATATTCTTAATCAATGTTGTCAGGTGAAATTACCTTTTCTTTTGTCTTGATTTTATAGGCTGTCATGGCAGAGGCTAGATCTCAACAAGCAGCATCTTTGACAGAACTTCATTGGCTTGGTCATAAGTATCCAATTTCCAATGCAAAGACTCGAGTGTCTATTTTAAAAGGTTAGTCACAATGCCTCTTGAACTTGGATTTACACTGCAATTGAAGAGGGGAGCCTTCTACTCTAACAAATCCATAATGTGAAACTATCAACTAGTTGATGTACTACCCTCTTTTTTCCCTCAAAAATAATATGGAGTACTTATCAAGTTATAACGGAAAACAAAAGAGCTGTATTTGAGTCTACTTACCAATAAAAAAGGAAAAGGAAAAGTCTTTACCTGAACTTTATGTGAATCTGTATCAACCAAATACATCATCATACTGGATGCCTACTTCATGTTTTAAATGTAACCTTTATTGACGTCTCTATTTTCTGAGTATTTGGAAAAGATTAGGTGACGGTGAGACCTTTTGAACTTATCATTTTGTTAGTTATATCTTTTAGTTCATTGCAGTTGCATACTACTGACGATATGTGCAACCATAACTTATTAGTTCTGTATGTAAGGTGCAGAGCATATCTTATGATAAGTGGTTGCTTAGTTATGTTTTAAATGTGAACTAAGATCATCTTTCTCTCTCTGGTTTGATTATGTTGCGTATTTAGCAACGGTGTCAGCTTATAGACTGATGCATTAGTAAATGAGTAACTAATTAACGCATTATAGAATTGTATAGGCTATGATGTAAGAAGTGTTCTATTTGATGTGAGGTTTTTTGGGATATTCTTATTGAAGCTGAAATATGAAGATTAACTGGAACAGGTAGAGGAGTTACTTCAATTAGAAAATATCAATATGTAGACTGTCAATGTTAACAAATTTTGCTGCTTGTACTAAGAAACATCCTTTGGATAGGTGGCAGGGGTGAGATTGATTTGTTCTTTTGAATAAAGCTGACAAAAGTAACCGACAGTTTAATTATTGTTTTGTATTTTTTAATAAAACCATGTTCTTTTTAACATATGATGGTATCAACCTTGTTTTGGTACATTTATTTCTGCTCTCTTGTCACCGTCATTCTGCTGTTGGCTCTTCTTTCAACTGGGGTAAGAGACCATACAAAGGGTTGCATGAGGTCCAGTTTCAACCTTTGTTAAAGGGGGACAAACAGCACAAAGGAAATCTGAAGTTAACTTGCCAACTTCATCAAGTGAGAGAGAGAGAGAGAAGACTGACTGCATCTGAGAAACAATATGAAGTGACTAGTGAGTGGAGTTGATATTTTACACTTATAAATTAATTGCAAGAATCTCTTTCTTTTGCCAATTGACCTCCCTAATATAAGCCGCCAGGGTGTTGATCACTTGCAAGTAGAGTCCCAAACAAATAGACGCTCTATTCCTACTTCCTAGTTTCTAAATCTTAGGATCTTGATAGGGAGGATGTCAGAATAGATGACACATAATGGCAAGATGATTTGTGGGAGGATGCTGAGGAAAGTGAGAGAACCAGAGAATTGAGGAGGACATGGTTTACTCTCCATGTTCATCATTTTGGTTTATTTCAAAGGACACCTGATGTAATCAACAAAAAAAACCCCAACCGCTGCGACCCCACCACAACCCAACAAAAAAGGGCGAAAGAGAAGGGGGGGGGGGGGGGGGGGGGGGGGGGGGGAAGAGAGAGAGAGAGTAAAGAAAAGAAAGAAGACAGACAGTAGTTTCCAGTCAAAGGACACTTGATGTAATCAACAAGAAAACTCTGACCCTAATGAAATAGACCTTCAAGGTTGGCTGATTTCTTGTTATGCATGCAGCTCAAGATTTGGAGAAAGATCTCTACGGTCCAGCAGCAGATTCACTTCCTGTGGAGAAGAAACTAGCTGCTTTTGACAAAATCTTTGCAGCTTATCATGAAGCTCGGAGTTCTATCCGCAGTGACATGGTAGGATGGTGAAAGGCAGCATTGTATTTGCTTATTTCTTTCAAATAATGCTGCTAATGTAAGAACGCTTTTAGGCTGGTGCAGGTGGTGCAAACATGATTGAGAATTTAAGCGGTCTTGATAAAGCTGTGAGTGCTCTATTAGGACAAAGAACCATTGAGCGTAATCAACTATTGGTCAGCATTGCAAAGAGTAAATTTAATAGGCGTCGAGAAGAAAAAATTGAAAAAATTACAAAGCCTGAAGAGCTTGTTCGCCTATTTGATCTCTTATTACAGGTCAACTCTTTCATAACCTCTTCATGCTTACTGGCTGACAAATTTATGGTTTTCTTTACTGTTTATGTGCTCTATAGTTATGTGGATAGCTACTAAATTATGGCCCATATTGCAGAATACTGCTGATCTTTCTGATCTCGTTAGTTCTGTGAGAGAACAAACACCTGAAGAAGTGATATTTACTGAGGAGTGTATGCTCAAAAGTTTAGTTTTCCGGGCTGAAAGGTTTGTCCTATAAAGTCCCTGTAAATTTCTTGAATTGGTCTCATCTTTTCTTCTTCTTTTTCTTATTAAAAATATAACTATTGTCAATTATGATGTTAAAATCTCTCAGCAACATTGATCATATGTCCATGTTCTTTGTGCTTATTTATTTTTCTATATGTTGAAAGCTCTCTCTCTGGAGTAATTCTTACATCTATTTTCTCCAAGTTCACCTCTATAGCTTTTAACCTTTATAACTGCAACCATGTGTGGCGGTCCCATATTCCTATTTACTTCCCTACCACACCACCCCCAAAAAAAGGTGATGTTCCTTGTTATGTTAAATTTAATCTGTTATTCATGCCTTCTCTTTGTTGCAGATGTTTTTACTTGGCACAGTCTTATAGTTTGGCTGGAAAAAGGGTGGAAGCATATGCATTGTATAGCCGTGCACGATCAATAGCAGAGGAAGCTCTTCAAAAATGTCAAAGTTTGAATAAGAGAGATGAGGTATTGGCAATGTTTAAATTCTCTTCTTGTTGAATGAACTTTACTGCATCATTTTTTATGTTTTTAGTAATTTTCTAAATTGACATCTCGATGCTCGTCTTTTACAGACTATGATCAAGGAAGTGAAGACATTATGCAATGCATGCAGATCTTATTGCTGCATAGAGCATGCTTCTGAAATGATGGAGGAAGTGAAGGCTCCTGAAAACCTCTCCAAAAAGGTTTCTGCTATATCACTAAGTGGAGCAGACAAGAAGGTTCCACTTGTCCTTATATTGCTATTTTCTTTATTCATTGGTTCTCCTAGAAAGGCAAAAAATAACAAGAGTGGGAGAGAGAGATGGAGAAAGAGAGATTACTGAAACTACCCAAAAGAAAAAGAGAAAGAAAGGGCAGAGAGAAATTATTTAGGATTTTCTATATGCAGCATTTTAGATATTTCTTCATTTCAAGGTATTATCTCCTTAGTCTTTCTGTTTAGCAAAAATCATTTCATGAAGATAAAAGAAGAAATGAGGGGAAAAAGAGGGTTAGGCCCTCAAGTTGGCATTCTAAGTGTGTTATGTAGCTAGTAATTCTTTCAAGTGAATCACATGTTGACTTTTTAAATTTAGTTTGCTACACATTGTTTGACCATCTTCCAAAGGTTTTCTTTCTCCTTTTGGGGTGGGAAAGGAGAGAACAAAAGACTACTGGCTTATATGTAGAATGATATAATTGTATGTTATACTGAAGAACTGTTGCTAAAAGCTGGGATGAATTCTGCACATGCTTTTCTTGTTCTTTCTTTCTTTCTCTTTTTCCTTTTTTTTTTTAAATTATAAATTAATCTCCTATACTTTCATTTAAAAATACGCGCTGATATGTCTTACCTTCACTGCCTTTCCACTGAAATAGATCTGGCCATATCAGTTGTATGTCCTCTTTGGATGGTATGTCTCTTATTGCATGAAAATGATTGTGCTGGAAGGGCATGTCTTCACAGTAGTGTGCTTCTTAGTTTGCAAAACATCACATACGCATTTTTTTGTTAAGGTAAACGCCACGTTTGATACCTGAACTTTGCTAATTTATGCAATTAAGTACTTAAAAGTTTAAAAGTGCTAATTTACTACTCACAAACCTTTTGAGTTCATTTATAATACTTAGATGAGGTGGTTAATTGCAAAAATTAGTAAAGTTCAAGTAGCTAATTATAAAATTTGTTAGAGTTCAGTAATTAATTGCAAAAATAAGTAAATTTTAGGTATCAAATATGACAATTACTCTTTTGTCAATTTTCTTCTTTGATCTACATTGCTTGCTAGCATGCCTGCATCTTACTCAGTGTTATAATTACCCTCAAGGATTCTTTGTTCAACTTTTTGCTAATATTACTTTGTTGTCACCATTCATAAGCACCACTCATTGTTCTTGCAATTCTGCTTTCTAGTTGTACTAATTAATAGGCTTCTCACTAATACTAAATTAAGCATGCCTATATAATTTTGGTTTACTAGAATTTCTTACATAGGAATATTTTGTTATATTTACTTGGTTTTGTATAGCTTTTTGGGAAAATGTCAAATATGATACCTGAACTTTGGCAAAAAATTCAATTAGATACCTAAACTTTAAAAAATTTAATTTAGTACCTAATTAAACTTTTTGTTAGCATAATCACTACCTCTGTTAACTCGATTAACATCGTCTGTCTGTGTGGCTTTATTAACCAATAATAGGCCGACACGTGTCAAAGGCATTGAAAAAAAAAAAGAGAACATGAACGAAGAGAGATAGAGTCATCTTCTTTCTAAAATCTTCCTTCTCTCTAATTTTCTCTCTCTAGACGACGGCAACTTCATAACTCACCATAGCAGATGGGAAACCAACAGCACCACTTTGTAACATCTTCACAGCCACATCTATCTCACAACAAAAGCCATCGACTTTCAAGCTCCATCACCAAACTGGAATCTAGTCGCCTTTACCAAACCTCCTTTACCGAACAAACCAACACCATCCTCTATAACCAATCTTTAGGAATAAAGTTATATTTAGATTTTGTAATGGGAAAGCTTCTCTGTAATTCTTCAATAGCGGTGGAGACATTTCGAGCCTCCCTATTGCCATCATTCTCGTCATTGATTCCATTATCAAGAGCAAAGTCATTCGTCAACAATGACTGCAATGTGCCTTTGGTGGTTCTTCACCTCTTAATGGAGACAAGGTGTCCACGGACGGAACTGCTTGTTCACTGTGATGGAGAGAAGATTTGAGCGTTAAAAGGGAGGTGCTTAGGTTAGATGTGCAAGAGATGCGACGGCATGCAATGGGAAGAATTCTCTAGGGGTTGAAATCTTGGCCAAGAAGTCAGATTAGGTTGGGCTAGAGTCTGCCATTGATGAACTTGTCCAGATTTGCATTCAAAGATTGAATCTTCTTGTTCTTCTTTCTTCTCTCTCTGTTCACCTTTTTTTTTTGGTCAATGCTTGTGACACTTGTCAGATTATTGTTTAATAAAGCCACATAGACGGACGATATTAATAGAGTTAACAGAGGTGGTGATTATGCCAACGAAAAGTTTAATTAGATACTAAACTGAACTTTTTAAAGTTCAGGTAGCTAATTGAATTTTTTGCTAAAGTTCGGGTATCAAATTCGACATTTTCCCTAGCTTTTTTTCCGGTTTTGGCTTTTGGATACTCTTAGCTAATATAAAGAGCAAATTGAGTATAGCGTGTAATTGAATTGTTGTCTTCTTATCCCCATTCATATGGAATCTTTCTTTTTGTTAATTATTGCTCCATGTAATTGTGGCAAGTTGTTAGTTTCAATTTTATTATCTCTTTGAACCTCACTCATCAGATTCAAGAACATTGTGACTCTCTGCATGTTAATTTTTCTGTTTACAAAGTCTTGTTTTTGCTATTTGGAGTATATATCATTTGGTATATTATTGCATTATACATATATATGTATTTTTTCTTCCCTGTTGTTCATTTACTTTCATCATTATAAGGTTGTAGATTCTGCTGTCTTTCTTTAGATTATTTTCACCCTCTTCTTATTTACACATGCCACAAAAATGCAAAATGAAAATTTTTCATAAAAATCAATTAAATTATGTGATTATTGAAGGATCTCAAAGTATTTTTCCATTCAGCAAAAAAGCATTGTGTTCTTATCGATTAATATTTTCCCATTCTTATTTAGACAAACCACCAAAGGTAAGCAAAAATTATGCACAACAATCAAATGATACAAGTACTGGAAGCTGTCGAGTATTTTTCATATGAAGTAAAGCATATCTTCTTTTTGTTAACTAAGAAATTCATACTGGATACATAGCAATTTACATAAATATGGTCGTATTTTTACAATTTATGTATCCATGTATGTATACAAATAAGCAGTGCGTTCAAAGTAATTCTTTTGAAGGGGTTTGGCTTCTTTTCTGGGATTTTACATGTGATCTTTTCTCAGAGGGCCTACTGATACATACTTATTTTTTGTCGTGTAGGTTGAGAAGCTTCTCGATAAACTTGATGTATATGAATCTGCAGTTGGTGATCCGAAAGTGAAGGGAGTTCCACACATTGAAGCATTCCCCCCAGCATTGGAGGCGGTACCTCGCAATCCCATTGTTCTGGACCTTGCATATAATTGTATGGAGTTCCCATCTCTTGAAAACAGGATGAAGAAAGACAGGAAGGGCTTCATTAGCCGGTTCTGGGGATAAATTAATTATACAATGGGTTAAGACAAGGGGAAGGTGTTTCTCTCTTCATTCCTTATTTTCATGGGATCGTGAGCTCTGTGATCAGGAGGGGACATGGATTTTCAATTTTGGCGGATTCGGTCGGCTCTTCTTTTTAATCGGAGAACCTTTTGCGGAGTCATCCGACACAATACTGTAGGTTTTTATTATTTTTTTTTCAAGATTCTGAAGGGTTTGAAAAAGCAAATGGTTGTAAACCTTTGCTGGAGTGAAGGAGAGATTTTAGGTTTTTTCGGTGCCAAAGAGAATTCCGGGGTTGGAAAAAACGGTTTCGCTTCACATTTTTACGTATGGTGCTCAACTGCTCCTGAATGGTAACCAGTAGATATTGGTTCATCGTACAAGACGGTTCGATATAACTTGTGCTATCTAGGTATATTATCTTGTCAAAAGTTAGCTGCCTATAAAGTTCTTTTCTCCGATTAAATTGTGTCAGGTTCTAAAAAATGAAAAAGAAAATCCTTATGACTTTTACCATAATTCCTTAGCCAAAACCCCTAATTCTGCCAGTTCTGGTTGTTTTATACTGAGCAGATTACTGTTTATATTTTTTTACAACATAAATTTGGGTACCAGCAGTTCAAGTTCTACCAGCTTTCCAGGAGGATGGGGATATTTAGTTCAATGCAGTTTAAGGATTCCTGGCACTTTGTCGGAACAAACTAATGCTTTTCATAGAAGATGATATTGGGTCCCCACCATGGGGATTTATTTTGGGACAGTAGGATTCGGGGTCAAGTGGCTTCTTGGTAGCAAAGTAAATTAATTAGAGGACTATTTGTTTCATCTGATAACTGATATGCGTCCCTGCAATAAATAATAAAGAACAAATCGTAATTTCTAATGACTATTTAGAAGGTAGGGATTAAAAAAAGAAAAGGAGTTATTCCGATTTTCAGTATTAATCATTTACCCCGATTTTTCATCAAGTGTTTTGTTCATTTTTTGGTTCAAATCCTTTGGTATTAAATTCATTAATATCTCTCAAATTAGAATTCTAATTCACAGAGCAATTTTTTTTAATTACATAACGAATATGGCTTAGTGGGAAGAAAAAAAAAAGGTAAAACACATATCTATCGTTGTTTCACCAAAAAAAAAAAAAAACATAAATAGAAATTATATAAAAATAATTACCAAATTAGTATCATTATATCACATGTTAAAATGGAGATACCATAATTTTTACTTGTATCACATATACAATTAGAGTTGTACAAAATTTATGCAGATCAATCCGCCCTCCCCCAACCACCACCACCACCACCATCACCAATCCTACTTCAGCCTGCGAGTTATGCGAGCCAAAAATTTTAGTCCAATCAGTCCTTTGTGGGTTAGTGGGTCATGTGGGTTGGTCCGTGGACCAGTTAATATATTTTTTTTTTGAAAAATTTTATAAGAATTCAAATATAAAGTTAAATTTTTAATAATTTAAGTGTAGAATATTTTTTTTTTATCTCACCAATTATCTATATACTAATCCTAGATGGTAATTGTGTATGAAAAAATTATAGACTTATGTTTTGAAATTTTTTATCTCAACATAAAAGGATTTATTTTAACTAAGAGAAATTAGAATCCTTTTCCATTTTTTTTCTTTTGTGTGACAAGAAAAAATACATCATAAAAATTATCAATTGACATTGTGTTGCTTATTTTAAATAGAAACATCTAAATATCTAATAAATATAAATGAAAAAGTATTGATAAATGACTAAGGATATAATAAACATAATAGTTGAAAGTTTAAAACATAACATCCATAAAAATTAAATAATCAACATTCAACAATTAAATAATAGAAAAGTAAAGTGAAAAGGAAATAAAGATGATAATGTACTAAGGTTTTTTTTATGAGATTTATATTTTTTTTAATGTTTTTCAAGTGCAGTTCACGGGCCAACCCGACCCACAGGAGGTTGGCCCGCTTCAACCCGAGAGTTATGTGAGGCGGGTCGTTTTGGCCCACACATTAAACGGGCTAAAATTTTTAGACAAACCTGCATTTTTTTTACAGGTAATATGAGCTAGCTTACGTAACCCACCTCGCATGCAAAACTTTATATACAATTGGTGCTACAACGACCTATCCGCAAAAAGTTTTAGAAGCCAATGTATTACATATTGAGTGTGCAATACACGTTTGGTTGTGTCTCTCTCATTGGACGTGTGATACAGGTTCGAAATGTATTCCATGTCTAATGTGAGATACACATATAATTTAAAAAAAAAAATTGTATCGCACCTCTAAGGTGCGATACAAAGACACTATTTTTGTAATTTTTTTTCTATAATTTGGTTTTTATTTTTTTTTAAATATATTATACATGTAATATTACTTAAAAAAAAACCATCAATTTTCGGAAAGTGGTTTTTTTTGGGGGGGGGGGAGGGGGGTGGTGTGTGGTTGGGTTGGGATGGTAAAAAAAGGTCGACAATCTAGTAATCAAAGGATACCTCTCTTTTGGCAAAAGAAAAGGATGCTTCTTATACTTGGAAAACAAATTGCAATGAAAACGAGTAGCATTAACTATTGAGTAATGAAATTCCTTTTCTTCTTTGCTTATTTTATCCAAACTATATCTCGTTGAGCTAGAGATAAAAGGAAAACGAATCAATTCTATTCCAATTGACATAAGAATAATAATCATGTCAGCCATGGAACCTTATCATGATAGGTTATTTCAAGTTTAAGATTTAAACACGAAACTATAAAAGTTTTGGAAGTTTAAATATCTCTATTACATCATGGTTTGTTCAGATGGTTTACTTTTTATTTGTATTTAATCTGTAACTGAACTATAAATTTTATTTATAAGTAAAAATATGTATTTTTCATTTATATTTTTTTTTTATAAATAGTCTAATTGAAACAAATATGAAACAATTATTGGAAGAAGAAGAAGAAGTGTGAAAAAGGTCCTACATGGGCTAATTGAGAAAAAAGAGATGGCTATATAATGAAAGAGGTAATCGAGTCAAATTGCCTTAGGCATTTTGATAAGAAAGTCCTCTCGATTATTTTACCACACTATAATCCACATATAAAGTTATGCCTAGGCACTATTGTGAAGACCCACTCTCTCATGGATGATGTTGAAGACTTGGACCAGGCTAAACCATTCTAAATAATTTCCAACACAAAGCTCATATGGCCTCACGGCCCATGAAGATTTAGGTTGTGATGGTGGCCCATGAAGCAAAAGGTCCAATGTCTATATATAATAATGATAAACCTAGCAAGCAACTTACAAGGCCAAGCCATGAAGATGATGAAGTGCTATGGCCTAAGACTTGAAGCCCAATCAAATGAGCTCAATGAGGAAAACTAGGCAATATGTTAAAGACCTGTGGCCTTGGAGAGTCAAAAGAAGCACAAGTCTAGGAGAAATGAAAAAGATGATGGACTTGTGGCCTCTGAGGCTCTACTTGAAGTAGTGCATACAAGGCAGGTTATGCGGGCCATCCCATTTAACTCGCAAAAAAATGCAGGTTGGCTTAAATTTTTCAACCTGTTTTACTATGCAAGCCATTTTAGCCTATCCTATATAACCTATGGGTTGAAGCGGGCCAACTCTCTTGCGAGTCAAGTAAACCTGCGAACTCGCATAAGTGTTTTTTTTAATATAAATATAAGCAAACCTTTGAAAGTAAAAAAAAAATCTAATAATAGTAAAAACTATATGTAAGTATGTTTTTAAAAAAATTTAACCATATTAAAAGAATAAGAAAAAAATGTTAATGATAAATAATAGTTTTTTAACCTAATCTTATGTTTATCTTATAATATTTATCAACTTTTTATCTCATATATAATTTTTTTTTCAATTTTGATTAAAAATAACATGTATATTTAGTGTGATTATATTGTAACATCAAAAATGCCACAAAAAAAGGAAAATGAAAAAGTATTAGCCTACTAGCAAGTTAACCTACGGGCTAAAGCAGGGGAGGGTGGGTCGGGTCAAAATTTCTGGCCCGCTTTATAATGTGAGTCGGGTCACATAACTCAAGGGCTAAAGCAAGGCAGGTCAGGTTGCCTGCTTAACCAGTTGTACAACTTTAGTTGCATTTAAATGAGGGTGTTGGAAGAAGAAGAACAAATTACCTTAAGCATTTTGATAAGAAAACCCTCTCAATTATTTAAGCCCACATAAAAAGTTATGCCCAAGCACTATTGTGAAGACCTACTCTTCCATGGATTATGTTGAAGACTTAGACTAGGCTAAACCATCCTAAATAATTTCC
This sequence comes from Combretum micranthum, assembly GCA_024138025.1. NCBI lineage: Eukaryota > Viridiplantae > Streptophyta > Magnoliopsida > Myrtales > Combretaceae > Combretum > Combretum micranthum. The sequence continues at coordinate 440,119 of JAMXBD010000854.1, forward strand.
AACAACAATAGTAAAATGACACCAAACCAATAAAACAAATATACCTAATTAAGTTTAAGACTATGATCACATAATTCTCAAGAAGGCATTTTAAAATTAATACAAACAAAATTAATTTTAAAGGCTTGGAGGTTGTTTGTTGTCTTTATTGATACCAAGGTTGTTAAACTTGTGTTCTATGTAGAATCATGAGAGAATTTGTAGGACCAAAATATAGATTAAAATAGAAAAAGGTAAGTTTTTTTACAATCTATACAAAATAGCTTTGCAAAATTATAGATTCGCTTACAAAAGTCATAAAAAAACTTTAAATCTATCATGGATGTAAAAAACAATAAAATGTAAAAAAAATAAAGAAATTAAGTCCTTTTATTTATAATAACTCTAAATACATAATATCACATAGATTAACACTATATTTGGCTACCTAGTTCAATGCTAAAGTCGGTAGAAAGAAATAGAAATTAGCTAAAAAGAAAAGAAAGGAAAAAAGATGTAAGGGAAGGAAGATTATATTTTCGTTTGGATTGTTAGTATGGAAATAAAAAGGAGACAAGATGAAACATCTGTATGAATAGACTAAAATATCCAATACTTTTTAAATTTACCTTTGTTTCAAGGGGTATTTTTGTAACTTCATATTATTTTATTTCCATTTCATTCCCTTTCTGCCCAAAAATGGAGAGAAAGGAACAGACGTCATGCTTTTACCCATTTCCTCTTAATTCTCTTCTTTTCTCTTCTATTTTAAGAATTCAAACACCAACTTTCTATTGATTTTAGCCTTAAACACACTATAAAAAATGAGCAATTAGATTCAATTTAAGTTCTTTTTTATTATATTGTTTGAAAGAAATTATGAATTGAACGAGAATAAAAGTTTTAAACATATTTTATCGAATTCTCAATCATATAAATGAAATAAATAATTTTTCTTGTAAATCTTACAATTAAAACTTGACTTGAATGAAATCTATAAATGTAGAATAAGGGAGAGGGAGAGAAAGAAATAGAGAGAATGAGTAAAAATAAAATTGAAATGCAATAAAAAAAAAGATATATTATCCTAATAGCTGTCAGCTGATGAGTTTGTAGAAACATGTTTGTATTCTTGATATTTTAGTCTATTGGACTCAAATAGGTAAAATCAGTAAATTCAGTTAAGAACCTAAAATTCTATCAACTTTATGCATAGACTTGGTTGAAAATTGAAATCGTAAGATTCTACAACAAAAAACGATTTGCACACGAGTCAACTCAAAAAAGCCCCTAAAATCATAAACTCATTAAATCTTATAGGTAATGAAATACCTTAAACCCTCACGTAATTAATTTAGAAATGGTTTAATTAAACAATATGATAGATAGTTAATTTTATACATAGTTAGACGGTTGAAATAAATAAAATGAGTAGACAACAGAGAAAGGAATATACAATTTGTTATCATTAAATTAATGAATAGGTCAAATTGAGATTTGAGATTTAAAATACTCTTTTAAATCATTCATATGTCTCAATGATTTTTCTTAAAGAATTAAACTTCTAATTTTCTTCAAATTCTTCATCAAGACTCTTTTGTCTTCAAAATTCAATTCCTAAATCTCAAAATAAATATTTTAAATATCTTGAAAACTCTTAAACCCTTAGACTTTAATTATTTTTCATTTTGTAAAATCTTATTAATTTTTTTAAATCAATTACTTGTTTGAAAATATCAATTTTAAACTCGAATTTCAAGTAATTATTAGATTTTTATAAATTAAACTTTTAAATTATGTTTTGATATCAAATTATAAATTCTTAATATATATGTTTTCTAATTATTTTCAGAACTAAAGATAATTACTAGAAAGACTTAAATTTAATATCTTATTCTAAGAATATCTCTAATTTCCCTAATCCTTATCTTTACCTTTCCATTTTGTTTTTTTTTTTTTTCACTTTTCTGCCCTCCTTCTTTTTATTTCCCATTTCCTTCCCTTTCTTTCTTCCTTTCTCTTAAGCATGGAGGAGTGTTATTAACCAAAAGGAGTGGTAGTAGTGAAGTGTGGATGCTTGAGTTTCTCTTAAATCAAGTGAGTTTTCTTTCTCTTTGATTGATTATCGTTTATTCTTGTATACGATGAATTAGAACTAAGAAGAAGTTGGGTTTGTGATGAAATTTTTTTATGGGGGAGGATTTGTGCATAGAAGTTGAAAACCTAAGTAGATATATGCATGTGTGAGGTTGCGTTTTGATGAAGTAGTTGGATGTGTTTTGATGAAGAGAAATGGGATTTGAAGTGTTAGAAGATGTGTTTATGTGTTGTCTATTGCTTGTATGGGTTGGATGATTCATGGTGTGATTTAAAGTTTAATGAAGTAAAAACATGTATATAAATGTTAGAATTAATAAATCTAGGCTTATATGTAGCGTATAAGATGTTAGATGATGAGAAATGGTATAAAACAAGTTGAAAAACAAGTAAAGTTTTCGAAAACAAAAACAAGGCAAAAAGCATGGGGTATACGAGGGTCATTATATTGCGTCGTGCTCCTCCCTGTTGCTTGAAAACACCTGTTTTTAACTCACTCGAGAAGAAGTATTACTTGTACACGGCCTTCCCCGCTCACCCGTGCTTCTCTCCAATCTCAAAAACTCAAAGAATACAAATTTTTTAGAACAGCACGGCCTGAACATGGGTCAATATATCTTCCTGTGCTTCTCTCTAATAGTGATACCATTTTGATCATAACTTTTTCATATAAACTTGGATATAGGTGATTCAAATTACATTGGAAATATTGAAAAGAGATTTACAACTTTCATTTTTTAAGTTTTTACAAATTCAAAAAGTATCAAGGCCAAAATTTTGATTCTTTCTAGCTGCTACGTTTTTCAAACGAAGTTGAAAACTTATTCTACTAGTTAAAAGTGTATAGTTAGTTATAAAATGAATCTTTTTTATCTAAAATGAGGTAGATAAATGATATTTGATGTGTTATACTTGTTTAATGATATAATTAAGCATGAATGTAGTGAATTTATAGATTTAATAGATAATTTGATTACATATAGAGTTGGATATAAAATGAAATTAGTTAATAATCTAAGTTCAACTTGGCTTAATGAACTAAAATAAATTAGATTGATTAAGTATAATCATTTTGGCTAAGATTAATTTAATATAGATTTAATTTAATATGAATCTCAGTTATAAAATGAATTAGTTAATAATCTTAGTCTAACTTGACTAAATGAACTTGAATAAGTTAAAATGGATTAGATTGATTAAGTTTGATTAACTTAGCTTAGTAATTGGATTAAATGATTTACTCTAATCAATTTGGTTAGGATTAAGTATAATGGACTTAATAGTTAATAATTAGATTAGAATGATATGTTAGGATAACCTTAGTATAACATGAGGAATATGTTGTTTCAAATGCATGATTGCTTAGAAAATAAATGTTTTTGGAATATGAATATTTTGTTGATGTTTTTGTAACAAAATACTATAATTAAAGAGAAAAAAAATACTTTGACAGATAAAAGAGAACCGTTCGTATTTTGGCGGGGTGATTTTCACAGCCATAGCGGGGTTCTTATTTAGTGTCTAATCAAATAAGGTTTTAATAAAAGTTTGAGATAAATGGATAATTTCTCTAATTGCTTATATAGTTTAAATTTTTAAACAGATGTTTGAGTCTGGCTTCTGAATCTTCTGGATTGTCTTTTGAAATGGATCCTGATCTACCCTCTATCTTTAATTGGATTTCATATATATAAGGTATATAGTAACTTACATGATGATTGTTAGGATAGGCATCCCAAACGAATTAAAACTTAAACTCGACTTAATAATTAATGAGTGTTTGTTGTGCGTGTGCCGTTAAATCTGGTCCGGGGAGTGGCAACCTTATCCGGGTAGACTTGGTAGTTTAAGCACTTAGGCCACCCATCATGATGTAATAACTTCCAATAGGTGGCTCGGCGGTTAGCCGATGGGGTAAACAATATCAGTGTAACGTCTACTGAGGCTCAGGAATAAGTAATATGATCTGGTTCATATTTTATGGGGATGACCGAACTGGATGATGTTATTGACTGGGATGTGTAGAGAGTATGTAACGGCTATGAGCACTAGATGAGGCTATTTTCTCTTTCTTGGTTGGATATCAAAGATATAAGTACCTGAGCCACTTATATCAACCCCCTAAGTAACTAGTTACTTAGGACTCCTAGATTCCTGCCTTGGGGTAATCGCCTATGGGGCCTATTGGCGTGCTACCCCATTGCTGTGGTGGTGGGCCAGGGATAGAAAATAGTTTCTTGGATTGTTTCGAAGTGTGAGTGCTCCAGTGTTGATTTGCTTACTTTAAATTAAGATAATAACTTGTTGTTTATGCATTGCATTTAGTTAAGCTCGTGTGTCACTCCGTGTGTACCTATGTTACTGTGTACTGGGTTTCGGCTCATTATTGTTCTTGTTATTGTCTTTTCCAGGTATTGTTGATTGATATTGATGATGATTAGATGAAGATGATGATGGTAGTGTTGGTGTTATTGAATGATGTTGGTGATGATGATGGTGATTGATGGTGATGATGATTCTTGGCTTGGGTTTTGGGCGATGTTAGATAAGTGAAGTGGGTTAGGACCTTGAATTTTTTTTATTATGTTTTAAGAGCTCGATTTATTTTTTGAAAATGTATTTTGTTTTCTTTAAGGGATTAGTTATGAAGCCCATATGTTCGTAATAATCTTTTAAAGTTTTGTTTTGGTAAAAGTTTTATTTTACCATTGCCAAATCCAGTTATCTCCAAATATGATAAAATGATTTTAGTAATCTAAAATCGGTTAGCAAATGTTCGAAATAAACATATCATTATAGGAAGCCCGAGCGTGTAATACTTAAGTATTATACATGACCGTAATGCCTTAATTAAATTTAGAGTGTTACAGATAAAATCATGATTTTAATAACCATAGATATGATGGAAGATAAACTGATGAAATTAAATTAGTATTTAAACAAATTTCTTTAATGGAATGAACAGGGACAAATATACATTTGTCACATTAGGGGGCCAAGCTTTCTCTCCCTTAAATCAAGTTAACGTAATTTATAAAATAATTTTTTTTCTCTTTATAATTATAGTTTATAAAACGAGATATCATTTATTATAAATGTAGCAAAATAAAGATTGTAATGCCATTAAATATATATATATATATATATATTGAATTCCTAATAACATACTTTTTTGAATGGGTGCTTACACATTCACTAATTTACTAGATACAGATAGGTTATTTTATGGGATGCATTAGAAGTGGCTTTATGAGACAATTTTTTATGAGTATCTATATTTACAAAACATATTTAATATTGAAATGTGAAATGTGAGATATATATATATATATATATATATATAAAATAGGGAAAGTGAAAAACTAATTATGAAATAACTCATTGACTAAAAAAAAAAATCTTAATGAGGTGTTTTAAGAAACCGTTTTTATATTTACTAGACATTTCATCATTAAAATTAAATAAATCATATTGTTTTAATAAGAGAATCTAATAAAATTTTGAAAAAACTAATTAATAGAATAATATATAGAATCTTAGAGGCTCTTGTGTCCTATAAATTCATATATATAAATTCATCTATACGATGATATCCAGTAAAATGTTAGTGGATATATTAATAAATTATTAATTAATTTTAAGAAAAAGTTTTAGAAAGTAATCTCTTCATAACTATAATATATATATATATTTCCGACATAGAAGAATGAAAAAGAATATGAATTGTGAAGAATAGAGCCTGCAATGTTCAAACCAATAAAAGGAAAAAAAAATTAAACGTCACCGAGAATCGATCATGTGATCTCCCGTTCCCTTCCTTGCAGAAGACTTTCACTGCTACATTGCCACTAAAGTAAAGCCGTGGTTGTTTTTTGTGTTTTTCAAATACCATAGTTAAGTCTAGACATTGGCACAGGGGCACCGTGAATTGTCCCAAACCATCTCCTACGATTTTTCGCACTCGAGAACCGTTCCGTCGGGGACGGTTATGAACCCCTGAAGGACACGTCAGAACCGGTGGCTCCACCGGTTCCGACCCACCATTAAAAAAAAAAAAAACAACGCACACACATTCCGTGACGGAATGAATTTGGGGAGGGGGGGGGGTGCCGTTGGGCGTGTGGGGGAGGGGAGGGGGGTGGGATAGGGGGAACGTTCTAAAATTTAATTAAAAGAAAAAACCTGGTTCACGGTTCACGTGAAACCGAAACCGAAACCATCAGAACTAGTGGTTCCATGGAACCATGAACCACCCCGGCTCTGACAGTTCCAGTTCCACGAAATGTGAAACCATGAATCGACGATTCCAATTCGAGTCCGGAACCGATCCAAACCTTGCCGATGTCTAGTTAGGTCTCTTCATCATATCATACACAACTAAAAAAATTCCCAATGGAAACCGGGGCCCCCTTCAGCCTCCCTAAGAATGAAAAGTATTTAGTAAGTGTGATATAAAACAGCATTTCAAAAAAAAAAATATTTAAAAAGACCTTCGTTGTTATTTTGCAAAATGGTAGACTCACACCAGAGGCAAGCAAGCTTCTCTTGCTACAAGCACAACAGGAATGACAGAAAATGTAGAACTGAAACATCAGCACGACCTACTCTAGTAAATAAAACATGATGAACCAAAATGCAAACATCAGTTTCCGATTCCATGGTCCACATTTCTTGCCTTTTTTTTTTTTCCTTTTTTTTTTCTCTCTTTCTAATGATCCAATTAAAAGACAAATCTATTAAATCTTCAAAGAAATTCATGGTTTCCACAAGATAGTAGTCTCTGCAATCATTGAGGTGACCACATATGGGTCCATGTTGGAAGCAGGCCTCCTGTCCTCAAAATATCCCTTTCCTTCTTTCTCTGTGTCCCGACCAACACGGATGGATGCACCGCGGTTTGCAACTCCCTATCAAATCAATATTTCCAGGTTAAAACATCATTTGAAATCAGAATGACCATATTTGAGATTTTGCAGACTGGTTTATGCCATCTTACCCATTTGAATACATTGATATCAGCAGTCTCATGGCGTCCAGTGAGACGGCGTTCATTGCCATCTCCATAAGCAGCAATGTGCTCTTTGTGCCTCAATCCTAGTTTCTCAATGGCCTTCTTAATGACCTCATATCCTCCTTCTTTTCTCATCGACTTCGTACTGGCATATATTCATGAAAGGACATATTAGTATATTGACAAATTTTGTCTCCAAAATCCTCTGATCTATAAGCTTAAATCTAATGGATTCAGGTTCGCAGATACCTGTAGTTCGTGTGCGCACCTGCTCCATTCCAATCTCCCTAGTGAAACAAAATCAACATTCAAAAATGAATTAAGACTAAAGTGGGAAGAAGGTTAATCAATATAAGAAATTATATCTTTAAGATGATGAGATGAAGACTTCATTGTTCTGTAATGAACTCAAAAGCTCACAGCATATTTATAAGCTTAGCATAATTCACTGTGAAACTCGATTCAACAAAGACAAACCTGAATAGGCTTGGGGTCGAAAGAGAGAACCACGTCGGCAATCTCTGTAATCCTCTGTATACAAAAGCAACCAAGACATGTCAAAATCATAGAACACAAGAGGGTGCTAATACTCCACATCAATGGAGCATAGTTAATGTACCTCTAAAATGTAACGGGCGACCCACATTTGGTCTCCAGCTGAGATTCCAACTGCAGGACCAACTTGGAATTCCCACTGCATATCCATTCATGAAACAATTACTAGCTAAATTTGAAAGATACTAGAATATGTTCCAAGTGGAAGAAGAAAATGATCTGCTACGCGGAATCTGGTCTCTCACCTGGCCTGGCATGACTTCTCCATTGATGCCACTGATGTCGATGCCTGCATATAGGCAAGCCTTGTAGTGAGCATCCACAATGTCTCTTCCAAAGGCCTTGTCAACACCAACACCACAGTAGTATGGTCCCTGTCATGCCAAAACAACAATTTCCAAGCACTAAGAAACGAACATAGCATTTATTATGAAGAACAGATTCCATAAGCCTTATAGGCAGTGAGCAAGTTTCGATACCTGAGGTCCAGGATAACCACCAACAGGCCATCCAAGAGGCCATCTAACCTCCTTCTGCAACAAAGTGTACTCTTGCTCAATTCCGAACCTGGGGTAAAAACAGCATGTAAGGTCACATAACAGTTCGTTTGGCTAATCATGGCACGAACAAGGACCGAATAGTACCAAGTCTCTTCAGCAGCAACAGCAGGATTGCTGAATATCTTGGCAGCAGCACACCTCTTGTTGGTGGGAATAGGTTCTCCAGCCGGAGTGTAGGTGTCACACATGACCTAAGGTTGAAGAAATCATATTGAGTCTTTGGTAAATAGGATCATAACACATAATTAAGAGGAAACAAATTGAACAAGAAACATACAAAAATGTTGTTGCCCCTCCTGAATGGGTCCTTGAAAATTGCTTGAGGACTGTTACATTTCACAGATATAAATTAGAATGGATCTTTAAATGAACAACCAGCAGATCTAAAAGTTTAAACCGTCGTGATATTATGTGGGATAGACCAATAAGCCTATTAGATTTGACAGGATTTATATTTAAAGGTCAACATATCTCAATTATGAACTGTGAAGGATCCAGAAGAGATGGAACCCGATTATATGCATAGAGGATATTAAAAGAAAAAAAAAAATTAATCACTGAAAAAATAAAAAGCTTACTATAAAATAACTTCACTGTCCTGTCCTGGAGCTTGGTTAGTACTGGAACCATCATAATTCCACTTTGGCAGCTTTGAAGGATCGGTAACAGGGCCGGAAAGGGTCTATGTCATCAAAAAATCAAGAAACGTCATATTAGCAAACAGAACATATTATACGGGTGCGTTAAATTGATAGGATTAGAGTTAGTTACCCTTGCTTTGCTCCTCATGTCCATGCCATTTCCTCCAACCCTGTTTACAGCAATGCAAAGATCAGAAAATGAAGAAAAATTGACAGGCGATAAGCCATGGTTTTTATTTTCATGATTCAACTGGGTTCAAATGTTCCAAAAAACAACACACAGATCCTTTATTTGGAAACCGGTTTTTGTTTGGATCGTTTAATTTTTATTATATCTGTTTGTTATCGTATTTGTTTGTAAGTAAAACAGTTTGGTTTTTAATTTTTATATATATATATTTAAAAACAAAAACTACAATACCAAAATAACGAAAATATAATGAAACAGACAGACCCAATAGTTTTCAAGAAACACTGATCAAATGTGAGAAACACTTCAAGTATGTTTCAGACTGATGATAGGCAAAAAAATTTGATTTGTTAACAAAAATTTGATAACTAACTTTCCTGAGCAGCTCCAATAACAGCAATCTATTACTTCAACCTAAGTTGACAATTGCCTAAGAACAAACAAACTAAAAGATGATAACTGCCACAAATATCAGGTGCTCAAAACATAATCTTCCATGGAAAATCTTCCAAAAATCATGAAAGTTGAAACACAGTGCAAGATACATACTGACATGGAATCACCAGCATGACACACTAATCATATGCATTCAACAATAGTAAACTGGTGCAATAGATAGAACTCGTAATAAGACCAACCATATGTATTCAGCAATAATCTTGTCAGTGACTTCTGAGAGATTAAGTTTGAGGAGATCATTGAGAAGAGACATATTCTTTCCTTTTTCTTCTTTTTCTTTAGTTTTCACAAAATATTCAGAAGCAAGACTTGGTACAAATATGTTTGTATGCGTTGGTATTGGATATTATGGGAGCATGTAGGAAGAGAAGGGGGTATGTTGCTTTTTTATACTGCAACAATTATGCGGAAGCTGTAAACTTTGGAAATTGGAATATAATAATCACGGTTACTGACTGGGATATGAAAAAAATAATAACATTTAAAAAAATACATAATTATAATTGAATCAACAATAATCCCACAAACAGCAAGTTGAACTGTTTTTGGATGAAGTCGTAATATAACATCCCTCTTGAAAGATGAGTTCAATTTACCTATTACTAAAATTATTTTTTATCCAGCAAATTTATATAATTTTTTTAGGAAGTTATTATTATTTTTCCTATCCCGCTTTCATAAGCATGGTTTTTTTCTCTTTTATAGAGATACTATTTGCTTTTTTTTTTTTAATTTAGATGAAACAAATTATTAATTTGCAAAAACATAAAAAGTAAGAAGTTTCTTCTTTTGGCAAGTGGGTGATCTAAAAAGTGTAAAGGCATGGATTGTTACGTTAACAGGCCATGCTCCCAAGTTCAACTATGACATATATGTTATGTAGGGATTCTCACACCGCCGAGATGAGGGACGGACGGCGCTGATGAGGGCCATGCTCAATTAATTATTATAATATATTTAAATAAAATTATATTTTATTTTTAAATTGACAAAATTAAATTCGCTTTCAATTATGTAATTCTGCATTCGTTCCTAGCTGAGATTATATGATTGCTTCCTAAAAATAGAAGATAGAGTAGAACCTATTTCATCTTATATAAATCAAAGATAAATTTTACATAACAAATATATTGTTAACCTTGTACTTGTGCATTCTGTATATACACACCAACTTAACTGACGGTGGCTGGAATGGAATGAAATTGGAACATATTTAAAAAGTATATGCTTTTAATAAAAAATAGTAATTTCTCTGATGAAGGAAAGAATTACATAAGATATATATTCATATGTATGAATTCTTTACAAACTAAACGAAAAAATAACTATTATGTAGTAATAAAAAAATATTAATTATATTCTTGTCAACTAATTGTTAATCTTTATAATAATAAACAAATAAAAGTTAATATTAAAAATTTTCAATCTGCTTAAATCAAATTGCATTTTGTTTAATCTGCCCTACTCAACCCAAAACTTAAATATATTATATATATATATATCCTTTTTTTAATTTTATTTGTTGTTGTACGATAACTTATTTTCCCTTCAAATATCTTTCCTTTTTCTTATTAAATTAAAGGTGTTAGACTTTTAAATAATTCTTTTTGAACCAAATTCAATTACGGCTCGTTCTATAATTTCAAAAATGCTAATGTTGAATTTGGTATGCTTGATTCTGAGAATTGGACCGATAATTTGGAACATGATAAGAGATTGACCAATCGGCTATAAAAAAAAAAAAAGCCTCCGTTATTTTTTTCTGTCTTTTTGATTAAATTTATTATCACATATAAATTGATATTCCTTATATATACTTTTCTGTCTGAGAAGATAATTTCTTGGAATTTTGTACAAGAACAAACACAAAAAGTAGGCCGTTGAAATATTGAAATCCACGCGGCATAGAAAATTGGGACGAGATGGAAGTTTTCTGTCACTGGTGCCTCGGAGATAACGCAGGTTCCTAAGGCTATGTTCAGCAAGGTGGAATTAGGAGGAAATGATTAAAGAGGGAAGAAATGAGAGGGATTAAGTTTTTTTTTTTATTGATTTGAGAGTAAAAAAAGAGAGAAGAAAATTGATATAATATTTTTTTTTTTTTGAGTTTTTTAATCTTTTTAAAATAGAGAGAATTAAAAGAGAAAGAAAATTTTTTTTAAATTATTCTTATATTTTTTTTAATTACTTATTATTTTTTAGAGTGTATCATAATTATTTTTCATCATATTTTGTGTTTTTAATTAAGACTTCATCTTTTGGCCAAAAAAAAAAAAATTAAGATTCATCCAATTTTTTTCTTCATTATCCAAACACGTAAATTCTTTGATAATCATTCCCTCTACTCTTCCTTCAACAATCCTTCATTTCTAATTCGTTCCATCATGCCAAACAAAGCTTAAGAGTATCATATTTATGATCCTTAACACAAGAGTTTCACGTTAAAGACCATACATTTTGAGGTTTTATGAATATAGAGAGTTCTTTCAACTTTTTGAGGTTCTCTACAAGAATCCCAAAAATGAGTTCTTTTAGAATATTTTTTAAAAATTATGTATTTTATAAAATAAATGAGACTCACGGTATAAAAAGGCATGAAGGAACCATGTAAGGAACTCATGTAAAGAACCTTATAAATAAAGTGATGGGTTTCTTGAAGGAGAGTTCCTTAAAGTGTTGATGTGTTATCTTAAGAACCTTATGAAGGATTCATCAGATGTAGATACTTAAATCCTAACTCTTACATTGCCGAACCATAACACTAATTATTTGCCCTGCTTCTCATTCACTTTAAGCTGCTTCACCCTAATCACAGCTTCCTAACTAGGGGTATGCAAAAAAAAAATCATGAAATCGAAATATTGAACCAGAAATTGAAAACCAAACCAAAAAATATAGTCAATCGATCCATTGGTTTGGTTTAGGATTACGGTTTTTTTTTCGATTTTTGTTTCGTTCATAACCACAAAAAACCGATAGTTAACAGTTAACTGTTTTATATATTAATAAATATATTATATATATAATTTACATATACATATAATTATTTTTAAAATATATATACATAAATTTCATATGTTAATGTTCCTTAAATTTTGATTAAAGTACTATATGCTGTCTAATGTTTGATGGGAATTAATGTAGTAATTAATTTAGTTTGATTTTGTTAATACCGATACATCAAGGTTTGTTTTTTTCCTTTCCTTAAATTGATTTTCTTTTTTTTTAGCTCTTGTAATATATAATAATAAAAAAAAAACTCTATGATAAAGACTAAAAAATAAGGCTTGTTGGAACTATCAATTTGATTTGTTGAAACCATTACATTAAATGGTTAAAAACAAGAAATCGAAAAAAAGGATTAACCGTTAGGGCAGTTAACTATTTATATGACCAGTTAAGGGTTAGAATATTAAAAAACCTATTATTATGGTTATGTTCAAAAAATAGGATCATGGACTGGTTAACCAAACCGTGAAGACCATATTTCTAATCCCTTCTTACTTACTGTTCACACTTGTTTCCCTTTTTTTTTACTATTGGGTATGTTTGGATTGCTTGATATTTATCCATACCTTATTATATCTCATCTATATTTATATCTACATGTATCTAATTTATATTCGGTCTGTTTGATGGTTTATGAGTAAAAATATTTGTTCTTCAACTATATTTGTTTTAACAAACGATCTGTTTAAAAATGATAAAAATAAGATGCCAAAACAATTAAAATAAGACGAACCAAACAGATCTCTTCATTCTCATGGTAAATATATGTGTGTATGTGTGCGTTTAAATCTTTATTGAAGTCTTCTAAAAATTAGGATTCACACTTGACAACTAACCCATGAATTCAAATACAACATTAGGTACTCGTATAAGTATATTTTAATAGTATTAATGAATTAGTCGAGCTCATAATACTTTTTATTTCCTTTCAATTAGTCACATACTACATAAAGTCTAAACTAAAAGTTCCATGTCCTTTATGTTGTCTATGATATCAACTTCTCTCCATTAGTTGCACTCTTGCAATGGCACTACTCTTATTCCCTTACTAATGCCTTACTTAGCTTTTTTTTTTTTTCCTTTACAATTGCATATGCTTCCTATATTAGATTATTACTGCAAAATTCTCAAAAACTAGGGGGCGATTGTAGTTGGGAATTGAGATTAAATATTTTCAATTGGAGTGTCTCTCTGCTACTGGCTATTCATGCATAAATTGCCTATTGCACTTGTTTTTCAGTACATAGATACTTCATCACTCCCACTAATATAGTCACTAAGCCCACCATGCACCACAACCTTCTTAATTTTGAGATGCCATTTCCTATCTCATTTGTATCCTAGTTATAAACTCATTTGATTCCTTATCCATAAGCTTATCTAAAAGGTTTTCCCTACTACTTATGAGTAACACATTCAACTCAAAGGCATCATAAGTAAACATTGGATATATAATAATAGTTTAGACCTTTAAAAATTGGTGTAACTCCAACATGACAACAACATGTACATTATTATGAAGAGACTAAGATTGCCATATAATGATGCTTAAGGATTAAGTAGTATATATATGCACTATACAATTGTTTTAATTCTTCAATGATGATCTCCTAAAAAGCCTCTTCAAAGTAGGGTTCGTCTTTTTGCATACTTTAATAAACCTTCCATCATATGTCAAAATCACCTAAAATCTCCCATTATTAGGATTTGAAATTTGAGAGGGTTCAATGTCATTAAGATTGATCCTACAAGATAGAACAATACCTAAAAATAGGCTTGTGGCATCTACAAGTCTATATGATAGAATAAAGGAAAGGTTTATAGGATTTACGTGAACGAAACACCCATATGATCACAATATGAATCACACATCATAGTAATGGTAGTGGTTAGTGAGTAACCTTACCAAAACTTGAAATCTACTCTACCCTTGCATAGTCAAGTAGGTCTTACCTGGTTGTTGAAGGCTGTAAGGTAAGTTTTTGTTGCAATTTTCTAAAGCCTTCCTACAAATCATAAGATAGGTATAAATTTTAGAATCTGTACCTCTAAGGTGTACAAGATACAAATTCCACCATATCATGTGCTTCACCCATAAAAATCTTTAATCAACAATATTAAATAAAAGAATGCGTGGTATTTTTACGTTAACACATACTCAACACCTAAACCCAACAACTCATTGTAGAGAGTAAAGGGTCTACATATATTACACCATTCATTTTTATGCCACCGCTCATTTTCTTCTCAACGTGTTAACACAAACTTTATTCTTTACACTCTCATCTTTTGTGCCTCTCATTGTCTTTGTGTTGACGCTCACTATCTCTTGATTAAGTAATCTCAACCTATATTTATTAAAATATATATGACTATATTGTGAAGATCATCAAGTTGATGAATGTACTGACTACAACTACATTGTAAATTAACCTGTCCTTGGGAACCTTACTCAAAACTATATATATATAAATGCAATTAAAAATTTTCACAAATTTCGTATGATATTGTATACAATAGTATCCTGAAGTACGTATTCCACAACAATTCTACCATGTTATAAATAAGTTTTTAGCTTCAAATTTTGAAAACCAATATGTGCAGGATAAGGTAGGTATAGTCTTATATCTTACTTATCTTGTATTTACTCATTCATTATAGTCATCCTAATTTCATCGCCAAAGAGAGAGAAACTAATCTTGAATTGTCTTAGTTAGCCTTTGATTAGGTTCTTTACATTTTCACCAAAAAATAATAAAATGTTTATTTGTTTTGCCATAATCAATTCCTTTGTTTATAGATTTCGAGATCAGTTTCTGAAGTAGGGTACTAATTCGAGGTTTTCTTAGGTGGAGAATGCGAATTGGGAGAGATTTTAGATTAAAATTTATCTTATTTGCTCGACTTCATGTAAGAGCACTTGAGGAGGAAGCTTAATTTGGAATTTAAAAGTTAGTTTCAGCTCTAGGGTTTTGAGAAATAGTGCTAATTCGTGTTGAAGGAAGATTAATTTTATCTAATCTCAATCTTATGTTTAAGATTTATCGGCTAAGTAGCAGTTACTTGATGAAGTAAAACACAGAATGTTAAGCATAGAAAAGTAAAAACACACATGTAAAAAGTGACAAAGCACGATAAACCTTATAATTACTCATGTACACAATTGATAACTATTTGACTGCGGATTGATGACATAATAAGCCACGTGAGGAGGAAAAGTTGTTGTTTAATTGTTTATAGTTTACGCTATTGAAAGAAGAGCACTCGCATCGTACCAATTATACCATGCCAAAGTTGATTTTTTCCTTTTTTTTAAGAAGGGGTTGGTGGGGGGTGGCCATACGCATGGTTGAAAGTTGAAAAATGAATCCTTTTTCCCTTAGCCCATGAAGTCAGTACCAACTCTAGCAAAAATAAATAATAACCAAACATGAAGGTGAGACTTCAATTGCAGATACGTGCATTTACTGCCGCACATGACATTCCAACAATGAGTATTAAATGTCACCTGTAATATACACATAGTATGTAATTATAAATAATTTTTAAGACATAGTATATGAACAGTAATTACTATAAAAATTACTAATTATATTATTCACGTGTAAGTATATAATTGATAATTATATACTATATATATATATAATATATCACGTGACATGTATCATCTACTCAATATTTTTTCATATTATAATAAGATCTCATACTATTACTCGGTCCAAAAAAATTTAACCACAATATTCTAACCCGCAGTGGGCCTTTTAACATTATTTGCAAACAATTTGTGATCGAATATCTTTGGACGACCTGAGCTCCAATAAAATTAACTTTTCTCGTGACACGAAGTTGATTACGCCATACCGATATGATACTCTATGTTTTTATACCAATATTATACTCCTTTGTCTAGGTTTTGATGTGCACACGTCATCTCGTGTTTAGATATATTAATCCTTTGTCAATGTGTATATTTTATTATTTTCTAATCCACTTTACCAAACCGGTAGAACCCGCCAGAACGCCAAAATGAACCTCCGTTTAGGGCCTATTAGGCTAGTTTTTTTAAATAGATATAGATTTTTTTTAACAAATTATTTATCAAAAATAGTACGGATAAAAAATTGACAATTCTCATGAAAAGATCAAATAAATCAATATAGATAAAATATAAATATAAATCAGATATATTTACATATATCATTTCGATATAAATACAGATACAGATCATCCAAACAGATCCCTAGATTATCTATTTCTCTTTGTATTTGTATTTTAAGTTTTACGTGTAAGATGTTTAATTTATAGTTATATTTTATTTATATCTAGTCTATTAAGTATTTTCATGAGAATCACTATATATTTTTTAACAAATAATTTATTAAAAAAATATTTATTATCTAGACCCTTAAATTGGTTTTATCTTTTTTTTTTTTTAGGTGTAGAAAAGACTAACGTTATAATGAAATAATACTGATTTTACTACTGCATATATTCTTAAAAGAAAGGTCAAAGTCAGGCTGGGGTTCTTTTAGACTTTTCGTTTCTTTCCCCTTTGCGTTTTTGCTTTTTTCACCTTCTGTCCTGGTCAAATTAGAACTTGAGATGAGATAATATATATTTTATTTTGTTAGGCATTTCGGTCTTGAAGCTTTAACGAAATAGACTTTTTTTTTTCTTGGTTCTAATTGGAAAAATAAGTAAATGATAAAAATAAAAAAGATCTCACGATTGGAAGGTAAACAGTAAACCCCAAAATTTGACAGACCAGTGTGAAAATAGTAGTGGAGGGTTTCTTTCTTCTTTTTTTTTTTTAAAAAAATTTATGGAGTAGGGATAAATCAAACGGAATCAAGTCAAATTATGTTTTATGGAGTTGAGGTAAAATCAAATCACTGTGCACGTTCTTTTTTATTTAAGATATATTTAAATTTGGTTTGAATATGATTAAATTACAAATCAATCAAATTGAATAAATATAATTCAGAGTTCATTTTTATAAACTATTTAAGTGGCTTAAATTTAAATTGGGTTAATATCACAAATGGTAACTGAATTTTGATAAAATGTATCATTAGATACTAAAACTTTTAAGTTTATCAATTTAGTACCTGAATTTTAAAATTGATCAATTTAGTACTTAAAAGAACTCATGCACACTAATAACACTTCTATCAAGTTCTTTTAGTTATTAAATTAATCAATTTTGAAGTTTTTCATGTACTAAATTGATGAGTTTCAAAATTAAAGTACTAAATTGATTAATTTTAAAGTTCAGGTACATATTTATATATTTTATCAAAATTCAAATATCATTTGTAATATTATCCCATTTAAATTTGGTATAATAGTCACCAGGCTATAGTTAAGCAAATATGTCAAGTTAATTATAAATGGTTGGTCGGCTTTTCTTTTTTATTCCTTACTTTGATTTTATGGGAATTAAGACTTTATGATTCAAGATACTATGAAAAAATTGTGCATATTTTTGAGGATTTGGTGCTTGACAAGCCGTGTGAACAAGGTTAATTAAATATAACACGAAAAACCGAAAAATGAATATTAACAAGATCAAACAAAAAGGAAAAAAAAAAGTTTGTTCGATGGCATGCCATAATGGCTGGTACTTGGTGCCCACCTATCCATTAAACTCAAGCCAAACTAACAATCATAAATGCCCTAACATTCTTAAGGTTTTGGGTGGAAAGAGACTTATAACAGATAGTGAAAAGTATAAACTAAGAAACAAGGGATAGGAGCATCTAAAGTCATATTTAAATCTGCTAAAAATATACTAACTGATTTGTACTGATAGAGTTGTATGCACATATATATCATTATTCTAACCATATGGTATTTTAATCTCATTTCACAACTCTAACAAAGATCATGGTTGTCAAACTCGAGTTTCCACCTAGAATCGTTAAGAGGTCCGTAGAATCGGAATGTAAAATCGAAACGTATAATCAAAGATTCTACAACTAATGTAAATTTGCTTACAAAAACTATTAATTACTTATTAAACTAATAAACTTTAAATAAATTATGAAATAAAAAATTTAGTATTAAATTAGTTATGTACAATCAAAATTTAAGTTTTACCAATCATAATTCACTTATCATTAATTATTTAGTGCAATTTTATAATTAAAATAATTATTTTTATTTAATGATGATTATAACCTATAATATTAAGATGTATTGCAAATCATTTAAATTATCATGTGTAAGTAGCTAGTTTTATGCAATAATAAATATTTTAATGTAAATTTGCTTACAAAAAACTATTAATTTACTTATTAAACTAATAAAACTTTAAATAAATTATGAAAATAAAAAATTTAGTATTAAATTAGTTATGTACAATCAAAATTTAAGTTTTACCAATCATAATTCACATATTATCATTAATATATTTAGTGCAATTTTATAATTAAAATAATTATTTTTATTTAATGATGATTCATAACCTATAATTATTAATATGTATTGCAAATCATTTAAATTATCATGTGTAAGTAGCTAGTTTTATGCAATAATAAATATTTTCATGTTCACTATATATTTGCATAAAAAATCATTATATTATATTATGAAAAATAAATTTATAGATAGTACATTATTAAAAAAGAAAAAATATATATAGCACTATATATAATAGTTTAATTTTCATTCAAAATGTTCAAAATATATCATAGTATATAACTTAAAAGAAAATAACTCTCTGAAAATACAAAAAAAAAATAAAAGGTCGAAAAATTAAAAAAACTAAAATTAAGTTAAATTAAGATAATATCAAGAACCAACCCCAAAAACTCTACATTTAAATATATTAAATTGATTGCATTTTTAAAGTTCAAATAGGAAAAAAATTGTAAAATTACAACTTTACGATTTTACTGCAATTCTACCACCGATTCTACCATCCAGTCTACCGATTCCACCCACGATTCTACGATTCTACTTACGAGTTTACTCAAAAAATGATTTTGTTTGCGAGTTGAATCGAAATATCATCATCAACTCGTAAACTCGTAGAAACGTACGAGTAGACTCGCGAGTTTGACAATCATGACAAAGATGCAATGTTGCATATTATGTACAGTATGTCAGTATCCATGGCATTTTCAATAATTTTAAAATGTTTCAAATTAATTTTATCAAATAAAATTGGTTGATTTTTGAATAAACAATAGTTAGGGTCTCTTTGTTTTATATATTCTGATTATTTTATTACTATATTTTTGTCATTTTCAAATACATGTTTGTCAAAAACAGATATCAATAAAAAACTAATAATTTTACTTATAAACTGACAAAACATATACGATCATACAATATAGATATGTTACAGATATCAATCAGATATACATACGATACAAATAAAAATCCAACAATCGAAACAGACCCTTAATATCTAGACCTAGCAAATTATTCTTACTTTTGCTAGTTTATTTTCAAGTTTTCATTGGACATGGCTATACTTAAGATTCAAATAAATGTGAATTGATGAGTTACATAGATGTGGACCAATACTTGAATGCAGTAGGACCTTTAAAATTACTTTATAAAGTATATCATAAATAGATTCGATTAAAGTTGTATCTGATTCCTTATTTTAAAATTTTGACATTTAGTTTTAAATATTTAAAGTTTTTTTTAAATTCGTATTCTATTAATGACATAATGGTCACATATCAATCTAGATGTACTCTTAAGTTCAAAAAAAAAAATATCTAGATGTACTCTTCTAAAAATTTTTTAGATACAAACATTTAATTTTAAAGAGAGAAGAACATATAAAGTACATATAATATGGTGAATCTACAGTTTGCATATAATTAAAATGCAAAATGATAATGATCTGCTTGATTAGAGAGAAGTCAATGAATTAAGCAACTAAAACGTCATCTAATTATTCTAAGATTCCGCCGTCGCTTCCGTGGAGAGAATCGTCACCAACAATGAATCTATTTCTCGGTGCAAAGAGTTGACAACCCAATTCCTAGTATTACTTATAATTATTTCCAAATTTTAAATAATTATAATCTGAACGATATTCCAATGTCTCTGATGTCAGTTATCACGAGTCGCGACGATGAATATGACCTAGAAGAGATCAAATAATGTACGTTGTTGGTTTCTTGGTGGATCCTTACAGTTTTTCATGATTGGAAGATGGAAAGGTCGCGAATAACGAGGCTGCTGTGTAATTTAGTACGTTGGAAGGCATGAAGGGGCAAGTCAGACACTGAATTGTTAGAAAAATTAAAAAACTTGGTTGTCTCGAGATGCTGCATGGTGCCAAGTTGAACTTTTGAAAAAAAATATATTTGATTACATTTACAAATCCCCACATAACCTCTACTTCGCTATTCTGTGAATCGCACGCTGATCTGCTGCGTCGACTCCTGGCTTCCCGTTATTTTCATTAGACCGGAGACGTTAACGTATGGTATAAGATGAATATTTATTAAATAATCGGGCAAAAATAACTTTTCATTTGGTTTACGTATTTACTTTTTTATAAAGTATATAATTAGGATTAACAAATGAAGAAAAAAATAAGGATTGCATCCTCAAATTTTCATCCTATTGTGGATTCACTTTAATTTGGTACTTTTGAACCTCTCAATTTTTAATATTTGATACAATTAATGATTAATTAATTTTTCATTAAAATAAAAATACACTTTAAAAGTGTTGGATAAATCAAGGCTTCCTTACAAAAATGGCATGGATCTAAAAAATTATTTTTAAAATGATACATTATTAAACTTATTCTCAATATATGCATTAAGGTTGCTAAGAAGTCAAGTTTGTACTATAAATACTAGTTGTAAGCAGTTCAAGAGAAACACTTTTGTAATGAAAGCGTTGTTTCTAACAACATTTCAATATAACTAGCTTTTACTTCACTTTAAGCAAAACTTCATCAAAAGTTTTTTTTTTTTTTTATAATTTCGCTAAAAGTGTTTTTTCAATCAGCGTCTTCTTTATAATACAAGCTTATAAAAGTGCATTCAATGTCTATATGGGGAATAAATTTATAGTTTTACTATTTTAGGAATAATTTTTTTGATCCATACTTTTATATGAAAATCAATCTATACATAGTGAAATTTTAAGGGACTAATTTATATTTTTTTTCAAACAAAAATAATAATTGTTATTAATTATGCCAATCTTTTAAAATCTAAAAATTTACTTTGAAAGTTTATGAGTAAATTATTAGGATATGTCAAAATCTTAATCACTAGATCAACTTCTTGGGGATTTGTAGCCTAGTAGCATCGGTTCTGGTCTTCATCATTGATATACCAAGTTTAATTCCCTATACTAATGTATTGTAATAGTTCGATGTGACTATGTTGTAATAGCCTAGTGACCCAAAAAAAAAAATTCATGAGTAAATTTGCATCTCCTTAAAGTTGATGGATAATTTACCATTTTCTCAAAATATAAAAATAGTTTCTCTTTTGAATACTTAAAAGAGAGAACCTCGAAACACCCCGTCAAACGAATTTATTCTATTTCTGCCGGTTTAAGCATGCTTCAAAGGATAAAGTTGATAAGTTCCCAATTATTGTTGGCATTAATGATGTTGGAGATGGATATAGAATGAGACAAATACCATTGTATATCGCAGCTTAATACAGATTTGTTCGGCTGCCCTACAAGTTCATCATGTTGGAATACTGCAATTCTAGAGAATCCTTCTAGTGTTTTATATTATTAATATGGCAAGGCAGGTTTCTAAATCTAACAATAGGTGGCCGGAATATATAAATTGCTGTTAGACTACTTGTTATATGGACTATGGAGCCAGGAGATAACGCTAGTTGATTTTAAATTGGGTTAATATCATTAATGTATCTAACTTTCACAAAATATCTAATTAGATACATGAAGTTTATAATTGATCAATTTAGTATATACTTTGAAATCGATAAATTTAGTATCTAAAAACTTTTGTACATGCTAACAATACATCCATAAAGTTCTATCAAGTATTAAATTGATCAATTTTAAAGTTTTTCAAGTACCAAATTGAACAATTTCAAAGTTTCAGGTACTTAATTGATCATTCTCAAAATTTAGTTACCTAATTATATATTTTGCCAAGATTCAAATACCATTTGTGATATTATCTCTTTTGAATTGAATGTCACGTCCTATCCTATATAAGGTGCACCTTCATGTTTATTTTCAACTTATTTATTTTTATTATTTCCCTATCTCATAAAATCAATATTGTAACGCCCTAAATTTAGGAATATTTGCAACCCGACACGTGTCATATTAGATATGGACATTGGACACGCAAAAGCTCAAAACCTACTATTAATCCACAATTAAATCTAGTATTTATTCCAAGCTATCATAATAGCAAATTCCACAAATAATAATGTCTTATTTAGATATCATAAATCCAACAGAAATACTCCATAAAACAGTTGGCGTAAAACAGTTGGCATAAAACCATATGTCATTTATTTATAACCTAATAAAACCAACGAAATCATTTTATAACATAATCTAAACCATAACAATTAATTTGAGTTTTTAATTTCAACAAATTCAAACTAACCCCTATCTAACCATCTAGTGGTATGTTGAATAATCATCTCCACTAATGTCCTCCCATATCAACATAGATGCCATAGCCACTAAGTCAAACACTATAGGTTCTTCATCTGTTCCTAAAAAAATTAAAAAGGGTTGAGGTGAAGCTCAATACGCCAAAATCACAAGCACATATACATGACCAATCATCACACATCACATGCAACATGATAATTGATGTATAAACCACGTTTTCATTATCTAAAACTTTAAGCCAACTACCAACGCAGCCTAGGGTTATCAACGTCTAACTTTAAACTCAGAGTAACTCATGACTCCATAACAAACATATATAGATACTTTTATATATATCAGAACACATACACATATTATTGTTGGGTACTCCCAATACCATATATACTGTACCACTCCTAGACTACTGGAATCATCTATGTGTGCAACTCACTCTAGACAACACACATACAAATCTATAGGGCATTGTCCTAGTAACATTAATAATCCCGGTCCATTAGACCCATCCAAGCATAAGCAACAAACATTTATAGTCAAATATCAATTGGTCCAATTACATGTTCTTCTTAACAAGCACAATCATCAAACAAGGCAATGACTTACCTGATACGATCTGGAATAAACAACTAATAAAACCGAAATCACGTGATCACAAATAACAAAAAAAAAAAACTAACTCATTACTTGAATTAAGAAAGTAACTATACCCCTAAGGTTATTTAACTTCCTAATCTATCGAGGACTGCTACTACTCTAGGTCTAAATTACCTTACTGTTTAGGTTTAGGTGTGCCGGATATTTAGCTAAGAGTTTAAGTGTTTAGGAAAATCATTAAAAAGGAAAAAACAAAGTTATATCATACCTTATTTATCATGCCCATGATGGAGGGCGATAGGCTTGGGAGAAAAAAAAACATCATCACACTCCGTATCACGCTCATGATATGGGGAGTGACAACCATCAAAGCCTCCATCACAGCTGTGATGGGGGTGGTAGCATGCCTCACAACCTTCATCATAGCTATGTTTGGCTAAAACTCGCCACACTCGAGGAGATAACTGCTGGAGTCATAGTCGTGACCCTATTCATACCCCTTTTCGCTTCAAAACACAAAAAAGACTCCAGAACATTCCTTTGATCTCTAAACAAATAAAAAAACTCCAATTAAAATCCTATCAACATATAAATACTTTCATAAACATAAAACATGAATTCAAAATAATTCTTCTTCTCTTCTTTCATGATCAATAATTGGCACAAACAACAAAAGGATTACGATTTTTTTCGATTTCTCCCCCAAACGCAAATAACCTACAAATAAACAATGTTCTTCTCTTCTTTGACAAACAACAACCGCCACCAACAACAGATTCGAGTTTTCTCTTAAAAAACTTTCAAGACTACTAAAGGACAAGAAAAGAGAGTACTTTACCTTGATCTCTAGTCTCTTAGCAGTCCTCCAACAAAGGTTCTCTCAAAAGAGAGCATTAGGGTTTTAAGATTGTGAGTGTGGCTATTAAGAATAAAAGGCATGTATATAAGGTATAGGGTTGCAAATGGGCTAGATCGAGCCAAGCACGGCTTGTTTATTTTTAAACGAGTTTAAGCTAAGCCAACTTTTAAAGAGCTTGGAATATCTAGGCTCAAGCCTAAGCCCATTAAGCTTTTTCGAGCCTAAGCTCAACTAGTTAGGCTCGCTAGTTCGTTTAGTTAAATGAGTCTAACAAACCAAGCTTGGGCTTACTCGTTTAACATATATAATTGTTTTTTTTTTATTATATTTATAATATTAAATTAATATATAATATCAATATTATATATATTAAAAAAATCCTTAATAAGCCTGTTCATAAGCTTGGCTCACGAGCCCTTAACGAGCTCACTCGCTAACCAGCTCCTAAGCTTGAGGGCAAGCTCAGGCTCGGCTCGTTTAGCTAAACGAACTTAAGTTGGAGCTCAAGCTCAGCTTGTTTAACTAAACGAACTAAGCTAAGCTCGAGTAGCTCAGCCGTTTATAGCTCTAATAAGGTATGGGTAAGTGTTAATATATTTTATTATGAAAGAATATTGTACCCTTTCATAAAATAACATATAACCAATCCTTGCCTGTTTTTATAAATTATTTTATTTTGTATTGCAAATATGATGAGAATTACCATCTTGTCTAGACATCGTCACAGTTCGGTTCTGGTCTAAAACCGGACCCGAACCATCAGTTTTCGGTTCCAAAAATGATGGAACTGGAACCGAAACCGGAACCGTCTCACGGTTCGGTTCTGATTCTAGAGGAACTAGGAACCAAGAACCATGAAAAACAAATAAAAAATCAATTAAATAATTTACTCATTTTAACTAAGAAAAAATACAAAATAAATTTTTAACTTGAAATAACGTTGAGACTAACAATAATAGCATTAGTTAAAAGAAATTCTATAATTATGTATTTATTTATATACAATTACTTGCACTTTTTTAGTTGTTATATTAGCAATGTGACACTATAAAATATTCAAGATACAAATAATTCCCAACAACAAAAAACAAATCACATTGTTAAGAATGAAAGTCTACTTTGGTTACATGTCTGCATAAATTTAATAATATATGATTTAAATGTATTTATTACATGTGTTGTTAATAATAACACATTAAATATTGTGAATAGGAAATAATTTTTTTATTATTTATGAGAAAGTAGTTTTAAATATTTGTTTTATAATTACAATTTTTTATAATTTTCTTTTCTTTTTTTTCTTGCTTTTTTATAATTTTTATGATGTAAAACCACCGGTTCTGCAGGTTCTTGAACCAGCAGTTCCAAAACCACCTAGTCATACGATTTTTAGGGATGGAACAGCAAGGACCCACCATTCCGGGTCGGTTTTCGGTTCAGGAACCGCCGTTGATGAGTCAAGTCAGTTTCTAGTTGAAATCGACCCATGATAATGTCTAGTCTTGTCTATAATCTATCACACAAGATATGATTGAGAGTAAGATTATAGGATGACGGACTTGACTCTTGTTTTATAATTACTTAGACTTTGTACTACTATTGTTTTTTATAGACAGACTTACTTAATTTACTAATATTTTATAAAATTATAGTATTTATACTATTTTTTTTTTGTTTTTAGTACTAACATTGCGTATAGGATAGTTTGTATAAAAATGGATTAATCAACTCCTCATGGGTGCGTGTATATGAATTTTTTCTTGGGGGACAATATAATAACGCTCACCGACAAACACGTATCACATCAACCCGCATATGGAAAGTACGCCCAGATCGTCCAAGATCGTTTTCTAATACACAACAATCATTCATATGAAATGTCGACACACTATAAACGGAGCGGAAAGCCCAAGGTCGTTTTCTCTTGCACAAAACCACAAATCCTTCAAACAATTATTCATAATTTTTCTACAGGAAAACCCATATAGCTTAGATCTACGACATGTTTTTCTGACATTTCTGATATCATTCACATATGAGGTGTTTGATACGAATTTTCATATTAAGGATTTTACTTTCTAAGATTCTTAAGAATGTAAAAATTTCTTTTAACTTTTTTTGCGTTCTCAACCAAGGATTTAAAAAATGAATTTTTTTTCGATTATTTTATTATTATATGAAACTAAGGGTATTGCCGTATTTTATAATGTAAATAGAACCCAAAAAAATATTAAAAAAGCAAAAAAAAACTCTTATAAAATATCTTACGAATAAAATAATAATATCCCATGAAAAGAAAATTTCTTAAAGTACCGCAACTTAAAAACCTTACAATGCTATCTAAACGTGGATGCCCCTAGAGGGATTTGTCTCCGATATGCAATTGGTTTTTTCTAAAGAGAAACCGGTATTGTATCTTAGTGGACAGTCAATTTTTTATTTGTATCTTATATATATTTAATCTGTTTAATCATTTTATAAATAAAATTATTTATTTATTATTTATTTATCATATATATTTTATCTGTATTTGATCTACATTGTTTAGTTTATACTCCATTATTGTCATGTAAAAGGAAAAAGACAAAGTTGAGTGTGGCATGTTCATTGATGACATCCACTAGATGATTAGTGGCTCTACTCTGTCTAGTCCGATCTCCCAGTCCTAGGACGAGACATTGGAACATGTCTTTTATGTTTCACTGCTTATCGTCCGTTGAACCCATAACCATCACTTTTCCCCGTCTGTGTATACAGCACCTAAGCAGCCCAACTTGGCATTTCTGATATATAAATATCGAATCCTGCAGCATAAGGAATGTGGTGCGATATAATCCATTTATATCCTACTTCTATTTTTCGGTGCATGTACATTCATATTTTTTACCCGGTTGGCACATCCAAGTTAAACTACCAGTCAAGTTGGACACGACTCATCTATGAAACGGGTTCGTATCAACATTTTTTTTTTTTATCCCTCTTTGACAGTGAACATCATAGAATTAAGATGTGCTTGGTTTATCGTTTAACAGTAATTTTAATATCTTTTTTTTTTTGCTTTTTAAATAAATTGTTTGTTAAAAGAAAAATACGAATAAAAACAAATAGTTTAACATATAAACAGATCATATACAAATAAGATACAGATACAAATCGGATAAGATGCAAATCAAACAACCCAAATAGAAAATGGATTGACTACTTAGCTCCACCAATCTAACTTAGTTATTATAGAAGTTAGATGAGTTTTGTAGGATAGAATACATCAATTTATTTATTTATTATTTTTCATTATCTTGCTGTTAAAGAATACTCCAATTTACTTTAAATATAAAATACAATTACACATAAAAAGACAAACAATAAAAAGTAAAAAGACCAACAACTTTCAATTCTTAAGAAAATAAACAGTTTAATTACTTTAATAGATATAATATGAATAATATTTAAATATTTTTAATACTCTAATTCGACCCTTTTGACCTTTATGACTCCTTCTCTATTATTCCAGATTAACCTCCAAACTGGTTTGTACCATATTGCTTATAAGATTAAAGACATTTTAGGTTTTTTTTTTTTTTTCGTTATAAGACTATTGTTTTGTTTAATGGTAAGATTTTCTTCTTTCTTAGGCGGTTCATGCATCCAATAACAAACTTATTTTACAGATTTTGGACATGAGAAAAAAATATATTTTATCCAATACATAAACCCTTAAAAGTGTACGAATCAAATATTAAAGATTTCTGATAGGCTCGGAATAAAAGAAGAAAGTGAATTAGTTGCAATATCTCAAAGAATACTAGAAGCACAAGTTACGTTGCATGTACATCTACTATTCCAAGAGAATATATTCTAGGATAAGAGTCTTTGGAACTTTCTCCTACGTTAGTGTACTAGGTCCACACATATACACAGCCATTTGCGGCAAGAAAATGCTTGGAACAAAGGCTGCTAAATAAGTTCTAGATGCTCGATAGCTTCAATTAGGTCCCAACACTTGTTAGATATAAAAAGTTCGATCTAATAATTTCTTTTTATAACTTTTTAGAATAATATAAGGCAAATTACATCAAAAGATCTCAACGTTTAAGATTAAGTTCATTTAAAGTCCCAACATTTTGAGTGGTTAAAAAGAGATCCTAATGGTTGGAAATAAGTTCATTTAAAATGTCAACGTTTGAAGAAGTTGATCAATTTGGATATTCAATAACACGTGTTAACAGGACAAAAGTTTTTTAAGTTTTAATTAAATATTTTCTCATATTGACACCTAAATAGGGACCCAACCAGTGTAATTCATCCTAATAATATATCTTACGTGAGTTGTGTCTTGATATTTTTCTTATTTAATTTTAGTTACCTTATTAACTTAATAAACGTATGCTGGAAAAAAAAAAAAACCATAAATACGTGCTTCTTGATATATTTATTTTGGTTTCAATTTTTATGTTTTAGATGTTGAGTTTTCAAAGACGAAGTGAACAAGGGTCTATTACTTTCCATTGCCTGGCCATGTAGTTAAGTCCTTATTTTATCCATTTTTCCAAAGAGAGATACTTAAGCAAGGGGGGAAAATAATAAAATGATAGGTTCTTGAAAAAAAAAAAAAAAGGAGAGAAGTAGATTTTAGATATTTATAATGTATTTTTTCCAATATTATCGTGGTAAATGTAAATGGTTTCTTCTTATTATTTCGTTCCATAAAATAAATAGATGTATTTATATAATACTGAAGAGGGACACATAAGGTACCAAAGCCTCGTGAGAGTATAAGTAGTTTATTCACTGGTATAATATGGTAACAGACTGGCACGCCCCCTCCCCCTCCAAACAACTAAAAAGTGTTTAAAATCACCTTGGTAGGCTAAAAGAAGTTCAATCCACTCATCTTATTGACTCGCCTCTTATGTTTTATAATCTCTTATGTCACGTTTGCTACGTAATAATGTTTTAGAGTGAAATAAATTGAATAAAATGGAATGAGTTTGGAATGATAAATCAATTCTTATATTTAAAAGATTACATGGAATAGAATGACTAAATAATGTAATTATAGGAAATATCCTTAGCAATAAATACAAAATATGAATATCTTAAATGATGAAAAAGTAATCGCCTTCTCAAAGGCGGAATCAAATTTCCCTTCAAAGCTGGAATCGTTGATTCCAATGAATCACGATTCCAACTTCTAAAAACACTTTCAAACATTAGAAAAGAGAATGAAAGCCAGAATCGCGATTCCATTTCAATCCATTCTTGTGTACCAAACATGCCATTAGGTAGTATGACAAAAGAAGCGAATCTTACCTCATATAGCCTATTTAATGTTTTTTTAGATCTGCAATTTATGAAAGTAATATAATATATAATTATATTAATTTATACATCTTATTATGTTTATAAATTTATATATATTATTTATTATTAATTTATATGGTATATATTATATGAACTTTAGGTAGGTCTTCCCAAACATTCTGTAAGGCCAAAGTAAGCAATCTCAAAGTCGTGTAAAGGCAAGGGATCTCATGAATCACCTATGCTATTTGCCAATTAAGGAATGAATATAAACCTTAAGAATGCCCATGTGCTATTGTACCTTCACTACTAATTAATCCTACATATGACCACATGGGACTTTTGACAAATTAATAATTGTATTTTTAAATAATAGCATGCATTTGATAAAAAAGCTGCTGGAATCTAAGGTTGCGATACAAACTGAAAAATTTTGCAAGAAAAATTTGAGAGTATAGACACTTGTTCTACCATTTTTCTGTTATCAAAATAAATATTTGTCAAATAGTATTTAATAGAGATACTAAGTTGTACACACTTTCGAAGTACAAACACTAATTTACTAAAATCTAAAAATAAGATACTAAAATGTCAAGAATTGAAAGTATAAGCACTTGTCCTACCATTAGCTCACCTTATTTGTTCTTATAGTCCTGGATTCATTCAATATAATCTTATTCATGAGAATTCAATGAATAAAAAAGATAAAGACAAAGACATAGGAGGGAGTGGGCATTAGATATAAGAAATGATAAATTTATTAAATAGGCAAGATGTATTTTAGAAATTGAAACATTCTCATCAACTACGATATCATATAAACATTAAAACATTGAAAATTTTGGGGAAAAAAAAGAAAGAAATAAAGAAAAGGAAACGAAAATGAAGACAAAAGTTTGGTGGAGTAAAGAGAAATTAAGAGGGATGAGGGAGAAACGTATGAATGAATTTGTGTGCACGGGAAAAAAGAGAGAGGTAATAAAATTTTATACAAGTTTGGATGAGGAAAGTCCATCTCGTCCAAATTTCCTAAAGACCGAACATTTCCTATCTTTATGCAAAGATAAGAATTTCGCCTAGTATGCCATGTTTGCAACTCACGCAAACGCAAGAGGCTAAACTTTTCTCATATGTACGCATCTTATACATGCATATACATACATATATGTATACATAGATTAAGTAAATTATATCAAAAGGTATCTATAAACCCCTGGATTGTATGTTAATCTTATAAGAAAACTCTAGAACCGAAAGTTAAACTGGAACCCTAAAGTCAACTAGATCAATAATAAACCCTAATGAATCTAGATCCAGCAATCCGCGCGCAAAACTCTAAAACAGTAAAAATGAGACAATCTTGGATTATAATGTAGAATAATGTCACTAACATAAAAAGATCATATTCGTCAAAAATCCGTTCGTTTCAAACCCAAACGGGATTAGTTTCTAGAAACAGGGTCCTCGCATACAAAACGGTAAAATATTTCGATAACATATTTAGACTCATGATAAGATGAATAATGGTAAAATATCAGTGATAAAATTTTACGGCTCCTAAAAATATCAGATATAGCTCGTTTACGTGTATTTTTCTTATTATCGGTATTTTATTTGTCTAGTTTACTATTCATTTACTATTTACTATTATTCATTATTATTTGTCTATCTCTACTTTTTTTTACAATCTAATTTTTATATCCTACATATATATTCTTACAATTTTTCATTTCCAATACAACTTTTTACATAACTTCTCTTGTACTTCATTTATTTTTTTTATCAAATTTAATTTTATCTCCTCTCCTCTCTCTATGGTCGGTGCAATTTCTCTCTCTTCCCTCAATTTTATTTTCTTATTTAATTTATTTTATTACATCTAATTTCCCTCCACAATTTTCTATAAATACCACATCTCCCTCAACTTATTTCATACATCTCATTTTACATACCAAAAATTTCTCCACAACTTTTCTTTCTAAAATTTTTCCCCCAAACACTCTCTACCATCCATTTCACTTTAGGAAATATATCAAACACTTCATCCATTTGTTTCTTTCATCTCTAAATCCTTCATCAACCTTAGGTAAAAATCCTAAACCCCTCCTTTGTTCATATAACATAACATAAACAATGTGTATATTTTGATTTTACATAAATCCCCATAATGCTAATGCTATGGAATGGAATCATGAAAACTAACATATTGTTCATTTTTTTTCATACTCATAATATGTTATTATTATAATGTGTTCATGCTTCTAACCTAACTATTATATGTTATTGTGTATAAGTATATGTCTATATTTCCTAGAGTCTAAATGCTTACTAATCTAATTCCTATTATAGCTTTATTACATGCTTTATTATCTATTTCATGCAAATTATTAAGACTAGTCGATCTTTAGTTTCAGACTTGTCCTTTAGTAAGTCAAAACAAAGGGGACCTATCCATAATCCAAGTCCTGGGATGCCTTGAATCAAAATCTAAGACTCTCATATTTTCTTATTTCTTTGCTTTGCTTATTTCATGAGACTGATATTATTTCGAGTCTCGAGAAGTCTTGAAATTAATCTAAGATTTCCATAATCTTTCGTTATTATGCTTTTCTTATTCTTTTATGGAACTTATCAATTTCTAAGTTCCAGGAAGTCTTGATAACAAACTAAGACTTCATATTTTTATTCTTATATTTTCCTATTTGATTTTCTATTTCTTTATTTTCTACATGAGTGATATTTATCTCATAACATAATTATTAGGTTATTATTCATGCATGAGCATAAAGTAATATTGTTATCTTAGTAAAGTTTTCAAAATAAGATTATGAAACAATCCTTTTTTACATGAAAACGAAACTAAATCATCAAAGGCAATGATTTTCAACACATAAAAAGAATTTTGCTAAAATTTAGGATAGTTGTTCAACTACACATTTTCCAAAACATTAAAATAAATATATCATAAATTTTAATCTTGATAATTCTTTGTTATACAATTTTTTCTTAAAAACTTATTCATAAGGAATATGTTGATATTGATAAACTCTAAGGAACAAAACAAAATTTTCCAAGACAAGTTTAAAAAAATCAACTCACTAGTTAAAATCCACTTAAGAATAAAACCGGTAAACAATTTAAGAAATCAAGTTTTTGAGAAGTAAATTTATTTTTATGAAGCTAAGAAAATATAAAAATAATAGTTATAATAATTAGCCACACTTGTAAACTTAATTTTTGAATTTCTAAAATAAATTGTTTTATGCAAAATCATTGTTGGGGCAACATCACTAAGATCATGCATATAATATGAGTTTACATTTATACTAAATGATTTTTAACTATATAAGTATCTATGTGCTTGCTATAGGATAATTAGATGATGTAAAACTTGGAAAATTACAAGTTTAAGGGCTGAAACTTTTTGGGTCAGATCTGTACCGATGCATTTTGAAACTCACCTGGCTTTAAATGTTAAAAATAACCTCAGAAATAGATAGATTTTATCGAATAGGTAGAAAACGATTACTAATATGCAAAATTCCAAGTTAAAATGAGCAAGTTATGACTATTTTAAGTTAGATTCTCCCTTCACCCAAACTTTGACGCGAATACTATAATAGAATTAGAAGATTTAAGTAGAACTTCTATGAAATACTCATTCCGGATATTTCTTTTGTTTAGGTGACGAACTTTGAAGGATCCTTATTCGGAGCACTATTACGAGTGAAGAATTTTTTGTAAGAATGGCCGAGTGAGTTTATCTCCCATTTTTTCGTACTTATGTTTGTGCTTGTGGTTTAGAGGACTAGAAGTAGGAAAAGATAAAAATGGAATACTCATGATAATGTTGGATAATGTTGGTTGAAAGTATACTAAGCATATCAAGACTCGAATTGTTGTTAATTAAATTCGTGTTTTATCATCATGACGGAGTATCTACAAATTCTATGATCACCCTTAAAACACATAAATGACCTATTAAGGAATAAATTAAATTACTCCATACATATCACAAAGTGAGTCATATTGCATAAGCTATTATACCCTCGGTAGGACAAGAGTATAGTAGTGGAGTTTGTAGGGGTGCGTAAGTTTGAAAGGGCAGATAAAGCCCGAAAGTACTATTTAAGGATGGAGCGAATAGGAGCCTAAAAGAATTACATAATGGAATTATAAAATAGGGTCATAAAGGGTCTGAAACACCCAACCCCGAATGGATGGCGTAATTCCATTCAAACATATGATTTCCGGTTGATCATAAGTATTGCTTACTCACATGTTTGATGCATTCCATACTCTTGTCTAAATATAACTTGTCTAATTTTCTTTTCTATTTATGAGCACGATGATTCGGGAATATTTCACTAAGCTAGTTGAGCTTACTCTAATATTGACACAAGACCAATATCTCTTATATCCGAGATCTCCATATATCTGGGTGAGATTAAGCTTTTGGGAAAGCTTTTTAGCAAAATCCTTGTGAAGATCTTAGAATATATTTCCTTTAAAATCTTTTTGATTCTAGTGTTGTTTTTATGCAAGACTAAGACTATATCTTGATCATTGGAGATTTATCGAGAGAATGCCCTAAGATGATGTAAAGACCATATTTTTATGATTTTGAAGTTAAATATTTATCTAGATTTTTGTATATTATATTTACTTTCTTGAACTACACATCCCACTGGTATCTCCTATTGTTGTGACGGATACCTTACATTGGTGTTAAAGCTTTCGAATAACTTCGAAAAGTCATTCTTAAGCTTTAATACTGTATGTGGCGGACTGCTACGTCTAAGATACCATTTGAGGGTGACAGTATCAATGTCTAAAGGCATTTTACTTTAATATATCAATGTTTTAAGTGGTTATAAATATGAAATAACCTAAATAGAGGGAAACATGATGATAATAATATATTGATACTTATAGGAAGGCAGGAAAGTATTCTTAGTTTTTTAAAACAAGAGCAAATATATCCAATTACATATCTTTAAAGAGATATAGCAACTGGAAAATGTTTAAAATACGACCATAACCACCTCTCCTTCTTTTATACTTTACATACAAAACATTCTCCATTTTTCCATCAATGCTCCTCTTCCAATTTTGATGAATCACAGCAAAAGACAAAGGTAAGCAATGATTTATCCCTTATGAATATCTTATTGTCTCTAACAAAGGCAAAGGGAGAGTGATAAAGCCTAAGCTCTTCTAGTGTTAATAGTGAGGTTTTATGAGAGAAGTAATGAACGTAAGTGTGATTCCTAAGATATCTCAAAACAAGAAGAATAAAAGGTTGTTGAAAAGAAATAGTGAAAGATTTTGAAATATCCTAACTTCCATGCTTAATTAAATTTCATTTGTATATGTATATTGATTGATATATGAAGTTGTGGTAAATATGTAGCTAAAAAAATTTCATTAGTTGTCATAAGTAAGCCTTGAAATGAAATTATGTCTATATTAATTTGTTAAGGCCCAAGCCTAATTACAAAACAAAGCCCATATTTTTAAGCCTTATTCTAAAGCCTTCTAATGCCACAAACGTCAAAAGGCAAATATTAGACAATTCTAAGTGAAGATTTTTGCAAAAATATAACCCAAAACTGACATTCAAAGTCACAAAGCAAAACACAATAAATTCTCAATAAATCTCTAAAAACAGTTCACTCAAAATTCTCATCAAGACTTCATCTTCAACATAATGTTAAACAAGTAAGTTTTGTATGCTTTTATGATCATTTATTCATTTATTGAAGATGATTTCCTATTTTAATGAGTTTTTAGTGAGTTGAAAGTAGTATTGATAAAGCAAAGTGATTCCTAGGTTTAGATGAATCTTAGAAACTTGCAAGAATAGATGAATGAAGTTGTTATGAATGTTTTAATAGATAAGTCATTGGTGTAGTTTGTGAGATGTTCAAACATTATGAAGTGGATGTGGTTTGATGAAAGAGATGTGGAGTTTATGTGTATAAGACGTTGTTAAGTGAATGTGATGAGTGTATGTATGTTGGTTGAAGTGAAATAAGATGTTGAAGTGTAAAGTTTAATATGCTATGTTTTTTGAAGATAAACGAAAGGGGAAACATAAGGCATATTTTAGTCACAATTCTTACCGAACCCTTAAAATAATACTACTCGAAGAGAAACACAAGGGGAACATGGTCATTCCTATTCCACCATGCTTCTCACCGTGCGTTGAACGAAGTAAAAAATTGAGACAGCATGATGGAACACAGCCACATACATCCAACCATGTTTCTCTCTAATTTCTTAAGGAATTTGATTTTCAAAGAAACACGCCCAGAACACTACTACACCTATTGCACCATGCTTCTCATTGACCTTCGAAGAGTTTTGTGTATAAATGAAATACG
The DNA here is from genome assembly GCA_024138025.1 of Combretum micranthum. NCBI lineage: Eukaryota > Viridiplantae > Streptophyta > Magnoliopsida > Myrtales > Combretaceae > Combretum > Combretum micranthum. Next base: position 476,356 of record JAMXBD010000854.1, read on the forward strand.
ACAAGATGCACAATGATCTATTGTGGTGTTTCTTGTGTAGAGAAACACAAAGCAAAGCATAGTCATATACTTGCTGTATTCTTTTATAGAAAAAATAATGATAAAATGATTTTAATTTTCATATTTTAAAACAATGGAAAGTTATAATATATATATATATATATGCTAAGCTATATTTTAATAAGGCATTTATCTAAGTGTTAAATTGAATAAAGAACTTAGTTTTAGTTGTTATTGACATTGAGTGTTATATGAATTGGTTTTTGTTTGCTTACAGATTCATCTCCTCATTTAAGTGTGTCTACTACACTTTTAAAAGCTACTATAGGTATGTGATAGCTTGATTGTTGATTGATAGGATAGGCATATTTAAAATGGACTATAAACATAGACAACTTGAAAGTTTGAAATATTTGTGCATGTGTTGTTTAATTTGGTCCAAGGAGTGGGACTGTGTTAATGATATCAACATAGTAGTTAAGCGCTTAGACCACCCCTTGTCATGATGCAATGACGCATTATAAGTGGCTCAGTAGGTAGTCGATAGGAATAACAATATCGGCATAACGTTTACTTATTCTTGAAGGAAGTAGTATGATTTAGTTCATGTTTATGGACAATTGAACTAAGTGATATTGTGGACTAAGTTAAGTAAATATGAGAAGCAGCTGTGAACCTTAGATAAGACTATTATTTTGTAGATGTTCTTATAGGAGATAAATGTATTCAGGCTACCTATAACAACCCTTTGAGCAGCTACTGTTACCCATAACCCTCATATCCCCAATAAATTATTCTTGGAGTTTGAATACTTGAATTGTTACATTTAAATTATAGATAAATAATTTAATGATTATTGCATTGCATTATACTATGAATGTATGTCGCTTTATATTGCTTGTGCTACCATGTACTGGGCCTTTGGCTCACGTTGTTTCCTTTCATGTATTGTTGATGATGAATATTATGATGATTTAGGATATGGGAAAAACTGGAAAGTGTTTATGGAAGCTTGGGATGATTAAAAAACCCCATCCTTAGGAAGATGTTTTGAAAAAGATTTTATTAAGGCTTTTCAAGCTAAATGTAATATTTTCTTGAAGCCTTATCTCTAAGTCTTTGGTTTGTAATATGAGATTTTAAGCTTTTCTTTTATGTTTTTGAAATGACCAAGCTTGTAAATCTTTTAAAGCGTCAATCCGTTGGCACTAATATTATGTATATAAGTGCAGTGATGATCTAGTCATGTTAAGTAGTTTTTGCTAAAGTTTTGTAAAGATACGGCAGGTTAAATAAAACGTCAACATGAATGTTTTCTTTATAGAAAGCCTTACATAGTACTTAAATATTATACGTGGCTGGAGACTAGACATTTCTAATCATAGGATTTGGTAGGCTGGGTCCTCATAATTTCTAAGAAGGTAATGTGATTACTATATTTATATATGTTGTTCAGGCATGTTGATTGTGGTTGGAAAGGCATTGTATATTTCAATATGATTTTGGGGTAAGAAACGTATTCATGAAGTGTTTAAAGTGAAGTTGGTATTGGAAACACGAGAAATTGATGAATAGAAGTCTTTCTAGTGGAATACTACCTCACATCCGACCCATGCATTAAGTCGTACACTTTTTGGTACTCAAAAACTAGCTTTTTTCTAGAAATACATGACCCATACATGAGCTCATGTATTAGGTCATATATCTCTCTATGTTTTCAATGATTTTGAACCTTTGGAGTGTATAACCAATACACAAGCCCGTACTCTAGGCCGTGCTATCTTGCGAGCATTGTTTTCCCTAGAAGTATACGGCCATGTACTTTTCCCATGTATAAGTACACGATCATGTACTTTGCCCGTACACTTTTTTGTCTTCACCGGATTCTTTGTTTCTTCTTTTGAAAAGTAAGAAAAAAAATGAAATTCTTTCTTTTAGGTTTGAAGTATATTTTAAGCTTTTAAAACATCTTAGTAGTGGACTCTAATACTCAAATCAAATCCAATATCCAAGTATGTATATTGTATTGCTTGATGATTGTGCTTGTTAAGGTAGTTCAATAAATTGACTAATTACATATTCGGCCATAAACTTGTTTATTGTGTGTGCTTGATTGTGACTAGTAGACCAGGAGTGCTAGCGTTGTTAATGATGATCTTTGTGTGATGTTGTTCCTATGTAGAGATGCATCTAAAAATGATTATAAGTAGGTTTAGGTTTTGGACTCATGGTCTTTTATATTCATGGACTCCTAGACTCATGGATGTTAGGGAGTACCCAACATCATACATACATACTATATATAAATGTATGCTGTTGGGATACTAAGTTAGTAATGTGTTGCTCGATTAGTCTAAATGCAAAGACAATCAATGATTGTTTGCTACATTTGATTTAAATATGCATGTCAATGAATTTCTCTTTTTTGGCTCACGCATTTATATTCGTGGTAGTATCGTACTCAACTTCGATTTACTCTTTTCTCTTTTCATGTTCGAGTAGATCTCTAGTCATGTTTGATCTCTTGGGGTATGATGTTGTCATGGATTATAGGGAAGGCACTAGTGATGAAGACTATGCTACCGATGAGTAGTTTTGAGTTATGAACTTTAGAGATAGAGACTCCTTTAGTTTGCTTAATGATGTGTCTATTTTTTATGACTTGTTTGTCTGCTTAGGCAGGGGCCCAATTCCTTAAGTGTGTTAATTATTGTAAAATAGATGGACTCCTTTATAGTCATATCTAGTTATGGTATTTGGATTATTAGTTTGTCTTGATGTAGTCTGTTGTGTTGATTACATGCTTCTCATGCACGGATAACCTCTAATTTATTTGTGTGTGAATTAGAGTAAAAAAATGCCAATTACTTGAAGATGTAGCAAGTTTTGAGCCTTAGTGTGTCAACTATTAAGAGTGGACAAGTGGCAAGCTGCAAATATCCTTATGTTTAGGGCATTGCAAAATAGTTAAAAAAAAAATCAACATGGTGTAAATTGATTCAGATGAAGTATCAAAGTTTTGCAAAATCCATTTATAGTACCAACATTTATATTAGCTTTCAATTAATTTCTTTAACTTTCCTTAAATAAATTTATTGACATATGTTAATATTTTTCGATGTAATTTACATTTTTTTTTCTACTAGTGATTATTACATCCCTTCTAATGATTGAAGGAAAAAAAAGTTGGAGGAAAGAATCGAGAATAAAGAAAAAAATTTAGTATTCAGTTTCTTCATATAAGATTGTTTACAATTTAGAAGGAAAGAGAAAAAATAAGATAGGAAGATGAATCATTTGGAAGCAAAAAATAGTTAGTTAGTTAGTATCAAATTACTTAAATGCTTAAAAGGTCTCAAACACGTGTCTACAGTCTTTAGAAAAAGAAAATTACATAAATACAATTTAGACAAAAAAATTTACCAAATTAATATCGCTATATTACATTTTGGAATTGTGATACACTATTTTACACATGTATCGCATCACTAAGATGCAATAGAACAACGTACTCAACCGAAAATTTAAGTCGAGTTGTATCGTAATGGTGTCATGTAATATAGATTTGTATGTGTATCGCATGACCAACATGCAATACACATCTAAATAGTTTTATGTATATTACGTATTGGTCATGCGATACACATACAAATTCTATATTGCATCTCTAATACGTGATATAGCAACGGTGATTTAGTAATTATTTTTATCCAAATTGTATTTGTATAATTTTTTTTTAAACTATGGTTAACTTGTAATAATCTCTCTTATAAGAGCTAATAGTTTAATTGGTTTTAAAGGATAAAATAGAAATTTATGTAGTCTTTTTTACATATCCTCAACTTTCTCTTGTTTTCGGAGGGAATGAATCTTACTGAAATATCATTCCTTCCCAACTTTCCTTCTAACTAAACAATAGAAAATAAATGAAATCTCCTTAAATTCAATCCCTTCTAGATTCCTTCCTTCCTTTTTAATTTAATTTATACTTAGTGTAAATGTCTTAAAGAAAACCCACTAAGGGCGGAGCAACAAAAAGAGCAATAAGTAAGTCTATCTACCAGCAATTTAAGACTTAATCTGTAAATTCAAGCATGACATGATTATAAAAGGGTTAATGCAAATAATAAGTAAATCAAACCTGGAAACGATGCAAATTTAAGCATATGTGGGTTCAAGTTTAGCTACCAAACCCATATACAATTTCATTTATTACCCATGCAAGTTAGCAAGTCCAGTTCGACCTGCAAACCCATTAAAATACAATAGTATTGTTTTGTATTCTTATTTTGTTAAAATATAATATTTGTATCTTAATGAAATTATAGAACAATAATACTATCCACTAAAACAAATTGTATATACGTATGACACATAATAAATTACATAAAACATATACAATGAATATATTAATAGACAATTAATTAATTTGCTATAGATATAACATAAGGTAAATCATATCGGAAGGTTATAACGTTTGTGGGTAAGTTTGTTTGAGATCACATCATTTCATACGATTTAAAAATATCATAAAGTTTAGAGAAGTAGGTAAATTGAGGTGTTTGTTAACACGTGTCAACATAAGAAATGCTTAATTAAAACTTAAAAAATCCTACACATTCTCACATGTGTTAATAGAGACCTTAGTTAACATACTTCTCTACACGTTGTGACATCTTTTAAACCACTCAAATATTATGACCTTAAATAAATTTACCTTCAAACATTGTAAGATTCTAGTGTAATTTTCCTGTATAACATATGTCATATATAAACACACAACCTATATATCACACAACATGCAAACCAGATAAAACAAGTATGTGTATAGATATAAAACGCATAAAATGAAATCCATACGTTATGAATACATAATCTATATGATGTATAAAGATTATGCATAAAACATATTATTATAAATATTTAATTTAAAAACAGAGATTGCACATGGAACATTTATAAAGAAGGTAGATTATATGTAATAAATATATAACTTATAGAATATGTATAAAATATGCTTATATGCATCTTAACTCGATGGAATTTCATGTATTTTATGCTTGAGAGTGTAAGTTAATAAAGCGTGTTGAACCTAATTTTTGCTTATGTCTTCATAAAAATTCCAAATCGTATTAAACTTTACCCATTGAATATGGAACACTCGACTAGCTATTCATAGGGTTTTTGTAAAAATTCCTATTCTTTTGAAAACAGTTTTGACTATAGTCGGTAAAATAAAAAACAAACTAAAAATTAATGGGTGGTTTGATTTTCAGTTTGGCCATTGGTAGGGGTGTTCATGGACCGGTTAACCGGTCCATGGCTCTATTTTTTGAACCGGTCCATAATTATCGGTTTTCTAAATGCAAACCGTAACCAGTCCATTATTAATGGTTAACCGCCTTAACGGTTAACCATTTTTTTTTTAATTTTTTCGGATTTCGGTTTTTAACCATTCAATATAATAATTATCCATTTTTTGTTTTACAGCTGATAAATTTCCGTTTGTTCATATTTTCAGAGAACAATGAAGGCATTTTTAATCATCCTTTCAGCCACACAACTTATGTACATTGCAGCCATTCACGGTGCTGCATCAAGAAGAGTTTAGATGTACTGGATTTGTCTTTATAATGTCGTGAGATTGAGGATTGAGGCGTGATTGTGAGTTGACTTGTGAGAGCAAAGCAGCATAACTGTAGAAGGATATGGGAAAGAAATAATTAAATAAAGAGAAAAAGGCTTAGGGTCACGGTGTCATGTTTCACTTCATATACTTATGTTATATTTTTGAAAAAATTAACTAATATTATAAATATATAATTATTGAACCGGTTAACCGTTAACCATTGGTTTTTTTAATTACAAACCGAAACCGAAACCGAAAACCGAAAAAATTAAAAGCCATAAACCTAAACCGAAACCGATGGACTGGTTAACCTAAGTTTTCGGTTTGGTTTTTTGGTTTCGGTTTGGTTTCTCGGTTTGATCGATTTTTTTGAACACCCCTAACCATTGGTCCATGAAAACAAAAAATTACAAAATCCGGGGGCTGCTATTTTAAAATTTGGGTTAATATTACGAATGGTACCCATATAATTAGATACCTAAACTTTAAAAATAATAAATTTAGTAGCTGAAACAACTTTTCATGAACACCAACAGTATCTCAATCAAGTTTTTTTAAGTACTGAATTGATTAAGTTTAAAGTCTTTCAGACACTATTTGATAAATTTCAAAGTTTAAGTACTAAATTAATTAATTTTAAAATTCAGGTACCTAATTACATATTTTACCAAAATCTAGGCATCATTCATGATATTATGCCTCAAGATTTAGGAGAGTTATCTACACTTGTATCGTTTTAGAAACTTGTATAATATAGGCCTAAATTTATAAAAGGAACTTACATTTTAGTTTCAAGTTTACAATTTACAATTTTTGTTTTTTTCAAATAAAAAAGACTAAATGAATCCATATTAATCAGGGATATAAACTACTACTTGTGCCCCATCTTATAAGGTATAAAATGTTAAATTTTATACTTGGAACTTGCTCTATAGCACCTTGTATCTATCTTGTACGTTATAAAACCTATAGGATACAAGGTACAAGGTTTTTTGTGGAACTTGCAGATTTTCTTTTTTATAAAATCTCTACATTTTTTTTTATTTCTTAAACTTCAAATTTAGTACTTTGTATGGTCTCATATAATATGTAAAATCATCTTATTTTCATATATTCACTTTAATAACATGTGGGAAAAAATTGAAAAGTAATTTGTTAATATTACAGGCTTTACAATATGTAGAATCTGTTTATATATGAAAGTTGAAACGTATAACAGCTACATGTGTGACATGTTTATGTGATATTAAACAAAATTGTAGATTTTGCAATAAATTCCAAAATTTAAAACTTTGGAGTTTTTTCTATATTAATTAATGTTAGAAGACAAACAATATCTTTATATAATTTGGAAGTTCTACTTATAGCTGTAATTCTTCTAAAATAAGAATAATAAATTCTTCCAATATAAAGTGGTACAAACCCTCTTATAATAATAATTTTTGGAAGGTAGTCTACAAATAATAATCACGAATAAAAGTGGTTGCAAAATAAAATAAAAATAGAGTATAAGATTTTATAATATTTAACATGGTACATCAAGACACCTAAAACTTGTATAATTTCCTTTATGTTTTCTCATTACAAACATGCTATCGATATATAAAAATTGCAATCAATGTAAAAATAATTTTTTTTTTATATTTTACATGTAAGCTTATTAAAATAAAAACGAATGACGTGATGAAACTTTTTTAATAAAGGAATCAATGATAAAATAAGATTCATTTGTATTTTCTATATAAACCTATTAAAATAAGAATAAAAGACAAAACAAAACCCCTTATAGTACTTTTCATAATAACATATATATCGACATATGGGTGCATACAATCAATGAATAAATAAACCTTTTCTTTCTCATATAAATATGCTCTTAAGTCTTAACACATTAAACATATTATCTAATGATATATAAAATTAAAAAAAATGATACAGTGAAATCATTTTTCTAATTTTCTACACGAACATGCTATAACAACAAGTAATCAATGACAAAATAAGATTCTTTGTATACCTTGCAAAATGCTTTACTAATATAATCAAAATATACAAAAGACAATTTTTAATACGAAACATAGACGGGTAATAATATGCAATTATATATATTCTATAACGAATATATATCACATGTGCATTTAAACGTATTAAAACAAATGGTAAACATAATAAGAAATATATTATATATACATAATGACATATTATTATGTATAAAAAATAAAGGGTTAATGATGAAAATAGTATCTAAACTTTAAAAAAATAATAATAATTAAGCATCTGAAATTTGGTTTTGAACAATTTGATATATGAACAAAGTTTTTGTTAACTTTTTCAAGCATGAAGTTTGATTTTGAGAATTTTGGTGCCTGAACAAAGTTTTCGTTAATTTTGTTGAACTATTAAATTACTCAAAACTAAACTTTAACTACTTAATTGTTCTTTTTGTAAAAATTTAGATACTATTTTTATCATTATCTCGAAAATAAATATGATACGTTAATGAATACGATGCAACAAGTTTCACTTGTTTTAAAGTATAAAACAATGAATCTTATACATGAACAACAATGTATTTTTCTGTACAGGAAATCAATGTCAAACACATTATATTAGCTATACTGGAATTATATACACTTAAGATAAAGAACGAATATATAATGTACATGTCGATTTCAGCAGTTATGCCCTTAAGTTATTACACGCACACACATATAGCTGTCATGTGGCGCTTGAAAAAAAAAAAAAAAAATACTCCAAATGTGAACCAATTAAACCGGATCGAACCAAATTTGGATTATATTTTTAATTGGTTCAATTCACAATTCGGTTCATAACACCGAATCGAACCGTGTTACATATATATATATATATTAAGAAATCTCATGTTCTGTGTCGTTGTTTTTCAGTTGTTTGCATATCATTTTGGCCCAGCCCATTGGCGGAGGTAACCACGTCGAAATAGTTGTCAGGTAAGGGGAGGCTTCGCTCATCACCCCATCGGCATGTTACGTTACGTGTCCTCGAACACCTAAAGTAAAAATCATTTTATTTTGATTAGTTTCAATATCAGTAATTATAACAAGTTATTTCATATTTCAACCTAATCCATTGTGTAACAAAGGAAAAATACATTTAAAAGATGATTTTCCATCCAAGGAAAAAAAAAACATTCACTTATCTAATTAATTTTTTTTGGAAATTTCACGTAATCTGTTTGGATGGTATGTTTTTTTATTTGTATCTATATCAAAACGATATGTATAAATATATATGATTTGCATTTATATTCTATCTATATTTGATCTGTTTGATATTTTATAAGAATTATGAATTATTTTTTTATATCTATTTCTTAATAAATAATTTATTAAAAAAATTAAAATGTTTATATCTACTAGAAAAAAAGTAGCCAAACAGACCCTAAATTTGACTTCACCCCTCGTGCATTATGTTAAGGTTTGTTTTCCTGTTTTCAAGCTTGTCTTCCTGTTTTATCATGTTTGCCAAGCAGTTTTAAGTTAATCCTACATACCAGCTTATTTCATGTTCATGTGAATTTTTTAATATTAAATTTTGATATATATAATTTAGCCTAGAAAAAAAATCAAGATAATGACCAAAACTAAAAAGGTCTTTAGAAAAATATCCTTGATATTATTTGATTAATGATTTATATATCAGAATATTATAAAATTAATAAGAAGATTGATGTATTATATAAATATTAACTTTTAAAATAAAATTTATTGTAAAATCAATTATTTATCTTTATGCTAAGTGATAGTTGCAACCATTTGAGCTTTGAGAAATACTTTGGCATTATTTTTTCATAACAAATGGTTTGAACCGTATATCAAACTGTTTTTTAAGTTCGAAAAACTAGCAAACCGAGATGTGTAATTAGGTTCGATTTTCATAAAAATAACCGAACTGTACCGCACCCACCCCTACTGTCATGAAATAACATGAACATACCACATGTTAGTGTAAATGTATAATACAGTGATAATATACCAATAATACAAAGCACATATATAGTACAAAATATGGTTCATGACTAGTATATACATGCCCATTTAATGAAAGGTTAGCCTTTTCGGATAGCTTTGTGCTATTTATCGCACCTTTTTTGGAATTATCCTACACGACTATAGAAACTTTTGAGAATAAGGGACAATATCGATAATGATCTTGCACCTCTTAAGATTGCATTGTAGCTTTCACTAAAATCTATTGTCATTTAACCATGTCTAAATTCTCTATCATATGCCCATGTCCCCTATTCTGTAGGAATGTTTTTAAAATATTTTTGAGCAATTGCATGCTTTTTACTTTTTTATCTTCTATATAGAAAATGAACCTCCTTTCTTGTCTTTGAAAATTTGTTGTTGTCACTATTCTCTTTAGATTGTGATTTTAAAATTTAGAGTTGAAGTTGTTGGCAACTTGTATTATACATGTTCTCCATTATGCAAACAGTGATTGCATCTAACATTTGTTATCTTTCGATGCTTGTATTATACATGTGTATTGCTCTAACATGAGATACAGTGTTTGACCACCATTATGCAATCTTTCAAGTCATTTTTCACCTTCTTTAGGAACCATGACCATATGTCGCCCGATTCATTATCAATAAGTGCAAATGCTAAAGGGATTATATGATTAGAAACATCCATGTACATGCAATTAGCAAGCAATGAGGATATTTCCTATGTAGAAATGTTCCATCAATACTAATGACCGGCTTACAATGTTTGAATGCCAATATGCATTGCCCGAATACATGGAATTATCCTAATATTACCCCATTTTCCTTCTTAGTAGCTTGGATTTGTCAATCTATATATTTATCTAGGTTAGATCTCTTGATAGTGCTTAATAGTTTTAGCAATTCAGTGTATGATTTGTCCTAATTTTCATTCACGTTTTCAATTGCTATTCTTTTTGTCCTATAAACTTTCCTTGTAGCTTTAGTTAGAAAATGGTACCCTATAGCATGAAAGCTTATCATACGTACACAAGCCAAACATAAACCACTCTCCTTCCTACATATATCCGGTAACAACTGTATCATCTTGGGAGTATATGGTGTTCGACAAATTTGTAGAAGATAAATGCATTTTAGTGTGCTACTAATTTATATAATGATTCAATTAAGGTTATTGACAAGTTTATTGTACATGTGTAGGTTTTTGTTTATCAAGTATCTCTCTATGCTAGTGCAAAACACACATGCGAGTCAATTTGATATCAACTAAATTGTCCCATCGACATGCCAATGGATCTTGAGGTGTAGTATGCATCTGCTAAGCCTTATGTGCTGCTAGATATGGGAAGCTATCGCATGCCCAAATATGTAGAAGAATGGTCACACCCTTTATCTTTGATGTCTCCAAATGTGTTACTTGGCATGGATATATGTACAACCATGCCAGACAAGCAGATGCCCAATTGTAGCTACATATTTTCTAGAAATCCTCTAGCAACAACGAGCACATTAGATGAACCAAGCTAAAAGACATATCTGCAAAAATTAGACCAACTATCAACAAATGAATATATGCTTCGGAGTACCTCTTGATCAATACATCATCAATATCCTCTAATGGATGTGTTAATAGAAGGCTCTTCAACCAAGATATCTTCAACCTTTGTTCTTATATGTGCTTACTATTTTGTCTAACTTCCAACAGGTGCTCACATGACTTTGGCTAATCGTATATTATGGGCCTTATGATTCCTCTGCCATCGATATGCAAGCTAAACTGTAGATGTATATCCTATAGTATTAACTCAACATCCCCAAATGTCATGTGGAAGGTTTGAATCTCGAGTATCCATCTTTCAATCAATACAGTGATCAATGCCCAATCAAGCTATACAAGGGGTAAACATACTACTCCATTAAATTTAACCTCCTATAATTATGGATTTATCCTAGGATCACATAGCTCACAAATGTATGTAGCATTCTTTAAGAATGCCTCTCGACTATAACATACAATCATATTATTTTCCTACAAAAATTAATTATATTAGATATGACAAGATAAGATTAATAATTTTAATAGATTATATAGCGAAGTTGTATGTTGTTCCATCCATATAAACTATGATATATGTGAATGTTGTTGTGTCAATAGTGATCTGTTTGTAACTCTAGGATCCATCCGCATATAAAAAAACAAAACAAAGGTAAAGATATCTCAATTTCTATTAATATTAAGTCCCGGTTTAATTATTCGACTCTAATTTTAATAATAAGTTTTTGAGACTTTACTATATACGTCCATGTGTCATATAGCTATCATCATTTCAATATTCTTTCCTGCTCTCATTACAGTTACTTCGCTTCACTTCCCCGTTTCCTCCTCTATGTTGTTTCTCTCTCCACAACTTTTTTTCTACGAAGATGGCAACAACTATTTGTGCATTTGATTCTGCTCCATTAAATGTAAGCACATTTTCTTTTTATTTGTCTTCAATTTTTTATTTATTCATTTTTTGCTTTTTTTTTTTTCATTTTCATTCTTTTCACAGTAACGCAAATAAGTTTCTTTTCCTTTCCACCTTTTTTTATGCAAACTTTTTTACTGATATAATCACTATAATTAATTTTAATTAAATGACAACAAGAAAAGTTGCTTGTTGTAACAGAGATATTCAATTCTGCTTGGTAATAAATTTGCTTAAGGGTTGTATAGAAATTTACAACAATATTGATGTGGCTATGGTTTGCCTCACCAGCACTTCATTTTTGAAGTTGTAAGTTTGATTAACATATTTATTTATTTATTTATTTTTAATTTAAAGGTGTTTTATTTGTGAAAAAAGTTCATTTACTTCTTCGTCCAAATTTTCCTTTTACACATTTCATGATTTCTAGTCCCATAGTGGTTTTTCGTTTCTTTCTTTCTTTCTTTCTTTTTTTCTTTCTTTGCGAATTATTCAATGGTGTTAGATTCAAGAGTAGTTGGCAGAAACTATAAAATCTTGGTCACACCATGAGAAGAGTCTAGTATTTGTGAGTGTGATAAAAGTTTGGATTATTTTTTAATATAAATATTTGTCGATTCGATAAATATTTATGAACTTTGTTTGAATAATTTTTTAATTAATTATTTAATGGTGTCAGATTTAAGAGTAGCTGGTGGAAAATGATAAGTTTTAACATATGTTGTCTTAAATTATGTTTTCAATGGTCTAGATTAACATTTTAGTGGGATGGTAAAAATTGGTAGCACAAAGATTGAAGCTTTTGCTTATTGAGTTGTTGGAGGCCCCATGGTTCGTATATAAGCCAAATTAATAGACAACAGGTATCGTTTGATATTCTAAGATTGTCTAATCTAAAAAGAAAAAAAGAAAAAAAAAAAAAAGCAATCTTTATGCTCATGATTGTGCTCTTAAAATACTTTTATCCATAGATTATGGTTAAAAAAAGTAATGTGCCAATTGGTGGTCCTTTTATATTAAATTATGGAAGGCATGCGAATTGATTTTATTTTTGAAAGCGGAAATCATTTTTGCCATTGTTGTATGGATGCAATTCCTCAAGGCTAAAGCTTTACAAGTTGCTATATAAGCAGTTTGATAAATTAATCAGTAGGTCGTTTAAGTGTATACATAAGAGTATTATTTCAGTAAAGTGGACATCGTTTATAAAGCAAATTAATTGCAATTATAATTAAAATTTTATGGACTTTGTTATAAATATTTACAATGTATTAGTATTGTTGTTTTATTAATCCTTTTTTTTCATGTAATTTTATACAATTTATGCATTATTCTTAGTTTATTTGTCCAATTATCTTGCATGTAATTAAATTCAGGCATGTTGTTTATTATAAATGCTTATTTTCCCATTTAATTTTTTTATATTTGCAATGCGGGTGTATCATTTGCTAGTTTATAGAATTGCTTAAGATATAAGATATATTATATATTACAACATTTATATATTTAAATGAAACAATAGCAAGACAAAATTTTTAAATCTTATTATTTTTTTCTACTTCTTTGAACATGTTCTTATATTGTAGCCTTGCTTTCTACATCTGTACAATAATTATTATTTGATTAGTCCTTCAAATCCATTTCATTGTGGTATTTTTTTTTTTTTTTTGTTCTTAGTCTTAATTTTTCTCTTACCTTGTCATGTTTCAGATGAATAAATGGCATTACTTCTGTATTTGTCCATATACGACTATCAAGTTTTCCTATAGCTGATGAGCTAGTTCCCTAATAAAATCATCTGTCAAATTTCTACATGGGATCCATTTTTACATGCACTGTGGTTGCAAAGATGCGTAATTATAGTATTTTGAAAGTTTATCTTTTGTTACATCTAAGTGTTTTCTTTAATATATCAACCTAATAATAGTGGCCAACTTTTTTTTCCATAATTTGTCATATATGCTCCTATTCGCACCTCAAATATCCCATTCATTCTGCTAAAACATCACTTTGTGCCAACTAGTTTCCCCCTCCTTTTTTCTATTTTCTTTGTTTTCTATTTGTGTAAGCTTGGCTTTCTCGAATAGCTTTGTGCGCTTTATCATGCCTTTCTTGGAAGTAAGCCTACACGATTATAGAAGATTTTTAGTAAATGGTAGATATCACTATTGATCTTGTACTTCTTAAGATTGTATTGTAGCTTTCACTAAGATTGTTGTGTTTTTTTCATGTATGAATCCTCTATTATATGTCCATGTCTACTATCTATTGGGAATTTTTTTCAAAATATTTTGGAGCAGTTTTTAGCCATTTTTTCATCCCTTCCAAATAGAAGATGAACTTCCTTTCCTGTGTCTCAAAACCTACTACTATCACCGGTTCTTTAAATAGTGATTTATTAATTTAGTGTTTAAGTGTTGGCATTGCGTCTTATACGTAGTCTTTATCATGCAAATTGTGGTTGCCATCCAATATTTTTATCTTTTAATGCTTATACTATACTTATGTGTCGGTATGCTGTAAGACACAACATTTAGCCATCAACATGCAATCCTTCGAGGCATTTTTCCAGCTTCTCCAAGAACCATGACCATGCTACACCAAGTTCCTTATTATTAACTAGTGCAGCTACCAAGGGGCTATATGATTTGAACCATCAATGTTACATGCAATTAGCAAGCTATGGGGATATTTCCCATGTAGAAATGCTCCATCAATATTGATGATCGACTTATAATGTTTGAATGCCTTTATGCATGGCCTGATTGCCTAGAATAATCTTCCTAATACCATGTTGTTTTTCTTTTCAGTTGTTTGCATTTGCAAAGCCACATGTGTATCTGAGCTAGTTTTCTTAATATACAACGGTTAGTAGTTTTGACCATTTGTTGTATTATTCATCCCAATTCTATAGACATTTTCAATTAATATTCTCTATACCCAAACCCTTCCTATAGCTTTGCTCGATACTCCACAACATGAAAGCATATCACGGGTACACAAGTCAACCATTGACCACTCTCCTCCCTACATATACCTAGTAATGACTCTATCATCTCAGGAGTGTATGGTGTCTGACGAATCTATGGAAGATAAATGATTTTTAATATGTTTTGTGTGTGTGTATAATGATTCAGTTAAGGTAACTGATAAGTTTATTATACCTAAGTGGGTTGTTCATCAATTACCTCTCTATAATGGTGCAAAACATGGATGGGAGTTTGTTTGATATCAAGTATATCATTCCATCAGTAAGCTAATGGACCCAAGGTATAGTATGTATTCGAGTCCTATGTAGTGCCAAATATGGGAATCTACCCCATGCCTAAATCTGTAGAAGAATAGTTGCACCTCGTATCTCTAATATCTCTAATGTACTACTTGGCTCAATATTTGTACTACCATGCTAGACAAGTAGGTCCTTAGCTATAGTTGCGTATCATTTTGAAATCCTTTAACAATTGTAGAACCATCACATGAACTAAGCCAGAAGATGTATCTGTGCAAAGAGTGTGCCACTTATCAACAAAGGATGTATGCTATGGTGTGCCTCTTGATAAGTATATCTCAGCATCCTTTAGTAGACATGTCAATAGAAGGCTTTTCAACCAAGACATCTGCAATCTCTATCCCCATATATGATCACTATCTAGCCTTACTCCTAACAAATGCTCACATAACTCCGAGCAATCATATGATGTGTGCCCCACGACTACTTGGCCATCTATATGCAAACTAAACTATCATCCATATCCTATATGCTGATGGAACATCTCCATGTATCATGTGGAAGGTATGGATTTCAGTTTGCCATCTCTTGATAAATATAGTGATCAGTGCCCAATCAAGTATGGATCTATCTTGGGATCATATACTTGCACGTGTCTTCAATATTCTTCAAAGATGTCTCTTATGTGGCATACAATCAAAATATTTTTCTAAAAAAACTGATGATGTTGGATGTGAATAATAAGATTAATAAGTTGGGTAAATTACATAAAAATGTATCAATGTTTGTGGGTAAGTATATTTAAGGTATCAATGTTTTGAGCGATTAAAAAGAAGTATTAATGTTTGGAGATTTATTCATTTAAGATATTAGCATTTCGAGTGGTTAAAAAAATGTATCAACGTTTTGCAAAGTCAATCGGATGAGGTATTAATATTTGACTACTAACTAAAACTAGGGAAACTTAATTGAAAAATAAATTTAAACATTGATACCTTAAATGAACTTTACAAAATATTAATATCTCATTGATTTACTTTGCAAAACATTGATTTTTCTTTTTAACCAATTGAAACACTGATACTTTAAATAGACTTACCCTCAAACATTGATATTTTATAGTGCAATTTACCTTAATATTTTTAATAGATTACGCAGTGAAATTGTATACGTCTCTCATCCATACAAACTTTGATTTATCTAAATCCTGCTATGTTAGTAGTAATCTGTTTAAGTCCATGATCCATTTACATATAAAAAAAAGGAAACAAAAGTAAAAATATATATAATTATTTAAGATATTACATATATTATTGCATTTTATTTAAATGAAACAACACAAGAAAATCTTTTTAAACCTTATTCTTTATCTACTTCTTTAGACTCATTCATATGTTGTGTCCTTACATTCAACATCTTGTACAACAATTTTTTTTTTTTGGTTTCATTTTTCCTTCATATTCATTTCATTATGGTATTTCACTATTCTCAGTCTTCCCTTTTCTCTTACCTTGTCATATTTGAATGAATAAATGGCATTCTTCCTATATCTATCCAGATGTGTCTATACCCTAAAGGTAAAGAAGTACCATTATAGCACAAGAGCTAGTTTTCCCAATGAAACCATTAATCAATTTTTTGCATAGGATCCATTGTTACATGAGTCCTATCTACAAAAGCATGTGAGCATGGTATTTTGAAAGTTTATTGTTTGTTATAGCTGATAATAGTGGCCACCTTATTCTTCCATAATTCATGATATATGTTAGTGTTTGCACCTCAAGTATTCCACTCCCTCTACTAAAAGCAATCACTTTCTATCATGTAGCTGCTCCCTTCCATTTTTCAATTCACTCTATTGGCAATTTAGTGTAAGCTTGGCTTTTTTTAATAGTTCTATTTGCTTTATTGTGCCTTTCTTGGAAGTAGCCTACACAATTATAGAAGATTTTTGAAACAAGGGTGGATACTTGTGATGATCTTGAACCTTTTAGGACATTGTAGCTTTCACTACAATTTGTTGTCATTTGACCATGTTTCCATCGTAACCCTGTGTCCACTGCTCAGTGGGAGTATTTTTTAAAAATATTATGGAGTAGTTGCTTGTTTTTTCCCCTCTCTTTCACATAGAAGATGGACTTCTTTCCTCGTGTTTGAAAACCTATTGTTGTCAGCAATCTCTTTAGATAGTGATTTTAAAATTTAGAGTTGAAGTTGCTAGCAACAGCATTATATGTAGTCTCCATTATGCAAATGGTGGCTACCACCCAACATCTTTTTCTTTCAATGACTGTATTATACATGTGTGTTGACCTAATATAAGACATAACTTTTGTCCATCATCATGCAATCCTTCAAGGCATCTTTTCAACCTTTTCAGGAACCATAACCTTATTGCACCCAAGTCCTCATCGATTAGTGCAAATGATAAGGGGACTGTATGACTTGAACCATTCACGATACATGTAATTAACAAGCTATGGGGATATTTCCCATGTAGAAATGTTCCATCAATATTAATGACCAGCCTATAATGTTTAAATGCCTACATGCATGGCCAAAATTCAAAGAATTACCTTCTTAATATCATGCTAGTTTCCTTCTTAGTTGTTTGTATTTGCTGAATCGCATGAGTATCTAGATTAGTTCTCTTTACAGTGCTTAGTAGTTTTGGTAATTATTTGTTTGATTCATCCCAATATCCATACTCGTTTTCATTTGATATTCTTTTTCCCCTAAACTTTCCTTTTTGATATTACATAAGTGGATGTATCCTCAATTTGCTATCGAGGGCGATAATCTTTCCATTTGGGTCATTTCTTACTTAAACTTGAGAATATTGTCTCATGAAGGTTTGGTTGAGCTGTGATCCTTTTTGTTCTTTATTAGTGCATGTGTAGGTTCTCTTAGCAATTGTAATGACAAAATCAATGTCCCAATGCTTTTGGCTTGCACAAATTCTCCATCTACAATTGCAGGTATGCCTTTCTTCTGAAAACATTCCATACTTTCTTGTCTAACTCTGTAATCGTATAACTATAATGATTCACTTGTGATAGTGTCATTGTATAGACTAAGTCTACTTTTGTTTTAAACCTCCTGCCTTCAACTCATCTTTAAAGCATATGTCTTTAGAATGAAGAAAATCTTCTTCAAATGACACGTAATCGTCATTAACATCCATATTGATGAGAAATGGAAGGTGATCATGGAATGACATTTTGCTGGTTTGTTATTCTTTTTAAGGACCACTCAGTAGTGTTTAATTTGGCATTTTATGGTGTCTTTAGGGGTTTATCTTCATCACAGATCCATCAATGTCAAAGGCTATTTCTTGGTCATCATTTAAATCGCCCCTTGCTTATTAGTTCATTTTCACAATCAATGTCATTTAAGGCCTCTTTATTTCTTTCTCCAAATCATCTCCAATAGGTGGGTTGTCTTTATTTTCTATGTTTGTTGGAGCATTTATAGTCTCATGCAATTCTTGTATTTGAGGTGCAGTGGTCTTGATGCAAGATAGTTTGCTCTTGACGCATTATAGTGACGTCTTTTCCTTTGACATAGAGGTGCTAAAGACATGCCATACCGAATGCCTTAGTAATTACCATAAGAACTTTCACGTCTTCATTATATCTTGTATCTTTTAGTGTGAATTCTTTTGGTCTCCATGCATAAAGTGTTACCTTTCTATGATACATCTCTATAGTGCTTGTATTAGGACCGAATTCTAGCAATTCACAAATCATGATGAAGAGCTTTGAATAATCAATACTAATCTTAACTTTCATATTTCTCACTAGCTTCCTATCATAACACGATCATTCTTGATATTTTAAGATCTTTCTATTGGCATAAACAAAAATTGTGACATGGTTTATCATTTTATCCATTCATCGGCACTAATGGAAATAAATTTTTCGTATTAGTTGGTTGTGCAATAAAAGATAAAAAGGAAGCGATTATTATTATATTATTACAACTAGTCACTATCATTTATGTTTGTAAAATCGTGGGTAAGTCAGTTCTCATGATATGCAAGGTAATCTTCCTATAATGGATTATAGTGTTGAAATGATCTAATAGCTACTTCAATATATTCATTCATAGCAAATATTGCATCTCCACACCTTTATTTAATGCTTAACATGTAGCAGCAACATTGTCTAAAAAGAGTTTTAGATCATTACAGGAGATTACATCAACATAGATTGATATTTAATCTAACTCAGCCCTTGTACTTCCCTTATTACTCATATACCTGTATCTATATCTTTGTGGTAGTTGCAAATAGTCCTTAAGTTCAAAACTAGAAGTGATGGCAACATGACAACAAACTCATTACAAAGGAACAACAATTAACAGTGTCACCTTACATTTAAAAGCTAGGATATGAACACAAGTCACATTATAGAGAATATAAACTAACCTTGCTTTGTCTGATCTTCTTGGAATGTATCAACAATTCGTTTAAAGAATTTCAAGAGTAGAAGTATTGAATTGAATACACCTGATCATGATACAATAAAATTAATAAAAATATAAAAGATAATATACAAAAAATTTATATAATTAAATTAAGAACATGATTGAGAACATTGCAAACCTATAACATAGCAAAACGAACACGTTGAATAGTTGACATTAACGGTTTTGCATATCGAAATCGAGTCAAGTACAATGCTAAATCTGATATAAAGGTTATTTAGTCATTTCATCGGACGATTGATGTGTATTATAATTTTTTCAATTAAATCGAATATAAATTATGTTTTTAAGTAAATTAACATACATGTTTAATTGAAGATGTTGTGGGAAGTTTTTTTTTTTTCCAAAATTGATTAAGAAATTAAAACCCTAGAAATTGCACTTTCATACAAGTTATTGAGAGTGCTTTCAAATTTAAGGATGGAGTGTTCTATGCGTGCGAAGGAAGGAAGAAACAAGTCATGGTATATAGGAAGCATAAATCACACCTATTAAGTGCGATATATTTCTTTTATACACCATTTCATTTAGTGGAAAGATTGGAATTTAGTGAATGTGAATTTCACCTATTAAGTGTGATTCACTTGAGAAATATTAATTGCAACTAAGAAGAGCTATTCACCTGTAATAGATTTATCTTGAATTGTCCTTTATAATCATTCATACATGAATCGCTTGTAGCAAATGTGATTCATTAAGGCAGCAAATGAATTGGAACAGGTACATGCTTGAATCACAATAGCTACATGTGATTCGTATTTAAATTGTTTGTAGTGAATGTGATTCGTTAAGGCTACAAATGAATTAAAATGGGTATACGTGTGAATCACTTGCAGCAAATGCAATTTATGTGCGAATTGCTCGTAGCAAATGCGATTCATTAAGGCTAAAAACGAATGGATAAGTATATGCATGAATCCCATCAATGCATGCATTATAATATTGAATCGCTCATTATAGATGCGATTTAGTGATGTAGAACTTTCTCGAAATTGCATTTTATACAAGTGGTTATTTTGGAAAATTCTAACTCCTATGAATTGCATACTTTAATTCATGAAAGAGATGGTCAATGTTTTATAGAATAACCACCATAAGTGTTATAAAATCATTAATATTTACCGACCACACATTTTACATGACCTATATTACCCATTGGAACTCTTCTTTTTGTAATGAGCTGGGAGTTTTCATCTAAAACTAGCAAACTAACTAGTTTGATGGGCCAAACCCAAGTAACATCAATAAAAAAACTAAAAATAAAAGTCTTGCACTCAGGAGCCACTACTCCAACACTAGGATTGTAAACGAGCCAAGCTTTTAAAAGCTTATACTCAGTTCATTTAAAATTTATTGAGCTCGAGTTCGAGTTGAGTTGAGCTTGAAATTGAGGCTTGAGCTTGACTCGTATAGCTAAACGAACTTTAGTTTAAGTTTAAGCTTAACTCATTTGTTAAACGAGCTCGAGTCGAGTGATCTTTTTATCAAGCCTATCGAGCTTTTATAAACTTTGAATTTAAATTCAAGCTCAACTTATTTAGATAGTCCCTTTTCCATTTTTTTTAAAACCTAAAATATAATATACAAGTGTTATCATAAATAAACATACATAATCATTAAATAAAAATTAATTTTTGTTGTTTTAATTATGGTGTTATATATAATATAATATGTATAAAAATTTACAAATACGCTAAAGAGCTTATTAATGAGCTTAGTTGTGAGCCTATTCAAGAGTTAAATAAGTTTATTCACGAATCGGCTTGTGAGCTTAAACTAAAGTTTGAGCTCAACTTGTTTAAATAAACAAGTTTTACTTTAGGCTCGAGTTCAGCTCGTTTATTAATCGGCTTAGAGCCGCACCGAGCTTAGAGCGAGTCAAGCTTGAACCGAGTCTGAAAGAAGCTAAGATCGAGTACCTTACATGTAGCTTGGCTCGTCTGTGGCTCTAACTAGCACTAGCCTCACTCACACACCATAGCCTTTACACGATGGCACAACGTCACATTACACTTGCGCGGCTCACTATCTGTCCATCCAAGCTCTTGTCTTTTGCCTTTTCAAGCAGACAAATTTTCCCGCCCAAATTCAAAAACACATTTGAATCTCCCAAAACCAAACTGCATTTCATATCATTTACTCCCACTAAACCGAAATCCAAACAAAACCATGGATCAGTTGATGCTAAAGATTTCCAAAATCCTCAATGAAACTCGCACATCCAACGCAACCCACAACCGTAAGCTTAAGGACCTCTTAGCCCTCCGTTCTCAACCCAACTTCTTCTCCG
This sequence comes from Combretum micranthum, assembly GCA_024138025.1. Lineage (NCBI taxonomy): Eukaryota > Viridiplantae > Streptophyta > Magnoliopsida > Myrtales > Combretaceae > Combretum > Combretum micranthum. The sequence goes on from JAMXBD010000854.1 coordinate 498,451, forward strand.
CATTCTCTAAAACCCTAATCCCCATATTCGATTTTGAACGTCGAGCGCCTTCCGTGGAACGCGTTGTCCGCTTCGTCTCCATCTTCGCCGCTTCCTCGGATGACAAGAACCACTCCGATGAACCATCCTTCCTCAACAACTTCCTGCAGTTCCTCCTCGTTGCTGCTGTTTCCGCGAGTAAGACTGCGAGGTTTCGTGCTTGTCAGTTTGTCTCCGAGGTGAGAACTTTTTTCTATCTTTTTTCTTTGTTTTAATCGTGGAATTTGGTGTTTCATTTGATCTCTGGGACTTTTGCACTAAAATGTTTCTTAAAGTTCCTCAATTGAATGCAATTTAATGCTAGGGTTTCACGAAGAGTGAGAGGATTGTTATGGAATTTCAAAGATGTTATCATAATTTTACCACGTTTATGAATTTGCGTTGGCAGATCATGCTCGGGTATCAGTTGAAATTCTATGAAATTGATTATACATTACAAATGATTACCTTATCCTATAACTGACGTCAATTTGTGTCATAATTGTGTTTGTCGTGTCATATTATGTTGGGTCAGTTTTGTCTTATGTTCTTCTTCTTCATCTTTTTTTTTTCCCCTTTTGGCCATTGTTTTGTCTTTATGTTCATCATGTGAGAAGCAGCAAATTAGGATCAGATCTTCTCTGTATACGAACAGAAGAAGAAGAATTCTGAAAATAAGCTTTGTTCTCTGTTTGTTAACTACACCACTAATTGGAGCTTACTATATATATATACACAAGCCTTCACTAACTCCAGCTAACTCCAACTAGGCTATATGAAAGACAAGTGAAGAAAATAAATACAAGCTGATAGAAACTGATATTTACATGTAATCTCTACACCCCCCTCAAGGTGGAGCCGATTGAAGGCCCAGCTTGGAACAAGCATACAAAAGTTGGACTTCAGTAACAACTTTAGTACGAAAATCAGCAAGTCGATATCGAGTGGTATGAACACAGGAGACAAGAAACCAGCAGAAACATAATCTCGAACAAAATGAGCATCAATTGAGATGTGTTTCGTGCGATTATGAAAGCAGGGATGCTCAGCGAGGAGTTTAGCCAATTTGTTATCACAAGAAAGGACCACTGGAAGTGGCAAATCAATCCCTAAATCCTTCAGAATATAACACAACCACAACAACTCCTTAATGATATATGCCATACTTCTATACTCTTCTACAGTAGAAGAAGTGGATACTGTATTTTGCTTTTTGGTTTTCCAAGAGATTAATGAATCACTCAAAAGAACATAGTAGCCTGAAATAGACTTCTGATCCAACATACATGCACACCAATCAGAATCAGAGAATCCACGCAAAGAGAAGGAACTTGAAGATGAATAAAAGAGACTAAGATCAATAATTCCTTTAATATACCAAAGAAGATGGAACAAAGCTTTTAAATGAACACTTGCAGGGTTAACAAGGAATTGGCTAGGCTTTTGGACTGGAAAAGACAAGTCAGGCTGTGTCATAGTAAGATAAAGTAACTTGCCAACGAGCTTTCAAAACAAAGAAGGATCAGACAAATGCTTGCCAACATTAGCATACAAAGAAAGTCCAGATGGCAAAGGAATATGAGTTGGTTTTGCTGCTATCAAGCCAACATCTGCAAAGAGATCAAGAATGAACCTGTGCTGATTCAATAGGATTCCAGATGGAGTATGGCAAATCTCAATGCCTAAGAAGTAACGAGCAAGGCCAAGATCTTTAATTATGAAAGAATCATGTAATTGTTGATTTAAAAGATCAATACCAGCAAGATCATCACTTGTGATGATCACATTGTTGACATAGAGAAGCACAACTAGAAAACCATATGAAGCAATTGTGTAAACAAGGAAGGGTCATGTTTGGATTGAACGAAGCCATGTTGAATAAGGAAATTAGAAATCTCCAAATTCCATTGACGCGAGGCTTGTTTGAGATCATGAAGTGATCCCAAAAGTTTACAAACTTGACTTTGCTTAGCTTTCTGGTAATCTGGAGGAGGCAACATATAGATATCTTCTTCTTCAATTGAGCCATGTAAAAAATTATTATTTACATCGACTTGATGTAAAGCCCAATGCTTGATAGCAGGAACTACAAATAACAACCTCGTTTTACCTATATTACCTACCGGAGAACAGGTACTAGTATAATCTTCACCAAAAATTTGAGTGTAACCTCAGCAACCAACTGAGCTTTATGTTGCTCAATAGATCCATCTTCATGGTATTTAATCTTATATACCCAGCAATAACCTATGACACGCTTGCTAGGTGGCAATGAAGTTAACTCCCATGTATTATTAGTTTCCAAGGTCTGCAACTCCTTGTCCATAGCATGAACCCAAGGCTCATATTGAGAAACTTTAGCAAAAGAAGATGGTTCTTTAGAAACTAACACATTAGCAAGTGAAATCACATAATCCATAAGATAAGAGGTAAGTGTGTGATAAGAAAACAAGGGGTATTTAGCAGATGAAGAAGTGGATTTCTATAATGTGTTGCTAGCCACATGATGAATAGTATGGACAAAGTCATTAAGCCAAGTGGGAGCACGTCTCAAATGAGAGACACGACGAGGAACATTAGAAACATAAAAAAATTTGTTGAAATAGCACGTGGAGAAATAGATGAAGTAGGAATCAAAGGAGAAGAAGAAGAAATATCATGAGGATCAGTAGGAAAAGAAACAAGTGGAAGTGTATAGGAAATAGAAGAACTAACATCAAGTGCTTGCTTAAAAGGAAATATGTCTTCAAAGAACACAACATCTTGTGCAACAAAGACCCTTTTAGTATCATAGCATACAACTTGTAACCTTTCTGTTTATGTGCATAACCCAAAAACACACAACATACACCCTTTGAATCAAACGTGTCAATAGAAGAACCAAGAACAGGCGTAAAGCACAAACACTCGAAGACTCGCAACATATCATAATGTAAAGATGAATGATAAATGCATTCGTAAGGTGTTTTCCATTCAAGTGAAGAAGAAGGCATATGATTGATTAGATAAGTCGTAGCTAACACACAATCAACCTAGAACATCTTAGGCAAACCGGCATGGATTCTTAAAGCTCGCGAAGTTTCTATCAAATGTCTATGCTTATGCCTAACAATAATATTTCATTGAGGGGTATAAGCTATAGATTGTTGGTGTATAATTCCTGAATTAGCAAAGATACGTTGACAGTTTTTAGAAAGAAACTCACCACCATTATCACTTCAAATTGTCTTTGGATAAATTGAAAAATGTGTCTTCACACATGCAATAAAATCAGCCAAAATAGTACAAACTTGAGACTTATATTTCAACAAGTCCAAGTTCCCCTTGAAAAATCATCCACTGTTGTTAAGGAATATGATTCTTCAGTTCTAGCAACCACATGATATGGACCCCATAGGTTCAAACGAGTCAAATCAAACAAAGCACTTAATGTAGTAATACTTCTTAGAAAAGACAACTTATGTATCTTAGCAAATTGGTAAGTTTCATAATGGAAATTATTGGAATTGAAGCGTTTACAAAGAGACAAATGTCCTAGCTTAGACAAGGAAGAATGACCCAACTGGTCATGAAACAAAGACAAAGATAAGGACACATTACAAGTAGAATTTGAAATTGAGTGACCAGTTTCACTCCTCTTGAATCAGGATTGAAGAACATATAATCCACATGTAGTGGCTATAGCAACACACTTGTTAGTTTTTGGGTCATGGAAAGAACATGGATATTGGTTAATAAGAACTTCAAAAGGATAATCCTTTAAAAGTCTAGGAACTCAAAACTAAGTTGTGTTTACAATTGGGTACATATAGGACATTATGTAAGGTAAGATCATCAGTAATGAGGATGGTCCTTAACTCTTGAACTGATTTTGTGGATCCATCAGGTAAGTGTACAAGAATTGGTTGGCTTGAGTATGTAATGGTTCGAAAAAAAGAGCAAAAAGGACACATGATCATTTGCTCCTGTATCAATTATCCAAACACCATTCTCATTTTGTGAACCAACCAAATGAACTAAGGAATGAGACATACCTGCATAATTGAGGCCTGAATCATTCAGATTAATAACTCCAAATCTGTGATAGCACTTATACAATTTGCTGTGGAGGTATTATTCATTCTAGAGGAAGGAAACAACTGTTGCTGTTGCTGCTGCTTCATCATCCTCATAACTTGTGTACAAATTGAGTTCACTAAATCTGAATCTACCATCCTTGGAACATCTTGTGAAGAATGATGATCAAAAGGTGTATCATAAGAAAAAGAGTGTGATAAAGGCAAATCTATGCCTTTCCCAGTAGCATCACCAGAAAAATCAATACTCTTTTGTCCACCAGCAACATGACTGGAAGCAACAAGATTGGAACTGGAATGACTTGCAATTTTTCTCGTTCTTTTCCCTTTATACCAGTTTGGAAACTCAATTATCTCAAAACAAGTATCAATTAAATGTCCTTCTTGATGGCAATGTTTACAAAACATTCTCCCCTTCTTAATGTCTTTCCGATCACTACTTGCATAACTTCTAGTAGAGATTTTGTTTGCTGCAAAAGCTGAAGAAGTACCATCAACTGCTAACAAATTTGAAACTTCTTTTTGTTTTTCAACTAGTAAGACTAAATAGAAGGCCCTACTAACAGATGGCAACGGTTCTGCAGACAATATCTAATTTCGAACCGCCTCATTTGTATCCGACTATCCCATTAAGAATTGCATCAATTTCTTTTATAACTCAAAATCCAACAATCCGTCATTGAGATCACAAGTGCAATAAGCTAATCTTCCACACATACAAGTTGGATATGGATTCATAGCTTGCAACTTGTCCCAATAGCTTAAGCCTATTGTAACATAAGGTAATAGACTGATTACCCTGTTTCAACTTCAAAATTTATGTTGAACTTAAATCATGGACATTCATTGTCCATATTGATCACACCTCTTTCCATAAATTCTTAGCAGATTGTGCAAACAAAAAATTTTGTGACATTTCACTAATCATTGAGTTTAAGAATCCACACCTTACCATATTGTCACACTTAATTCGCTCGAATAAAGTTGCTTGAATTTTCTTCCGGTTTCACAATTGTGCCATCAAGAAACCCTTGCTTAAGCTTTGATGCTAAAGCCATTCTTATTGATCTATTCCATGCAACGAAATTTGTGCCATTGAAAACAATGTTTCCTAAGACCATTCGAAGATTTTCCTAATTAGATAAGTACAAAGGTTCTATATTCGTCACATCCGTCATTGTTGGAAACAAATACATGAACAAACGAAGAGACAGAAACAGAAAAATTGAACAAGACCAAAGCAGCAATAAACGAAGAAGAAGACAGATTGTTACTACACAACCTGCTCTGATACCACGTGAGAAGCAGCAAATTGAGATCAGATCTTTGTGTATGAAGAGGAAGAAGAATTCTGAAAGTAAGCTTTGTTCTCTGTTCATTAACTAAACTACTAACTGAAGCTTACTCTATATATATATATGTATACAAGCCTTAACTAACTAACTCCAGCTAACTCCAACTAGGCTATATGAAAGACACATGGAGAAAATAAAAATAAGCTGATACAAACTGATATCTACATGTAATCTCTACACATCAAGGTATGTCATCCTAATCAGCAACAGTAACAAGTGCTAAGTAACTGCAGATTAGATTCCATGGTTATCTTTCTACCATTATTGGCGAGCTCACAGCGGAAACTGATGGAGAAAATAAGTGTGTTGTCAGGGAAATATTAATACAACTTAAGAATAGCCAAATTTTCATTTCATAAATGACTGACAGGAAGTGGCTACTCTTAAGGCTTTATTGCATGTTCCCAAAGGAAAATGACATAACAAAGATGTACTTACACTACTTGTTTATGTCATAAAGGATTATGTAAAAAATATTTCTTGGCTTGGACGAACATTGCTTGCTTGTAATTGTTCCCATAGACCTTCTTCCTTTTGTACTTTTTAGACTGTGTAGTTGATCATATTTTCTGTTGATGCTTGCAAGATTTTAGAGTCCCTTTGAGCATTTTAAATGAAGTTACGGGAGTTCTAATCTAATGTTTTTACTCCCATTTTCAGAGAAACTGTTTCCATGTAATTGTGCTTTGCTTAATGGCTATTCCTACCTTTTTGTAGATAATATTGCACCTGCCTGATGATGCAGACGTCTGCAATGAACTGTGGGATGAGGTGATTGAGAGCATGATGATTAGGGTTAAAGATAAGGTGCCAGTAATCAGGGTTTTCGCTATTAGAGCTCTATCTCGCTTTGTAAATGATGCTGAAAACAGTGACATACTTGATTTGTTTCTAGAAGCACTCCCATTGGAACAGAGCGTGGTATGAATTAATTATTCATCCGTCTACCACAATTAATCTTGATCTTGTTAATTGAGATTTTCTGGACATGATCTCCTTTACCTTGTTTGTGTGGATTTTTATTTAGAGGTTATGCCTGTTATCGTCAATTATGGAAATACATTTGTGATGTTGTAAAGTGGTATTTCTACTATCTTGTGGTAATTATTGAAGGTAGGACCCGAGGGTGAGCCTGGTGCTTAAGGCTCAAGAATTTCTCGTGACAAATAATGGTTGTTTAGTCCAATTACATTGGTGTTCCTTTGTTAACAAAAAGGGATGATGCAACTATTCTGTACATTGTGGTTTCCCTTTGCAGGATGTTCGTAAGACGATAGTTCTATCTTTGCCTCCGTTAAATGCAACGATACAAGCAATAATTGACTGCACGCAAGATGTGAGTGAGTCAGTGAGAAAAGCAGCCTACTGTGTCTTAGCTAATAAATTCCCTCTTCAAAGCCTTAGGTAATTATCTATCATTCCCATGAGCCTTTATATTTTCTCTTACCTCTGAGTGAATATTTAGGATGCGGATTACTTGTGGAACTTCTATTGTGTGGCTCTTTGTGGAAGCTCTACTTTTGTTTTGTGTGCTTGAATGACTTTTTGCTTTATTTGACTTTACAGAGTAGAAGATCCTTTATGGGAGGATCTTCTTGTAGAAGAAATTTTATTCTATGTTTATCATATTGTTTATGCACGAATGTGCATGTTTTGCTCTTTTATAACAGCATCAAACATAGAACGATAGTTCTTCAAAGGGGCTTAGCTGACCGCTCTGCTGCTGTTGCTAAGGAGTGCCTGAAGTTAATGAAAGATGAGTGGCTTGTGAAGTGCTGCAAGGGAGATCCTTTGGAACTTCTCAAATACCTGGATGTTGAAACTTATGAACAGGTAGGTGAATCTGTTATGGAGGCACTCTTGAAAGCTGAAGCAGTTGGATTGAATGAAGCTGAAAGCATTCAGAAATACATAGGAACAGCCTCAGAGAATGCAGGAGTAGGTGGGTTTAATTCTATATTGCATGGCTACTTTTAGTTCTTTAGCACATTGCAGCTCTACCATTGACCTTCTTATGCAAGTTGCAATTTATATGCATGTTTGGAATCATTCTGAACACAATGTAGGTTTTCTTGCTCAGGATAGGTTGAATTCTGGAATATTTTCCATTTTATCCATCTTCAGTGAAAAAGATTTGCATTGAGTTTTATTGCTGGAATGAAAAAGGAAAAAAAACAAGAAAATAGAAATTTAACCTGCGGAATATTGAATATCAATGAAAGGAATTCCATGATAATTAGCCACCACCACTGACTTTTTAATCATGCATTCTACAACCTGCACTCACTGCTAAAAAGATTTTAGCAATCGCATCTACTCTTATTTTTAATGATAATATTTGATAATTGTAAAGAATCAATTACAACAAATAGTATAAGTACCCAAAAAAATTTTTCTGCAAACAAATGCACCCACTAAAGCTGTCACTTTGCAGCATTTTGTTTTTGGCCATAAAAAAATAGTATCTTAAATTTGCAAATGTTCTCTTTAAGTGTCTTTGCTGTAACATATATAAAGGTAACTTACATGGGCATGGCATCTGGACTTTTCCTTTGGCATTGTAAAGATTGCTACAATGCACACAGATGAGAATATATGTAAGGTCAAGACACGTAATCTAGAAATATTGCAAATTTTACATGTAAAATAAAACAGTTTGCAGATTTGAATTCATGCATCATTGTCTTGTTTTGTCTTTTGCATTTTCTTACTCAGATTGGGAAAAAAATTAATTTTCTTCAATTTCACGTCCAACTACCTCTGAAATCTTGTGCTTTTGGTTTATATTGGAAGAGTTTTTTTCCCTTTTCTTGTTGATTGAACATTGGCTATGGAAGTGAGAAGTTACAGTTATCATGTGGGTATATTTTTTGATATTTAACTGGCTTATATTTTATATCTTTGTTTTGCGAAAGTTGCCTAACAAAAATTGTGATAGATCATTCCCTTAACAAACTGAAACTTTTGTTGGTTTCTTGTTCCCAAAGCACTAAAAATGTCTGGGCATTTTAGTGTGAGCATGTGCTGTATTAAAAGGATCATACAATAATCTGTTATAAGATTCTGAATAGGCAGTGATTTAGTGTTGCTTGATTAGTGTCTCTTAAGTTGTGTGATGATAAATTGTCTTAAAGCTTCTTGTGTGCTTCAAGATGCCATCTGAATTTATTAGAACTAATACGCATGTAGGTATGCTAGTATTCTGCTTTCTAGCTAGTGAATTCTCATATTATAACTTTTAAATGATGCCTCTTATTAATAAAAGTGATGTTTTATCGAACGGTTTTAGGAAACCCAGCTGATAGTGCCCAAAATATCCAACTTATGGAAGCTGAGGCTGCTCTTTACTGGAGAACTGTTTGCAGGCATTTGCAGATGGAAGCACAAGTATGGACCTGAACTTTCTTTTCTGATGCTAACCTGGTCTCCAGATTTTTGACTTTCTTCTGGGATATTTGATCGATCTATTGTATTTAATTATTTTTAATTGGCTTCTCCCTTTAGATGGCATGTTCATCTTGTATACTATTTAGAATCTATGTGGATGTAAGATATATTCATTTTGATGTTTTTGAAGTAAATCTGTATACATTGCCAATTTACACCAGTTATATTAATTTCAAACTATAATACATTGCTAGGAACAAGTTTATATTTTTAGTTGAGTTGGAGTTCCTATCCAATTTCACACAATAGCTTGCGGCTAATCCTAAATTTGATCTTTGTCATCATATGACTCCCTGTAAACTAGTGTCAATTGAAAGGCTCTAACAATTAGTCAACTTCTTTGCACTTGAGGAAGGTGCAATCTAGATTATAATCAATTATAAAATTCATTTGATTTTTGCATATTTACAATGAATACACATCAGGAAAAAGGCTCTGGTGCTGCAGTGTCAACTGGTGCTGAAGCAGCAGTATATGCAGCAGAAGCTTCAGACAAAAATGAATTGCTTGATCGGATTCTTCCTGCAACAATTTCTGACTATCTTGCTTTGGTGAAAGCTCATATTGATGCTGGTACCTATGTTTTGTCACTCAAAAGGAATGTGTGTTTGTTTTTCCTGAATTTACTGATTCCAATTCTAATTTGCAGGGCCAGATTATAAGTTTGTTGCACAGCAGCTACTGTTGCTTGGCTCAATGCTTGATTTTTCTGATGCCACAAACATGAGAGCTGCTGGTGCTTTTGTGCATGACTTACTGGTGAAACCTCTTGAATATGAGATGGATGAAAATATGAACATGGTTGCAGTAGGAGATGGCATAAACCTTGGAGGTGACAGAGAGTGGGCCAATACATTGGCCTGTTTTGCTAAGAAAGTTCATTCGGGTTCTGGTGAATTTGAAGAAGTGGTTCTTCAGGCAGTAGAAGAACTTGCTCAACCTTGCAGGGAAAGAACTGCAGATCCTGTGCAATGGATGCATTGCCTTGCCCTGATTGGCCTTCTCTTAGAAAACGCAAAATCCTTCCGTTGTATTCAAGGCAGGGCTATTCAGCCAGATGAAATACTTCAATCCTTGTTACTTCCAGGGGTACAGATATAAGTTTTTCTATTTTATTTCTCAACATTGCTTATTGCTTTCAATAAAACTTTCCAGATCATATGTATCCTCTTGCAACCATGTATCTTTTTGATACATGGGGTCCCCCAGTTGACTGGGCTGCAAGGATGTGAATTTCTGATTCAATTGCATTTCCAAAAATTGTTTTAGATAGTTGCAATTTGTACCTTAAGACAGCCAATACCTAAGCCACTTTTTCAGGATCAATGGAGTTGATATCGAATCTTTCTTGATTTTACTAAGTAGCCAACAATAGGTGTTTGTTATTATGGTTGAGATGTCTTAGCGTCATGAGGCTGTGAATCCTCATGTATGCTGCCCTTTCATGAACTCCTAACTTTTATGGTATCTATTAATACAATCTGCCAATTAAATGACTAGGTTTTGGTATTGAGATGCAGGCAAAACATGTCCACCTGGATGTGCAGAGGGCTGCTGTGAGATGTCTTGGTCTTTTTGGGTTGTTAGAACGCAAACCCAGTGTCGAGCTACTTAAGCAGTTGAAATTATCTTACATTAAGGGTCCTCCTCCTATTAGTAGAATGTCTTGTCAAGCATTGATGGATTTGGTAATGTGGCATGGTCCTCAAGAAGTTGATGGAGCCTTGGGAAACGATCCTGTAGAGTCACAAGATGAGGAGAACACCTTTGTCCCTGTGAATTTCTCAGATGAGGATGGAAGTTTGAATGTCGATATACTGGATCTCCTCTATGCTGGATTTGACAGAGATGATTGGACTGCCGAAAATGATGAAGATGAGTCTGTCTGTGCTGTGCTGGGGGAGGGGTTTGCCAAAATTCTTCTTTTAAGTGCTAAATTTCAAAACCTAAAAGCTTCATTCCATTGCTTGCTTCTAGCAAAGCTCATCTTCCTGTACTTCAGTGATGAAACTAAGGACCTACATCGGTAAGAATTCTATTCAGAGCTCCATACCAAGGAATCTTTCCGGAATTTGCATCCATCTTCCTTGCTCTCTTTTTTTTTGTTGCTGTCCTTCCCAGCCTCTTCCCCCTTCATTTTGTATTGTTTATTGTTCTAATTTTCTGTTACTTAATGCAGTCTGAGACAGTGCTTGTCTGTGTTCTTTGAGCACTACCCTTCAATCTCAGCTAATCACAAGGCAAGTAGCTCAGCTGTCGTGTTTTTCATATCTTACTGCTGGAGTTGAGAAGATTTAACTTCCCTATGTGTGTGAATTATAACTCTTGTTAATGCAGGAACATATATCCAAGGCTTTCATCCCAGTCATACGGTTGATGTGGCCAGGCATTGATGGGAATGTTGGTGGTAATCCAGTAATGATCTCTAACATGCGAAAACGTGCAGTTCAAGCTTCACGCTTTATGCTGCAAATGATGCAGACTCCTTTGTGTGTGAAAGAAACTGAAAAAAAGGATGAATGTGGTGAGACGGAAACTGCCAATACCCCAAATAATTCTGTGAAAGCCCATGAAATGGAAAATAGCTCCATTCAACTTACACACCGGGAGGATGGGCTTGCGATACGATTAGCAACTGAGGTAATTTGGTTAATGAAAGATTTTGTTTTCATTCATTTTTGTCTGTTATCATTGAGAGATCAGATGCTGCATGTTCAATAACAAAAAATCTAGTCAGTTGGCTCAAAATTGATACTTCTCTCGACTGTAATCCTGTATAATATTATCTTATAATGCTGGGTGCTAGCTTTTCCTTATTCTATGCTTGTTGAAACAAACGGAGTTTTGGCATGTTAATTATTTAATCTAGTTTTAGATCACATACACACATAAATAAGAAATAAACAAATAAGGAGAGGAGAGAATGTGGTACATAGATTCATCATGGAAAACCCAAAACAACTGCTGCAAAAAACAATGGATAAGGCTGCAAATGGATCTACTGATGCAATAGAATAGATATAGTGGCTCTCAAACTACTTAGAGCAACGCTATCACTATCACTATCAAGTCTTCTAGTATTTACATTTCTCTGTCCGCCTCCCCAAATTACTATAACAAAATATATGAACTACAAAAGCTCCATCTTTTGAATAGAGCAAAAGAAAATAATCGAAATACCTTGCGGTGTGAAAATTTTCAGCATTGTGTCTGCAAGCAAATTCCAATGTATGATACACTATGATTAGGAAGCTTGAACTTCATCCATAAATAGGAAATGAACATAGAAATGGGCAACAATGTTGCTAGAGAAGTTTTATTACTAGTTAATGCTAACTGGTTTAAGCAGCTTTTTTTCTTATTTTTTGGACTTAGGTGGCTGGTTTCTCCAAGAAAAAGACAGCTGCTGAGAAGTCATATATCTCTGCACTCTGCAAAACACTTGTCTTGATTAACTTTGAGCTATCAGAACAAGAAGTGATCAAGTTAATGCGGAGGCTCGTGAGCTATGTAACTGAAGCTGTGGCTGCAGAGAAGGATCTCTTAAAGCATTTGAAGCAGTTTGATGAAAGTTTAATAGAACTGGATGGGCATCCGGATCAAGAGTTGCTGCAAGAACAAGCTGATATTATTTTGAGTAAGATCCTTAAGAAAGTAATTGTTTTGTGTGGCTTCTTTTAGTATGCTTTCATGAGATTTATTCCTGACATATCATTGAGCTTGTGTGCACGAGTCTTTTGTGTGCTTAGCTGTAGAAATTGTATAAAGTTAAGGCGTTAGTGTATTTGGAAATCTAGGGCTTGCATGAGTTAATGGAGGAATGGCATCATAGAAATTATTTGTCCGGAAGCTTACATTTTATGGTTTAGGCCATTTGTGGATCTAATTTTTTCAAAGGGCGGTTCACTTCCCTGACCAGTAAAGGCGCAAACGCTGGATCAACATATAAACTTACTATGGCAACAGTTATATTGGAGTTCCTAACATGTATACTGCTCCTATATAAAATAATTATCAATATATAAATTAAATCAAATTAATTACCAATATACCACATCAAAATCGCGTTTGATAAACAGGATATGTTTTTTTATATATAAATCGCGATATGCACACGCAATAAAATATTTCACTACCATTGTTATATTACGTGTGTAAAAAGCGATATGCATATATTGTCTAAAAGAATCACGATTTAGCATGTATATCGCGACTATTGTGATATATGTATGAAAATAATATGTATATTGCTTCTTCTTTTCGCGATATAGTTGTGGTATTATGATTTTTGTATATCCTATTTTTCAGTTGCGATTTAGCAACTGTAAATTAGTAATTATTTTCATATAGACCTTAAATAAGTAATTAATTTTCATAAGTATCATACACTGAATTATTTTGTGATTTTCATTTGTCTAATTTTTGGATGTGAATATAAACAGGACGGCTAGATCTTGATTTTAAGCTGGACGTGAGTGCTTCAGTCCCTGTGCTACAGACACCAGCTCCATGCTCAACCAGACCAAATCGTGCAAGGAGACGAGCAAAGCAGGAAACTTCATCCTCTGATGAAGAAATTTCACCGACCTCTGTCGCCCCTGCTGTTCCAGCTACAGTGAGTTCTCGATCGCAAAGAGCGAGCAAGACTGCTGCCCTTACCAAGATAACTGCTAGTAAAATTCCTAAGGTCCATGAAGAAGGGGATGAAGATGAACAATCCTCTGATGTTACATCCGAAGAGAATTCTGAAGAATCTGATGGTTATACAGAATGAGAAACTGTACGGTAGAAAAATTCCTTACAATCTGTAATTTTAAAGTTTTTTAATTCGGTCAGCAGTTTAATCTGAGTGCCAGAGCCGCTGAATCGCGCACTTCCAATGTACTTGTTGGAGGATCTCATTGGCGAGCATCCAGTGTGAGTTGAAGTTGAACCTACAATGATTGTTGCTACTTCTCTTTGTACAAAGGTGAAGGTTATCTTGATAACTGGAACTAAAATAGTGCAACTGTAAATTTTTCTGAAATGTGTTTGAGATGTCTTATTTGTTGATTTTTGGTCTCCACTTTGTTCTTGTCTCGTCTCCGCCTTTGTGGGTGGCGTGGTATGTTGCATGTTGGCAGTGGATTTGTCAAACTATATCATGGGAAAATTCATGTATTTCCAGTTTCCTGCGTATTGCTATCCGACTGTTACTTCCTCTGCTTTTGCGTAGTTGTCGAAAATTCAGGGTGCAAAGAAGGCATGTGTAAAGTAAGCTCTTGAACATCTGGTTAATATATTAAGCGGTCGGAGCTGAAGGTTCTTCCGTTACACTATTCGCTATTGAATGTTGGGAGAAAAGAAAAAGCCCTAGCCGTAGAATCTATCACGTTTGAAAAACAGAAAGATAGATGGGTGATCCTCAAATCATCCAATTTTGGCTACAGTTTTGGTGTTAAATAAGATTATAAAACCTTAAGTAGTGCTGTATGTGGCAAATGGGTGGCTTTGGATTATTCAACTTTAGCTACATCCCTAATGCCAAATAAGATTGAGGAATCCTTATAGTAATACATGCGATATTGGATGAGATCTCATAATCTCATTTGGTACATCCTTAATAGACCACTCACCTTTTACTCTTGAAAATGAGTATAGGGTTGATTGAATTATAGATGGGTCTGACACTAAAATGACATAGAATCGGTGAAACTTGGTTTCAAATTTGTGGAAATAGGACTGTTCCAACTAAGGCTAGTTTAAGCCGGACTAAAGAAATTGGTGGGTTGGCTAACTTGAGGAATGACCTTCCTTTGATAATTTAATTTTAGAATTAAATAAATTTAAAGCGAATCATATATTAAACCCTAGAAAAGTTAAACCAATCAATCTTATTTAGCATGATTTTATATTATAATCTCTCATTTCATTATTTTGCATCTTGTTATAAATTCTTAATTCTACGCAACAATCCATCAGCATGTGGTAATAACATCAATTTAAGGTGTTCTATCTTAAAGTGTCGAATCAAAGCTATGTTTGATTTTTCATCATTGTTTACCATTGTGATTTGCTCTTGTCAACTCTTTGAAAAATCATGAATTCTATTTTTGTCGTGAAAAATTCTTATTGTTAAAATCTTGTGGTTGGTCCTTGAATTCTTAGTTTTATACCAACCAATAAGGTTCTTTACCATCAATCCACGAGACTCAAGATTTCATAATCTCTTCACCATTTGTGATGTCTTATCTTATTCGTTATGCTACTGATGATTTTTGTCAAAAAGCACTAAAGAATACTATTGTTTTATGATAAAATTTCAAAGAATGATTAAGAAAAGATTTTATAAATCTTTTATCCTTCGAGAGGATTTAGCTCATGAAACACCCTAAATTTTCACCTAACTAAGTTAGAACTTCTATAGTTGAATAGTATAATAGATAGTAAATTTTGAACTTGAATTTGATCTTTGTTTAGATGGTTTACATGAATGAAACAAATAAACAATGGAATACGATTAGACAACTTGATATAATTTAATTAATAAATAGATTTAATTGAAATTGAGATTTCAAATATCCCTATCAAATTATCTATTTGCTTTAATTACTAATTTCATGAATTGAATTGCTCAATTCTTTTCCACCATCAAGTTCAAATTATCAATTTCAATTCCCTAATTTGTCTTGCTAAATTTTAGTTATTGAAACTTTAAATAGAAGCCTAAAATCAAGAAACCAAGACCAAGCCAATCTAAGAAGCCCAACAAAAGCCCAAGCTCATAACCCTTATACGTATCTTCTTTTAATCCCAATGCTTATCTTTTTCTTTTCATTTTGCACCTACTACCTTTTCTTCTTCTTTTTTTCATTTTTCTTTCTTCTTTTCTCTTCTTCTTCTTCTTCTTCATTTTCACTTCTCTTTCCCTTAGTATATCACCTCAAATCTCAATTTCGAGGAGATCTCAAATGAAATTTAAGATATAAACTAAGATGGAAGTAGGAATATAAGCAAGTAGAAGCTACATCAACTATAAAAGAGGAGTAATAGTAAAGATCAAGTTACTTAAGTTTTCTAAACATGTAAGTTGAGTTATTTTTTTTTAATTGATTGTTGTGAATGCATGTAAATGTTGAATTAGAGTTAGATGTATGTAGAATTTATGTTAATATTGATAAACTAGTAACATATAAACTTATAAGCTAAAAACCAAGGTTATGTATATGTATGTGTGAGCCGAATGTTTGATGAAATGATTTAAGGAAATATGAAATAGAAAATTGATTAAGAGTGCTAGATAGATATGAAGATGAGTTTGTATGATGATGTCGAGAATTAAGATGTAAAACAAGTAGTTAAATAAGTTAAGTTAGAAGAATCAAATAAAGGAAAAACGTAGAAAAACAAGATCAAGGTAATGATCACAGGCGTGATCCATCTCGTGATGATCTTTGTTTTGAGAAGTTTAGGCCATCAAGGGTGTGATCAAGTATGTGATCTCCATTGATCGTTTTCTTACTTTCAATTATGAGCGTGACCAAGGTCATGATTAAAGATGCGATTGGCATCACAACTTAGATCACGATTGTGATGAGGGACATGATCTCCTCTGTTTCTTTTATAAATTGGAGATGCCTTGATCACGAGCATGATGATGCCCATGATATTGATCATGGTCATTTTCACAGGCGTGATTGTGCTTGTGGTAGAGATTGGGGAAAGTTTTAAAGGCAATCGAGGGCAAGATTTGTGATCGCGATCTTATCACGGCCTAGACCATGGGGCATGATCTTCTTTGATCCTATTATTGCCCTGGATCATAGGCGTGATGAGGCCAGTGATGAGAATCACGGCCTCCTTCACGGGCGTGATCATCTCCCTGTGTATAGAAAAAAAAAAAGAAAGAAAGAAGGAATGAAAGGAAGAAAGAATGATAAAATTAAATAGATAAATAATGAATAATAGATATGATATGTTAGTATTGGTTTAATTAGGAATGGGTTCAGTGAATTAATAGGTTTAGTAACTAATTCGGTATAACATGGAACTTAAGTTTGTAAAATAAACTCAGTTAATAAATCTAAGTTCAACCTTACTAAATGGACTTTAATGAGCTAAAATGAATTAAATTGATTAATTTTTATCAACTTGGCTTAGTAATTGAATTAAATAATTAATCCTAGTAAACTTGACTAAGACTAAGTTTACATAGGCTTAATAACTTGTAATTGGCTTAGATGTGAAATGTTAGGCTAAACCATGGTTAATATGGAGTGCATGTTGTTTCAAATGTTTTTCTTTTCTTTGGAGGAAAAAGAGTATTTTGAAAATAAATAATATGGTGATGCTTTTATAAACAAATGTTTATAAACAAAGGAAAATAAATAATTTAATACATAGTGAAGAACTGTCGTATTTTGGCATAGTGATTTTTGCAACTATGGTGGGATTCCTACTTAGTTTTTGATCAAATAGGTTTATAAAATAAGTTTAATGTAAGTGGATAATTTATTTAATTGCTTATAAAGTTTAAATTCTTAAATAGATAAATCGATGGTTGATTTACCTCCTACCTTGCTTTGGATTTTAGACATTAAGAGAGGTACGTAGTGACGTGCTTGTTGTTTGTTAGGATAGATATTTCTGATGAACTAAAACTTAAAGATAGCCTAATTAATGAGTGTTAATTGTGCTTATGTTGTTGAATTTGGTTTGGAAAGTGACAACCTTGTCCAAAGCTGAGCACGTTAGTTAGACACTTAGGCTACCCCTTACCATAATGCAGTGGTATTTCATGATTCAACGGCAATTAATAGGTGGCTTAATGAGAAGCCGATGGGGTAAATGGTATTGGCATAACGTTTGATTATGCTTGGAAGGAAGTAACATAGTTTAGTTCACGTTTATGGGATCGATTGAACCAAACGATTATAGACTGAGATAAGTAAAGCTGTGTAACAGTTGTGAACTCTAATGAGACTATTTTCTTTTTCGGTTAAGATATAGGAGATATAAGTATCTGGGCTGCTTATATTAATCTCTTGAGTAGTTACTATTAATTAAGACTCTCGGGTTCCTAAAGATTATTTTAGAGTGTGAGTGCTCTAGTATTGCTTGTTTCATATTAATTTAAAGATAATAAACTATTGTTGTTACATTGCATTAGTTTAAGCTTGTGTGTCATCTTTTGCTTGTTTTGCTGTGTATTGGGCGTCAGCTCATAATTCTTTTCTTTCCAGGTGATGGTTTGATGATGATGATGATATTGATGATGGTGATTGAAGCAGGTGTATAGGATGAATTTGAAGGAGTTTGTTGAAGAGTGATACGAGTTGGGATTGATGGCTTTTGTTTTATTTGTTTATGTATGGATTCATCTTTTTAAATGTTGTAATTCTCTAAGGGCCTGGTACAGCTCAAATGTTTTTCAAGAAGCTTTTAAAGCGTCATTTTACCATCAAGAAAGGTATATGAGATACCTGATGGTATTATTTTATTTGATGAAAGTTGATCTACTCGTGTGAGTAGAAAAAGAAATGTTTTTGTAAAATTTGATTTGTCACTGCTAAAGCTAGTCATTTCTAAAACCTAACTAAATGATTTCAATAATTTAAAACCGGCTAGCAAATGTTTGCAATAAACATATCTTTTAAGGAAGTCTGTACGTCTATACATAAAGTATTACACGTGGTGACTGTACATTCCTTGATGTAATTTTTGGGGCATTATAGCTTGCCTAATATTTCAAAAGAATTTTGAGATCGTCTCAAACTCCAGTAGATAAGGATGGTTTAAGGAAGATTCCTATTTAAAAATGAGGTATCTTAGCTTTAAGAAGATATAGATGGATATGTCATATTTTGGTTGGTTTACCACAGTACCCTTGATTATAAAATATTTTTAGGGTATTTCACCATTAATATTGTTGACTTCTTGTCACTTACATACACCGTTGCGGTGGTAGTGGCATGCATTGGTATATTAGATATAGTAATGATGATGATAGGGGCAATGGCTATGTGAAGGCCATATATGCAATAATGTAGTGTAGTTAATTGTAGCGATCACAACAATGATGGTGAAGTTGTGGCAGTTTTGTCGTGTAGTGAAATGATATTGGTGGTAATGCTTGTGTTTAGGGTTGTTGAAGTAGTAATATTGGTAGCAAACGTGGTGTATTAGTGGTGGCGGTATTATGGCAATAATGCGGCAATGGAGAATGGTGACAACTAACATGTTGCTAATATTGTATTAATGGTAATGGTAGTGATAATAGTGAAATTTTGGTGGTGTTGGTGATCCTGAAGTGGTTGTAAAGGGGTTGAATGGATTTATAAGATTAAAACCAATCTATATGGCTCAATAGAAAATTACAAAGATCACTTGGTGGACGAAGATTATACTCAAAAGTATGTTATTTGATTAAGACAAACATTACATTTAGTATCCAAACTTTACCTATTTTAACTAACCACTTGAATAAAAGTGTAAATTTACAATTTACAAAATTTTTGACATTATTTAAATATTTATGCAGGGTAGTTAATTGTAAAAATTAGCAAAATTCATGTAGTTGATCTTATAAATTGGCAACATTTAAGTAGTTAATTGAAAAAATAAACAAAATTTCATTACCAAACTGATACATTTTAACTTTAAGTAATTAATTGCAATAACATTACTTGACAGTTTCACCATTTGATCACGGGGAAACTTGTGCAACTATTAGTAGGATAGCTCTTATCGAGAGTCCCTTTATCATTGCACCTATGAGAAAATGATTACTTCATTAAAAGGATACCAAACATGCCATTTGGAACAATGATCTAGATGAAGAAGTTTATACGTGTCCTCCAATTGGTTATGTTCATACTTTCGATCAAATTTGTTTTTTTTTTTTTTTGGTAAAAAGATGTACTATTATATACGATAAGGCAAAAATACAAAAGATTCATCCAAGGGAATACACAATCCTTCCTAGAGCAGAGACAACACTGCTTACACTAAGTAGTACAGAAGTACGTCTTGTCCGAGCATATACATTATTTACACTTGATACAAAAGTTTGTGAAAACAAGGCAGAGTAGTCGGCCAGAAAACTTCATCTGCTTGGATGCCTTGAGCAAACTGGGCAATGACATCGACTACTTGGTTGGCTTCTCGTGGTTGGTAAGTGATCTTAAAATCCATGAAGTGTGATAGCCTTTCCCTACAAATTGAGAGGACATTAAAATATTTGATGTGAATGTTAGTGGAGGATGATAATAGGAACACAATAGCTTGTGAATCAAGAGAAATGTCAAGATAAAAAATCCATGTTGAATGCATAATTCCAATCCATATGCTACTGCCCATAATTATGTTGCAAAAGTTCCATGGTCGAAATTTTTCGCCCATATCCTAACAACTAGTCGCCTATGGCATTTCGAACAACAACTCTAATAGTGGCCAGGTGATTAGATGCTAAACATGAGCCATTTGTGTTGAGTTTGTAAAAACCCGGTGTAGGAGGAGACCAGACGATTGAGACATGAGTTGTGGTATATAGTTTCTGCTGATGATGGAAGGTCCATAATTCATGCATTGTTCGGCGTGAATCGGAAGTAATGTCATTTGAGGAACATGTATTATGGAAGATGAGGGTGTTTCTAGAGAACCAAATTCGCCATGGGTGAAAGCAAACCTGAATCCTTTAGGTGG
The DNA here is from genome assembly GCA_024138025.1 of Combretum micranthum. Lineage (NCBI taxonomy): Eukaryota > Viridiplantae > Streptophyta > Magnoliopsida > Myrtales > Combretaceae > Combretum > Combretum micranthum. The sequence goes on from JAMXBD010000854.1 coordinate 519,029, forward strand.
AGAAACGTGTTGGACTTCGATTTTTGTAATAAGGCGATTGCAATGTGCCCAATCTAGAAAGGAGGACCAAGATGAGGTAATGGCAGGGAGAGGTACTTGTAAAGAGGCATAGACTGAGGCTAGGCATGGGCAGGTGGCTAAGGCATAGAATATAGTCTCTTGTAACTCTCCACATCTTGGACATTGTGCATCAAGATGAATATTTCTATTACGCAAATTGACAGTGGTCAGAAGACTATCGTGAAAAATCCTCCATAAAAATAACTTGATTTTGGGAGGAAAAAATAGATCGCCACAACCAACTAGTATAACATGCAGTTGAGGATAAACTTCGATCCTAAAGGCTATCATAGATGCGGCGGATACTCGGGTACAACCTTGAGGTTGAAGAAATCATTTTTTCATCTGGATATGTAAAACGTAGGTAGCATGGTCTAAAAGAGGAATTTAGAAATTGTGATATCGGGAAGCCAATGAGGGCCTCATTCCAAAGATGGTCTGATATCTAACAATTGGCTACTTTAAGTTTTTCAGGTGCGATCTGTAGGGGACCATATAAGAGCTTTCTCAGAGGAGCAAGGCTAACCCACCAATCATACCAGAAGGAAGCTGAATATCCATTGCCTAGCATGCTGAATCCATTATTGTTATGCCATTAGGTAGCTTGTAGAATGTCTTTGCATAAAGCCGATGTGCTTAAGTTTGATCGATGAGGGTCGGTTAGCCGCAAATGGCAATACTTAGCATTGAGTAAAGAAGTCCATTGTACCTTTTGATTTTTCCAAGTATATCACCGACGTAAGGTACAAGCCTTATTTCTAAGTTAAAGGTTCAATAAACCCAAACCTCCCTCACTCCTTGGTTGGGTTATTTGTGCCCAAGAGATCCAATGCGTGGTCCGATCTTCTCTGGTTCCCTATCATATAAATTGATGAATAATACGGTCTATATAATACAATAATCGAGCTGGCAATGAAGCGGCCTGTATATAGTATGTTGGCAAAGATTATAAGACTGCTTTGGCAAGGACAACATCTAGTCATACTTAAATGTCTAGATTTCCAACCTTCCAACTTAGTTTGAAAATTCTTTAATAGGAAGGAGAAGTCAGAGTATTTAGGTTTGCCTCCATTTGTTAATGGAAAACCAAGATACTTCCCAAAGGAAGTGACTTTCTTAAAGTGAAAACATTCTAAAATGGCATCTCTGATGGGTCTTGGGATAGCTTTTGAGAAGAGGATTGCGGTTTTATCCAAATTGATGTTAAGGCTAGACACTTGACTAATTCCCTCAGCAAGGTTTGGATAGTCAATGCATTTTGGGAATCGGCTCTAGCAACCATAATAATGTCATCCGCAAACATGATGTGTGATAAGGAAAATTGGGAGCAACGAAGTGTAAACGGTGTCTAATTTCCTAGCTGAATCTGATACTCTATGGCTTGACTGAGAAACTCTAGTCCTAAGATGAATAAATAAGGAGAAAGGGGTCTCCTTGACAGAGGCCACGACTAGGCTGAAAAGGAGGAGCTGGACTATTATTGATCAAGACTTCTACGTTAGTAGTAGAAAGACAATTATCAATGAGAGTGATCCACCAGTTAGGAAAATTTAGGTTTTTGAGGGCCCAATGTAGGAAATCCCATTCAATACAATCATAAGCTTTAGCTAGGTCAAGTTTTATCATCATCCACTGTCCCACTAAATTTTTCTTGTGAAAGGAATGAAGAACTTCATTGATGAGAATGATGTGATCAGTGGCTTTCTATCCTTTAATGAAACCAGCTTGAGCAGGGGGAATCAGAGTATCAAGATGAGGTCAAAGCTGGTGGATTAATATTTTTGTCACCACTTTATATAAGGTCTGACAAAGACTAATTGGCCGGAACTAATGCACTTGATTGGTAGTTTGGAACTTTGGAATAAGAATGAGTTGTGTATGATTTAAGCTAGGTGGGATGAATAATTTTGGAAAATGTTGTGAATCACCTTTTGGACAGAAGTATCGATGGTCGACCAAAATTTTTTGAAGAAGAAAGCGTGAAGACCATCCTTGCCTGGTGATTTCCATGATCCTATGGAATGGAGGCAGTCCAAATCTCTGAATTAGACAATAGCTGTCGTAAAGTCACCGGTTGATCCGAGATAAGCCCACCTTAGCTCTAGTGGACAAGGATTTTGTATGGCCACTACTGTTTTGGAGGAACAAAAAAAGCTTCTGATAATAACTATGGAAGGCCTTTTTGATCTGAGATGGGTCATAAAGCCATTCTCCAACTGAATTTTTCAATGCTATAATTCGGTTTTTTGAGCTCCGAGCTTGGGTTAGAGCATGGTAATATCGAGTATTTCGTTTGCCATCCATGATCCATTTTGCTATAGATTTCATTCCCGTAAACTTTCTTCGTGATCTAAAATGATCTTTAATTTTTGCTGACATGTTTTTTCTTCGAAGACTAGAGGGGAGGAAGGTTGGTTTGCTATTACCATAGTAAGATGGTGGAGTTGAGATAAAAGTTTTGATTTTTTGACATATAGAAGTCTAAAAACTTCTATATTCCATTGTTGAAAAGTGGAAGGGATACATTGTATTGCTTTGAGATAGTCATGATTATTTACATGCTAGACTTGTTCCATTAGAGCTTGACATTGGGGGTATTCGATCCACAGTGATTGGAAGTGAAAAGTCCTACTCTTCATTTCCTAAGGATTACAAGGATGATTTTTTAAGAAAATAGGACAGTGGTTAGAAGGCTACTTTGGTAGGTGAAAGATTTTAGTCTTAGGATAGAAGTTTAGCCAATCTTGATTGGCTTAGGCACGGTCAAGCCGTAATTGGACAAGACTAGTCAAGTGTTGTTTGTTTGTACAGGTATACTTTGGACCTACATAGCTTAAGTCAGATAGTCCACATTGAGACATGCATTCAGAATATAAATTTGCACGTATACTGTTAAGAGCACTTCCTCCCCACTTTTCCGTATGATCTATTACATCAATGAAATCCCCCATGAGTGACCATGGTTAGTTGCCAATGAATTGGGAAAAAGAATACAAATGGGACCAAAAAGATCGTTTTTCAGCAATACGAGGTAGCGCATAAATACCATAAAAAAACTAGGTGATGGGGAAAACATTACTACTGACCTGGATGAGGGCATGAAGATCATAGGATGATGATCTAATGATAGCAATATCCATGCCATTTTTCATCCATAGCAACAACATCCCTCCACTTTGACTCACCGAGTCAACACAATAAAAAGCGTCCAAGGGGGATTGTCTCCAGAAAATCTCAGACGAGGCCTGATCCAGCTTAGTCTCTAATAGCAGAACCATATCTGGTGCGTATTATGTCAGTGTGGCTATAATGGCCTCACGCTTCCTTGGCGAATTTAAGCCCTTTGTGTTCTAGGCAAGAATCCTTGTTGGTCGAATAGAGAATGGCATATGGGAATCAGTCATTTGTTGAGTAAGAAGACGATAATATTGAATATGTGAACCATAAACATTTATGGCTTTCACTTCAAAGTAAAAATTAATCGGTGATCGCAGGCTATCTAACATCAGCATCGGCTCCTCTCTGTTTTGGAACGTAGACGAAAACATTGGTCCTTATGTCATCCATAATGACATCGGGTTGGACAAGGGGGCAATGATAGATTCCCTATGTTGAATATTTGTTGGGCTATTAAAAATAGTGTTTTCTCCCAATGATTCATTAGTAGGGAGGGGTGCGGTTTGCTGAAGTTAAGTGCAATGGGTATCAGTATGATAAACTCCTTGAGGGATGTAAACCTCTGATTGGCTCGGGTGAGGTAAGTGGTTCCCACCATTTTGGAGATTGCCACATGGATCCATGAGACTTGCTCTATGGACATCAGGTCGTCTAGGATGAAGCGTATTTCCTCCAGACTCACAACTATCCGATATCTTGAGGCTCTATTCTCCAGGTGAAATATGCGGTATCGAGGGTTGATCCAAGGCAGGTCAGAGGTAAGGGGAAGAACTTGCATGTTGAAGGTCAAGACACTTTTTTGATCCATCTGGTAGTTTTGCTCTTGCTGATACCTTGAGACGTAGCATTTGGGGGGAGAATTTGTCTGTTAAGAGGATGATGAGAATTGGAAAGAAGGGGATACAGGTGTTGAGAGGAAAGATGGGGGATGTAGATGGTAACAGGTTATAGTCAATATCCGATGCTTGGAGAGGCGTTTCCATTTGTGGGTAGCTTGAGATTGTTGCTTAGTAGAATTTAGCGCGGTTTTTAAATCATCTGAGGTATCATTATGTAGTTGCGTGGCGTAAGTAGAGGTGTAACGGGCCTGCGCATCTTGCTTTTTGGGCCGACGACGTGGTGGTACCAGCATCCATGCACCATATTTTGGGTTACACTCTGATGAGGTGGACTGCATAGTTGGCGGAGTAGTCAGGTCCACCTGACTTTCATGCAGCCATTTATTTGTATTGTTTAAGTTTGGCAAGCCCGATATAGGATTTGGTAGACTTGAATGATGCATGTTGGACTCCTGTTAGGCTATTTCGTGGACACCTGGTTCCTCCACTATCGGAGGGTGGACTCCTTAGTGTTGTTTGGTAGCTTGTGGGGTGTGTTGGGCCTTTTGTTTATGATATTGCTTATCAGCCTGGTATGAACAGGATTCTGAGGATGCTCAGTACGCCCGCATTGAACACATAATCTATGAATACACTCATACTGCAGCTGATAAGAATGGTTGTCAATAATAATGGTGTGAATAAGAGGCATATCTAAGTTGACTTGGATAGAACAACGAGCGTAACGATCTCTTTCCACTTGTGAGGTGTAAGTATCTAGATGTAACACTAGGCCATTTGCTTTTGCTATTTTGGCGATGGCTTTAGGATGAAAATATTCCATGGGCAATTCATTTTTTCGAACCCAAACTGTTATCGAAGAAACGGACGCAACAGAAGCACGAATATTAAGCTCCTAACGACGGAGTGCCAAAAAATGGCCATTAAGGAACCATGGCCTATCCCATATAATTGTTTGATAATCCTTAGTCGTGTGAAATTGGGTCACATAATACCCATGTCCTAACCCCACTAAGTTAAAATCACTCAAAAAGGACCATAAAGATTTCAGTCGGTGATGAAGGTTTTGATGACACAAGTGGGGAACAAAGAGTCGCGGAGTTTGACGATCAAAGCTAAATTTTAGGATTGTCTAAATCATTGCTTCTTCGCCATCATGAAGGGTATGCTACAAGTACCATTTTCCAAGTGTGTTTTTGTTTGATAGGGAGAGTGTTGGAAGGCATCTTCATTTATATCTATATCCTCAGGTGTAGACATATCCAAGGTAAAACAGTGAGCACAGTCAGAGTCACTTGAAGATAGAACTTTGTCCCAATAGGATGGAAGGGGGGTGTTTTGTGATGGATGCGAAGGTTTTGATGACACAAGTGGGAAACAAAGAGGCAAGGAATCTTTCGATGTAGGATTGGATGTTCGTTTTTTCTTACGATTTATTAGGGAAACGGTGAGGGGAGGGAAGGAGGAAACCGACACAGTTTCAGAGCGAGACATTTTTCTTTAAATTTGTTGTTCCCATAGGTATAAAGTTTGTTATAAATATAAGATTCATCTCATTTAAAATAAGCTCAACGAAAGCATTTCTTTCACATAGCCTCAATTATAACCCATATTATCTTGCTTGTTTTATTGGTAACATTTTCTATGACTTTGTTCCCCCCTTTATTTTTCTATTGTATTTGGAAGATATGATCATTTCTCACAATAATGCTAGAATGACCACTTTATTCAAATAGTGGATTTGAAATGAAGAATTTTGTCTACATTGAAGATTATTACTTCCTCAAGGCCAGATATGCATTTGAGTAGCTTTCTTTAGTTAACACAAAGTCAATTCTAGCATGCATTATCTTATCTATTTTATTTGTTATACTTCCCATGAAATTGTTATTTTTTTTCATTTATATGACACGATTATTTTTAATAAGGGATAATATCACAAATGGCATATAAGTTTTGGCAAAATATGCAATTAAGTACTTGAATTTTAAAAATAATCAATTCAATACCTGAATTTTGAATTTAATCAATTTGGTATATGAAAAGATTGATTAATTTAATACTTGTAAAAACTTGATGGAGGTACAGTTGGCGTGCACAAAAAGTTTTTTTAGATACTAAATTAATCAATTTTAAAGTTTATGTATTAAATTGATCAATTTCAAAATTCAGATGTCTAATTGCATATTTTGTCAAAGTTTAGATAACATTTGTGATATTAACACTTTAATAATGATGTGGCTTATCTATAGGAATTACTTCTTTATTGAAAAAATTTAATTCAAAATGAATGATCTTGTCTCTCAATACTTTAAGGTATAGAGGTATCTTGACTTCAAAGACTTAATTGTTTCAAAGCCAAATATGCATTTGGTCTACCTTCTGAGTTGCTGTTAAGACAAAGTTACCTAAATGTGTTTTAAATGCGGAACCTTAATCTAGGACGCAAGAATCATGCACAATATTTTTAATTGGAACTTAAGGCTTTTTAGGGTTTTTAAGTATACTTTAATGAAATTGCAATATATTAATGCAAACATGATATTTCTCACAAACACCAAGTTAAAGAAAATAGCAAAATAGATATCACTCATTAATTTTTAAAAGATGCCTTAACTCAATCAACTTAATGATTGATAAGAATACACAAAGTTAGAGAGTTTACACATGTAAGTTGAAGTTGTTAATGTAAAATGGTTGCTAATAGGCTATTAAAGCCCATCAATTCGTCAAATGGGAAAAATATAATATAAACAAAGATCTTTTATACGTGAAATATGTTAGAAATTGCGTTCAAGGCTGGAAGATGATGTTATCATCTGAATGGGCTTCCCGTTATGGTTCAACTGGAAGGGTGAATTCTCTCATTTCGAAGATTTTGTAAATTAAACTGCTGCTACTATTTGGATGGTAGTCTGTCCAGACATCGAATGTATTTGCCTTGCCATTTGAAGGGTACTTTTAAGGGCGTCTGGACGACTTACCTAGGAGTAAAATTAATTCATAGTTTTTCCTTTTGATTTGACAACTCTCCTAATCATTGTGAAGTTGAAACAGATTCGTCTTTAAATCAAGTAACAACAATTTCTCAATATAATAGATAGAGCATCTGTTTGTCTGGCTTTTTTCGACAGATACAGATATTTTTTTAAAACTTTTTTGTAATAAATTATTTATCAAAAAATAAATATAGATAAAAAAAATTAACAGTTTTCATCAAAGATCAAATATAGATAAAATATAGATACAAATAAGATATATTTACATATATCATTTTGAAAAAGATATAGATATAAATAAAAAATAAACCATCCAAACAGACCCTAATAAGCTCCTTTACACTTTCCTCTTTTTCTTTTTCTGGTCTTGTTGGGTCTCTTTTAACACTTGTTGGTAATAATGTGGAACTCTTACCATCTTTTATGAAATAGAAATTAGTATCATAGGAGGCAGTGGAAAACTTCATCTTCTCTAAAAATAAAGCAAATGGAACGTTAACACAACTTCCACTATTGATGTTGAACACAATTTTTTCCATTTGATCACAGATCTAACTTAAAACAAGTCTTCTCATTGGCATGGGTCTTCTTCCAATAGTGCACTCAATGAAATGCTAAATATACATATACAAACAATTGAAGGTTTTTTTTTTTTGGACATTGAACCATTTTCTTACATCACCATTAGTTTCTTCTTTGGACATTAAAATGCTACATTTCCATATCCAAACAATTGAAGTCTTTTATTTTTATTTTTTTATTTTGGACATTGAACCATGTCCTTACATCACCATTACTTGCTTATTTGAACATTAAAATGCTATATTTCCATATCCAAACAATCAAAGTTTTTTTTCGGGCATTGAACCATTTCCTTACATCACCATTACTTGCTTATTTAGACATTAAAAAGCTATATTTCCATATCCAGACAATTGAAGTGCTTGACATTCCCATGTTTTTTCCATATAAATCACTCTTCATCTTTAAGCTTAACTTTTGACTTTCTAGGCTCTCTACACTTAATTCTTTTTTCTCATTCCTCTTGTCATTATGTTTATCATGTTTAGGATTTGAGGACGTCTATTGTAGTGGTGGTGGTGGTAGACATTGGCACATTTTTGGTGCTTGATTGAACCGAAAGAGCTGGTTCTGAGTTGGGAAAATGAAGAACTAACGGTTTATGTTCAATACTAGAACTATAGAATCAACAAACTTTTTAAAGTTAAAATAAAAAAAATTAAAATTTAACCTCAAATATAATCGTGCTAAGAGCATCAAAGCCTTTAACCCATTTTCTTAAAGAGTTGTTTAGGATGTATATTTATTTACATACAAACACATCCAAATTCAACTGTAATGTTGGATAAGAAAATATTCTAGACAATAAAAAAAAAAGATTAAAGCATAGAAAAGTAGTCCCACGGACCTACACTGTTAAGTGTCTTATTTTAGGCAAAAGTTTATCTAAACCAAACTAAAGATGCTTTTAAGGTACATTTAATTGTTGTTCTAAATTTTTTTCTTCGTTTTCTGTTCTTTTTTTTCTTTTCTAATAGATTGTCAGTTCTACCTTCTTTTAAGTTGATTAATCAGTGAAGAACTAGGAGACTAATTGTTTATGCAATCGGCTTACCTGTCCGGTTCTAGTTTAAGAATCACCAATAGCAGCTCCATGTCGGATCTTGTTTTAGACTTGACTCATATCCATGTCTAAGTGTTGTTCTTTATGGTTCCCATGCCCTTGTTGTCTCTCAACTTTTACAAATAATTTGATCATATCCTTGAAAGTATTAGAAGATTGTATATTAAGTACAAAAGTGATATCATCCCATAATTCACCAAATAAATTTAATAGTAGATTTTTTTAAAGATTTTTGCAACTTACATCATGTCATCAAAGTCTCAAACTCCTTTCAATACAACACTCCTCAATACTACTCTTTCTCATTTTGATGTCTCAAGAATTTCTTGTTTTAAATAATTGGACATAAAGAGATGACTCATTACTCTCCAAGTCTTAACTAGATTTTCCTTTTCCCATCCCTTGAATTTGCAACTAACTTAGTTTATCATAAACCAAAATATTGAATAATTTGAGAGGAAGCTAATTTAACATTAGTGTACTTGTCATAGTCATTATAACAAAAAATCTGCTCAAACTTGAGGCACCTAATTGTGGTTGAGGGGTTAGTAGAATTTTAGAAAGCGAAATTTGAGTGTTCATCTTGTAGTGAAGTGGAAGAAGAGAATGAAACTACGGTTAGTAAATCCCCAAGTCCGCTTAAAAGGAGAGACAAAATAGGGAAAAGGCAACTTATTCAAGGAGAAGTTGAGAACAAAAATGATACTTTTGTGATGGATCATATTATGCTAGGGTTACCCTAAAAGGGAGCGTTTGGTGGTTCTAATTGCATATGACAAGTGGGATGATGAGGATAAGAGTTGACTTACTACCATACAATTCCTTTATGCTATGAAGACCTAAGACTTTTAGAAGCACAATTGGTTATATTATGTTAAAGTGTTGTGGTTAGGGGGAATATGAATGCGATGGTTGATACAAGAGCCTCACATGTGGAAAAAAGTAAAGCTCAACTAAAGACGACAAACTCTAAATAAATCCCAATGTGCAGAATTGATAAGAATGTCGAATTTAGCATTGGTAACTGGTGTGGAAGTGAGTTAATAGAAGTAGCCCCTATAGATAATTTTGAGTTTGTCATTGGTATGGGCTTCTTGGTCAAGAATGATGCTATTACTGTTCTAAAGTTTGATTGCATTTCGTTTACTCAATAGAAAGTCTCAATGTATAGCCTCAGTGGCACAAAAGACTAGGTGGGCAAGAAAGCATATCATTGCAATGGATATTGCAATAAAGGAAGAAATTGTTTGGCTAGTATTATTTAAGGAAAAGAGTAGTTTATCTTTGGTCGGGGAAACTTTAGGAAAAATCAAAAGCAAGACCTCTCAAAAATCAAAATCAAAAGGGTCATTAAAGTTAAAGGAGGTTACATTAAGGGATCATAGACTAACAAGGACGAAGGCAATACATTTTATCCTTAGAAATTACAAGATGGGCGGAAAAGGTTTTCTTGACAAAAGGGAAGAAGAATTTGATAAGAAAACAAAACTAAGGGTAAATGTGGAATTCTTGAAGGCTTAAGATGGAATACATAAAGAGGACGATGCTAGATTAGATGGCAGAGAATGCCATGGTCTGAGATTTTAAGGTTAAGTGGAAGTTTTTAACTCGATCATGTATTGTTATGAGTAGCATCAATAGAATAATTTGTTCTAGAAGTGAGTTTACTCTAAAAGTATATTTGCCTTTCATGAGTAAACTAGTCAGTAGCTGATATTGCTTTCTTGATAAAGTCATGACAGGTTGAAACTAGTTGGAATAATTGAGTCCCCCAATCATATGAGGAATCGTGACAACGTTAAGGTGACATTCCTTGTGGAAAAGATAGACTCGAAATAGATGTGGGAAAATAGAAGGAGAGAAGGTTAATTTGTCATCCAGAGTACGAGCAAATGATAATGTGAGGAATGATTGAGTGCTGCATGAGCACTCCAAGAGGGATGAACCTCTCGTCCTGTGACATTAGCATGCTATAGTCTCCTTTGTCACATTCAGCTATCGAATTATGTTTCCGACCTTCAACAAATAACACTTTCTTTATTATAAGATCATCATTAATGACAATGCCACTGAAAATAACACTCCCTTCATTCTTTAAGGATAATGATGTGAACTTGAACACATCTCTTATCAGGTGCCTTAAGTATTTGCTATCCAAATATCATTTGTTGCTTTTCGTTAAAAGTTACTATAGAAGTTGGGGGTTATATAATTAGCTATTTCTTTCTTAGGAACTTAAACCAATTTTCTTTCCCCTTAGGGTACAAGTGTGTATAATGTGTCTATATTTACCACAATGTTTAACCACATTTTCACATTGCAAAAGATAACTCTTATTGAACTTGTTATATATTTTTCTCCATCATAATCAATGCCTCCTTATCCAATCCTGTTCTTTTTCTTTGACAAGCATTTCCAATTTCTTTTGTCATTACGTAATCTTGACTATGGTTTGCTTAGAATTTTCTAATAAGCTAGATTTCAAAAACAATTTTTTTTTTTGGCCATCATAAACAAATTTTCTTACTTCCAATTCTTTTAGCTTTTCTGTAAGAACATTTTTATTTTTGGCCTCTTTAGGACTTAATTTCTCATCTTTCATGCTTCTCTTTTGACTTTTTATCTTTCTCTTTCAAATTTTCATTTTTCTCTCATAACTTATCAAAATTCCTTTTTTAAAGTCATGACACTCAATTCCAACCTCGTTTATCATACTCTTTCATGAATTGCTTTCTTATGCGATTTGCATAAAGTATTGCATATAATTAAGTTGAGAATCTCTTTTTCTCCAAGATCATAAAGCACGCTTTCCTTATAATCACTTGAATCATGATTATTTTTGTATGGCTACTATGCTTCCTCGTGTTTTGCTCGACATTAAATAAAATTGTTCAATGGTAAAATTTAGATCTTTGTAATTGTGGCATCACAATAAAAAGAGAGTATCTCTGTGTTTTTGGTTTAAGATACAATAAAAGTGAATGTATACAATTGATTCTTAATTAGAAATATTTAGTCAATAGACAAAAAAAAAAAAAATTGAATTTTATGATCGATAGAACTTTTGGTTAAGGAACCAAATATAGGGATTGAAAGAAAACCAATATTACTTATGGTACAATTAGTACTTGATTATTCAGGTTCGCTACGATTAGTGATAATCGAATGATAACAACAATCATTAATGATAAAGAATCATGAAACAAAAGTAATGTTTTAATATATAAAAAAACAATCATCTAACCGTTAAAATAAATGTAATAATTAAAATATTAACTATTTTAATGGTTCGATCACGGTTGAGCCGTCAGATATTCGACGGGACTGGTTCTATCAAAATTAATGATGGGACTAAAAAAGTTCCTTAAAAGACGGTCCAAATTATTGCTTGTAAGACATAATTAATAACCTTCTTAAGTGGAAAAAATATTCAATGTATAGTACACATCATGTGTATTTAGTCATTAGCACTGGGTTGAACTGGTTTGGAATTGCCGGGTTATGGTTCAAGCCATGGTTGACCTGGAACTGACCTTCATGTCCTTTGACCCGTGAATGATTTTTTTATAAATTTTTCGTAATTATTTTTAATTAAATTGATAAAACACATATAATTAGATCATCATACGATAGATATATAAAGAATTTTAAATTACAAACTTGTGCAAAATAAGTAAAATTTATTAAAGAAATACTTGAATGAGAAAGTTATTCTAGAGTGCATACACTTAGGCTAAAAAAATGTACTTGAACAAATAAAGAAAAAATAATAATTTCATAATAAATACTATCTATTCACATTAAAATGAGTTTAAGTATTTATTTATTTATTTATTTTTTCTTATATTTTTATTAATTTTTGTATTTTTTTTTTTATTTTGACTCGCGCTGCTCATTGGGTCAAGACCTTGAACCGGCCTTGATTCATTGGCCGACGAGTTGGCTGACAGATCATGACTCGTATGGTCGGGTTGACTCACGTGCCATGACCCCCCGATAACGGTTCGGGCTGGGTCAACGGTTCGATCACTCGACCGGTGTCTATGTCTATATGTATTTACATATGATAAAGAACTACTGGTTATATCTTAATACATGAATAAAGTGATAAATAGTTTATAAAATAACTACCACCTATGAAGTGTAATTTGGGATATAGGATAAGAGGTAACGAAATAAATTGAAGTTTTAGTCACTTTTATCAAGTTGTGCGGATCCTTCGAGCAAGACATCTATACCTATTCACGCCGAAGCGCCCGCTGAGCTCTAAAGCAATCCATTCGGATCTTTCATAGAGGAGCCTTGATGTTTTTGTGCTGCACAGTCCTACGCCAATTATCATCAGCCGATTCGTTCCTCTTTCAAACCTGATTCTCTCCCAACTTTATTTCCAAATGTATTTTTAAACTTTGATGAATTGATAATATATAAAAAATATATTTTTTTAATTAAAAAACCCATCGAGATTGAATGTTAAAATACATTTTGATAAGTTTAAGAAGAGAATTTTTGAATTAAGATCAAAATTTAGGGGGTTACAACTTTTATACTCACGGACTATCTAGTCATTCATCTGATTATGAAGACATATATAATAAATATGTATTAAGTACTTTAATGATTTGATTACGATTGACTGATTGAGTATGATTCATGCCGTTGAGTAGTTGACGCGATCGATCCTATTGAAAAAATTATAGAAATATAGAATTTTCGGATGCTCTATACCTATTTATTAGATATTTGGAACACATCAATGCAAACTTTGAAAGTACATGATACATATGGATCAAGATTAAAATTTAGAAGGTTATTATTTACATTTAAAAAAAGTATATATTACTTTTAGAAATATAGAAAAGGTGATTGATTATTCAACATATTGTTTATTTTATTATTTATTTTTACATTTGGAATTGCTAAGAAGCTGTTCTAGTAAATGAGGAGCAGTTGTTAAAACTTTTAACTACTTTTTCATTTCTTTGTTAAATCAGCATCTATGAACATCTTATTGAGACGATAAAGAGCTTGCTTTTTTTTTTTTAAAAAAAAAAGATAAGCAAACATTGACTAACTATAGAAGGCATCGAGTAAAGTCTATATTACACACTTAGGACACTTTTGACTCCATTATAAACAATTTAATTACAAAAAAAAAAAAAAAAACTATAATAAGTTGATGTCTCACCGACGGTTGTCCGATGCGACTCAAATCTAAAAACTTAAAAAAAAAATAAAAAATAAAAAGGAAGAGTGTAGCATATTATAAATTTAATACACAAGCACATAAATTATATATAATTAGATAAATAAAATATAATAGAAATTTCAATATCACCAGAAATCATCAGTTGGGTCTACTTATTTTATCTAATTCTGATCATTCTGGTATTTTATTTTTGTTGTTTTTTAAGCAAATGTTTATTAAAAAAAATACAAATAAAAAATAATTATTTTTATCTCCAAATAGATAATATATAAATAAAAATCGAACAGTCCCAACGGACTCAGACCATCCCATCACCAAGAGATGGTATGGAAACTGCTAAAAATGTATTTTGTTAATATCCTGTTTTTATGTGGTAGGGAACGTGAACAAGTGGACCTGAAAACAAAAGAGATTAAACTCCGAAGAGACCGGCATTGATTTTGATGTAATAATCTTCATTATTTTTGGGAAAACTTTGACCTTTATGTGTCTGCCTGTTCCAATTTATATAACTAATCAACTTAACCGACGCCGAACAATGACGAGAGCGCACATACTTGTTGTAATGAAATTAAATGCATGATGAAGACAACAACTGATTAGTTAAAAGAAAGAAAAAAAGTAGAAATCTTGAAAGCAAACTCGAGAGCTATAGGAAGGAGGTGGGGGGCCTGCCATGTTGTTGATTTTTGATTACTCGTGATTCACGAGACAACGATATCCGTAATACTACTTGACTTGGCAATGAACCCAATACAATGGGAAAAAACTTGGGTTAAATTGTGTCCTGACGATTTTTTTTTAAAATACTCAAAATTTATTATTGGATCTTATAATAGGTGATAGATTTGTTTTAAAAATGATAAATATGATAGATTGAAACAGTGACTAGTATAATAGATCGTGGCTCGACCCAAATGACTCTCTATCACAACTGGCAACCGGCCAAGAGCGGCACATTTGTTTTGTTAGTCGGCAGGTTCAAAATTTCAGAAAGTCTAGAACCAGACTGGTATTTTCATTTATTTAATTATTTTTATGTGTGTTGAACTTGTCAACTCACCTTTAAAATTGGTTGCTTAGACTCTCTTGCAAATGATGGCAAAAAAGAAAAAAAAAAAAAAGCCCCTCCTTGACAAATTGTCTTATAATCTAATTACTTTTTTTTTTTAATCTTTTAAATGAGAAGTTTCAAGCTTGAAATCTTTTTTTAGTTGTAAATTGTAATGATAAAAAAAAAAAAGAATCCTAATATCTTGCTTTGTAAAAAAGCATTTTAGTGTTTTATTAATTATTTAACATATAGAAAAAATAGTAAAATATGATTTAAAAACACACACAAATATATATATTGAGATTCAAAAGTTTAAGACTATTTGAAATCATTTAAAATTGCACAAACCCTCGATTGAGTGTGATTGTGAGTTGCACTACAGATGTATTGATATCTTGATTGTAATATGAACAAACAACTTGTATTAGGTAGAGGATAGTAGAAAATAAGTTCTAGAAGCTCTATGATAATGCAAACAGTCAAGAATGCACAAAAGAAGAATATTTGAGGGAAAAATGGTGTGAAGAATGGGTATATACCTAACTCGTTCAAGCAATTGATTTAAAAGATCCATCCAAAAGGAGTATGGTTAAGAACATGAGCACATAATTTAGTTTTACATCCCATGGTTTGAGAATTCGATGGGTTACATTGAAAATATCAGATTTTGCTTATAGGTGAAAACATGTCCATGCTAGCATGAACTTAAAGCATGGACGTTTTTCTCTACCGTGCACTCAATCATGTTTAGTATTTTTTATTTATTTTGTTTTATATTTAGGATGCTTCATTGTATTTTCATAATGATCAGTGGAATGATATATTGCCCTTGTTTCTTTTAAAGAGCAAACCTTTATTCTTATAAATCTATTCAGATTTTGGCAAACAAACCATTATAGATATATTGTCCTATTATATCATCTAATCTCTTGTGTAGATTGGATTAGTAATGGTTTGTCATATCCATTGTTGGTACCATCATATCATTATTCTTTTAAAACACATAAACACCATAATACCAAATAAGTAAAGGAAAGAATATTTTTATTTGCTGATGTGACAACAAGGTGACTTGAATCTTGTTATGGGATTCGGGTTTTATTAATTCCGCTATTAATGATATCTCTCACATGCACAGAGGATTAAGTCTTGAGATATATTCTCCTCTTGATGGTTTTTCTATGGGCTTCTCTTCAATCCAAACTTATATAGAGAGTTTATGATGAGGTGAAAACAGTGGCCAATAGATATATGAGAAAATAGGATAAAGACTGGCCAGTAGCAGTTTTATAATTCTAGGGCTTTTCTTGAAGTAATCGAAGTTACAACCTTCGGCGGTGAAGTACTTCAGTTTTAGGAAAGATTCTATATTTAGGCTTTCAAAGTGGCAATTTTTATTTTGAGGAAGTTTTAAATATGCAGTAACTTTTTATAGACAGTTATGTTTTGTTTTGTCATCTATAGCATTTTATTTGTCCTTTATTTTAACTTTGTGTTTGTAAGTTTTAGGTAGTTTCCATTTTTGTCAGTTTTTGTATTTTATTCTTGGCAGCTTTTGAGGTTGCCTATCAGCGTATGCCATGGGGGAAAAACAATTTAGTTTTTAGTAATACACATTTTTTAACCATCTTACTCTATAATTTTTCCCAAAATTCAAATTTTTCTATTGTTTTTGAATTTAGATGCCATTTACTAGATATTCGTAGAATCAATCGATAATCAAAGACTGCATTCTGAAATTCATGTGCGAATCAATAATTTGTGATAAATTCCATACCCTTTTACTGTGTCAGTTTGCTTGAGTGCATGGGATCTATCTACAAAGGCTAAGGGAAAAATAAAGCTATCATTAAGTTTTCAATAAGAGGCGTTAATGTTGTGATTATATATAGGAACTTTTTTTATATGCCAGATGAATATGAATTCCTAACTTATAAATCCCTATTCTAAAACCACTTTGTTAAATCTTCATAAGTCATCCTAAGATGTAAATTAAAGTCTTTAGGTGTAGTCAAAAGATCAAGTCCTAATTGTTGTTAACCATAGCTTAAGTTATTATAGTTCTGTTTGAGTACCCAAAAATCACTAATTTTGAAATCAAAAGCATGAACCAAGAAGCAGGCATCGAGAACCAGTCGATTTAAATTTTGCCCTAGGGGTCGTCTATAATTCTACCCAATAGTATAAGGGTAACACATGACAGTTGACTCGTAAATTCGAAGGTTCATGAACTCATCCACTTTGAACCATGGCAGTAGTTGAATCCAAAAAAATAAAAAATATATTGTTCATTTGAGTCTTTAGGTGTGACAAAGAGAATGAAGGTGACCCCGAGCAATCGCTGTTTCATTTCATGACAGAGAAATGTATAGGAGGAAAGCACCCATATGACCCCGAAAAGACTTTGCTTAATTAATTTGTTTTTTTTGTTCTCTACTTCTAGATTGGCGGGCTGATGTCAAGTATTTTAATATTCTGCTTTTAGATTTAGAGCTCAACTATGCCCTTTTGAATTTCAGAGACTTAATTTATTAATACGATCTTGGCTTATGAAATCGATGTTTATTTGTTTGAAGAAAAGAAAAAGAAGAGATATTATTCAAAATGTGTAGGACAATTGATGTGGAACGATCTAGATAGATTTATGTATCATTACCATTACAATGCTCAAGGACATGCAAGCAACGGGACCTACTTGGGTTAAGTCGCTGACCTACCACACTTATCACTTTTTTAACCAACAACCTACAACTTTTATACGTAACCTATCACATCTACCATTTTTTCCGATTTACCATATTTATCACCTTTCAAACAAACCTATAATTTTTATAAAAGATCCAACGGTGGATCTTGCATCTTTCCTAAAAGTCGTTTTACACAACTTGAGCTAAGTTTTTCCCTGCAAGCAACTTAAATCTAGCAAAATAAGTCATTCAACCTATAAAAAAGATCGAATTAGTAATGATCTTTAATAAAAAAGCCGGTTCATTTAATTCATAGGTTGGATAGACCTGTCCATCATACATTGATTAGCCTACTTAATTGAAGGAGCAAGACACACACACACATACATATATATATATATCTATATATATACACATACTCATAATTTTGTAGGTTTGAATGGCTCGGCTAGGGTGCTAATCAGCTCAATTTAGAGGCTCGTCCACAGCTTAATTCACTATATTAATTAACACCATCAATCATGATTTGTTCAAAATCAACTTGAAATGGATGGAGAATAATTATATAGTTGCTTTAAAGAAAACATTGAGATAATTAAAAAAGATATATCTTCAAATTTAGCAAGCAAGTAAAGAAAAAGATACTATCATATTTATCCCACAAAACTTGCAGTGTTTTATTAATGAATTGTGCAACATTGTAACACCTTAGAGTCAACTGAAAAATTGAAAATTAGTAAAAGATTAATGAAATTTTACATGAGTTGAAAAAACTTAATCTTCAAAGACATGTTAAAATACATTATCATAAAAAATTTGTTTAGAAACTCTCCATAATAATAAAATATACATAACATCTTAAAAAAAAAGAAAAAAGAAATGTCTATTATGCTATGGTACGTTATGAGCTGAGATGACTTTACCTTTATAGTCTCATAAGTCAAGCACAGCACGGCTTTCGACCTTCATAGCCACCCATCTAGATGGTGGTCGACGATAGTACGAGTAGGATGGAACTGCACGGATCCTTGTTCGAATAACACAACGAATCTTATAAAATTAATGTTACCATAAATTTGTAAATTTGTAATTTTTATGGATATTAAGAGAGTTTCTATGAATAACAAAATAAATGGGATAAAAAAAAATTAGTTCAAGTAATATATTAAAAACACCACTATCAAAATAATTTGAATAAAGAATTTTGTTTAGTATAATTGTTAAGGTTTATTTAATGTTAACTTAACAATGGCTTCCAAACAATTATATATAAACCGTCCTAACTGTCCCAAGGTAAAATAGGAAAACCACTAATAAAATAAAATATAGATTTTTCGAAAGAGTAATCCTCCATGATGACACTATTCATGTAAATACTAAATACTTCGTAAAAGCAACTAAGCAATAAATAACACTTTCAATCTTCCCATAAAAACTCTTATAAGATTTGAATAATTTGATACATGAATTTTGCATAAAAATTTAGTTTAGTATTTGAACTTAGAAGTAGTTAATTTAATACCTAATCAAAGTTTTTATAACTATGTGTAGTACTTTACTATTTTCTAATTTAGAAAAAGTAGTTTATCGGTGCTAGATGATGATAAAAAATTAGTGAAAATTTATTGACATCATGTTGTCTTTTATACATGTCTAAATGGGGCAAACCTTGTTATAGAGGTATTAAAAATAGTTACAAAAAGCTTGATTGAGTATTAAATTCATCACTTTAAAGTTTATGTACTAATTGAATTTTTTTGTAATGTTCTGCTACCAAATTTGACATTTATCCAATTTTTTAATGTGACATATCATAAAGCTTACGGCATTTACAATTGAATAATCTATGTGTGTCTTTATCAAATCTTAATAAATTTCTAAACAAGTAGTTTCGGGAATTTGATCTCTATTGAGGATACTTTCTACTAAAAGGACGTATTTCATGATAAAGTAAAAAGGCTTGTAGAAAATGAAGGTCTAAAATTTCTTGTATTTATCTGAATAGACCTCAAAATTCTAGATTATTTTAAAGAAAAAGTCATTAGCCATACAAAGAAACTTCTCCAGGGGAAAGTATTATCATAAAATTTTCTCAAGATTCAGACCTGTTCAATGTACCCATGAGAACCCCGCGTCATTTATTATTTGACAAATACCGTGTATATATTAATAAATTATTATATCTTCACGCAATGATGATGTATCTAGGGAATCTTAATACCTCTAAAATCAAAGGAATTGTCGTGGTTATTCAATGTATTTACATTTCTCCGGCCAAAAAAAAAAAAAATTGTATTTATATTTTAAATTCTCGTATTAATATGACTTGGATCGTGAGAACAAAGAATTTAAGGGATGAATTTATGTCTAATTCAACTCTCGCGTAACATAACACTATTAGCCGACTCATTGCTCAAGATTCCTCTTCCCTGACCAGGTCAACCAGTTGACTTATTACAAAATGTCAAAAACGTTTTCACCATCAAGGAAGGTGTAATTGCCGACCAGAAATTCAAGCAAGCGAAATAGAGCTAGCGAACAAGTCAGAAAAGCTGAAGAATTATAATAAAATCGGGTTTTGAAAATTATTCTTTACATGTACATGCAAATATTCTAGGGTTTATGGGGAAAAAGCGTATAGAGAATAATGATGAGTATTTGAAAGAAATATTTATATGCTTTTTATTTAAAGTTGGGAGGATTAATAGAAAATAAGAAGCAGATAACAATGGCATATATATGGTTGGTTTGGATGCGAGGGGAAACCGAGAAATAATACGTATATATACATCATGAATCCTACCTTTCTATTAGTAAACATTGGGCCATGCGAATCAATAAAATAATTGGCGAAATCATTATGAAATATTTAAAGCAATAAAACATCAAGACTCATGAACAAGTAACATGGTAGATCCATCATTAACATAAACCAGAAAATTATTTTAATGACATTTTTGGCTGCCAAAAATTCTCTACCTCACTTGGTGTAGCAATTAACTCTACCGATTCCCCATAAATTTAATTATGCAAATACTAATTATATAAATATTGTTTCAATTGTGTGTAATACAATTTTGGATGATATATACTTTTAGAAATTGCACATAACAAATGCTTTATAATCTCTTTGAAATCATCCATTTCCTTCGTGAAATCAGTTGAAGGTTAGCTAACCCCTTTCTCTAAGATTTAACTTATATTATAAGATCTTTAAACTATGATATTATAGGAATAATCTCTAAACTTTCATTTTAAAGTAAAATTTTACTTTTCCGTAAAATATTGATAGTGGAGTGAGGGTAAGAACTATAAAAACATAGATAATAGGTGAATTTAGAGATATAATGGGTTTTGAATATATTAATTGTGATGTAATTTAGGTTAAAGGATTCTTGTGTTTTGGATAGATCAACTTTCCAAGTACGGATATGTATACTTGCTTGTTGCTTGTGTTTGCCTTAGTTAAATACCCGGCTCTAAGATTTGGGTGTTGCTTGTGTATGATTGATGGTACTAGGTGGGGTAACTCAATGATTTTGGTGTTACATTATTCTAATTAGAGTTTTGTGACGTTATTGTGGATGTCGGAGAACACCTAATATCCAAAATATAAAAATGCATATATATATATATATATATATAATATGTATGGCAGGACACTGAGTTGTTCGTTGATGCATGCTCATCTAAAACTTAAGATAATGAATTGAATGCTTGTTGCATTAGATTTTGTGTATGAATGTGACTAAGTAATTATTTGTTCACACACACGTGTTTGTATCATACTACACTGGGCTCCATCTCATTTTATTTTTTTTAAGGTATAGGTGTTGTGTTTCCATTTGCAAGTATAGCATTGGTAACTTTTTAGTGGAATATGAGAGTTAGAAAAGTTGGTGAATTCCAAAAACTAATGGTGATTTAGTTAACTATTTATACGAGACATGAAGACAAGAGAGCTCAATTATTGTTTTAACTTTATCTTAGTGTTTGAGTATGGCATCTTAAAATTGATTAGATATGTAACTAAATACATGTTATTGTTAGTACTCCTATTGAACCGTTATCGTTGTTGATACTTTTCATATTTGTGGAGTTGTTACAGCTTTGGTGTTATATATAACATAACTTATGCATGTTTGGAGTCATTTATTTAATTTGGAGATAATTAGTAGGTTCTAAGTCTTTGCGTATTCATATTAATACAGACACATGTCCTTAAAGTTTACAGTGTTACATATGCTTTATTTTTTCTTTGTTTAAAATGTGGAAATAACATCTTGTATAAGAAAAAATTTAATTATGAAACATTTGTCTACTAAAAACCCTAAAATTGTCATAAGGCATTGTACTTCTCATTTGAAATTCTTTTTTCTTTTTTGTTATCATTGTTAAGGCAAATCTCACCAACTAATTTGAATATACAACTTCAAGAATTGGTATGTTGTTATATATTTTTTTTATATAATAAATTTGATAAAACTCTTATAAAGATAATATTTATCTTTTTATTATCTGTAGCATATACGCATTTAGAACTAAGGAATTTGAATTTATATTCATGGTTTCAATAATAGGATTTGCAATACAAATCTACACAATATAGTATGATGAATTTATAGTCGTCTTATTGTAAAAAGTTATTAGAGCAATATATCTGGACTATTTCTACAAGTTGAATGGTATAGTATAGTGGTTGAAATAAAAGTTATAATGCTATAGTATGAGAAAATAAAGTAGCGTCGCATAATTTTATTTGTCATTAAAGACAATAAAACTCTAATGCACAAAAATAATTCTATCATAGTTGAATAAGACCGACTACTAGCCAATTTTCACATGTGGCAACATTTTCCCAAAATTTAATCTTTTTTGCATTAAAATTTGTAATTCTATGAATTCTACATTAGAAAAAAATAAATATTCAGAAATTCTAAAAGTCTAAGAAAGTCAAAATTTTATTGGACAGTATGTTCACAAGTTCTAAAAATTCCATGTGATTTTTCTAGTAAAATAGCATATACTAAAAATATATACGACTTTCATTTAAAAAGATGGAAAATGTCAAAAATTTAATGCAAAAATTCACAATATACCTTACATTTTTTTTCAGACATTTTTCATAGTTATCGGTTGATTTAATCATTATGTATGGTTTTAAGGAAAATTCCGGTGTTATTGAAAAATTATAGGAAATCATATACTAAAGTAATAGGAAAAGGCAAGATAGCCCTTAATAGTAGGTTTAATAATTATATTATTAATTTTTTTTACATTTTATAAAGTTTTTTTTTCCTTTGATTAGAATTTGTTTTGCAGAATATTTATATATTTGAATTTTTTATTAAAAAAATATATATGTACATATCTATTGTTTAACAATCCACTGTAATTATTTCTAATTATCTAAAATATGTATGGATGTTGTGTTTTAAATTTAAAAAGAAGCTATTACATGTGAAAATAATAACATTGTTTAATGAACAAGATAGCTTGATAATAAACAATGGGACCGAAGGAGGCCAACATAATGCCAATAATTATAATTTTCTGGAGCACTCAGGCAGGTATCGATGAGGACATTGCCGGTGGTTAGAGTTATGCCGGGGATGTAGCAAGGCAAACCCCCCATTGGGAACTGGAGAGCACGAGTACGATAGACTAGTTTTGGCCCCAGTTGGCCAGATCTACGTAAAGGTAATGGCAATATGGAAAATCATAATTCTTGATACAGATCGTTTTAATAAAAGGGGAATTTTCTGGCCTATAATTATGCCTCCTAATAATAAAATTAAGATAACAAATGTGACTAGATGTATGCATGGTGGCTTTAAATTTAAGAGGATAAATATTACATATCCTGTTGGTTGGTGCAGTAGTTAGAGATGTCATTTTGGTTACTGTTGGGATTCACTGGGCTGTTGGGACATTTTCTCCTATTGGCTAAATGACTGAGAGCTTCTAGTTCAGAACGAGAACATGGTTCCGGAAAAAGAACCAAAGGCTAGTCTTTTTCATATTTCTCATGTGGTTCCGAATAATTATGTTTTCAAATCTAACATATTAAAGCTTGTATCTTGAAAAGTTTGAATACATAAGTTATATTTAAAATACTATAAATGATCATTTTGATATTTTTAAGAAGAGTGTTTTGTTAATTAATTACACAATATTAGTAATAAAACCATAAATATATAGAATGAATTAGTGATGTTTAATTCTCTATTTTATATAGTTGTTAAAAATAAAAAAAAATACACTTATAGATATAGATAAAAGGGTTTAAATACCACAAATTACATTTTCAATACTTTAAAGATTGCTGTAAAATTTTGAACACATGTTTTATGTTAATTAATGATACGATATTAGTAGTAAAGGTTTTTTAAGTATATGGAATGAATTAGGGATGATTGATTCTCCATCTTATATAGTTTTTGAAACCTAAAAAAAGAAAAGCACACATTGAAAAAATATAAATAAGAAAGTTTGTAAGAACCCATTCATGTAAGAGCATTGTTGTACTAGCATGTCTAGCATTGCACTATAGTAATGGCAAATCAAAAGAGACCTAATGATCACAATTGGATTCTTTTATATTCTATTTGTTTTATTCTACTTATGGCAATCTTTTTAGTAGTTCTTCATGCATTTACTTAAAGACTTCTTAATCAATTAATAATTTCTAAGGATAGAAAAATAAATTTAATTATTGGTAATTTATTGGATATCTTTTATCACATGGATCAATCTAGTGAAAAAAGAGCTCTAACAATTTTAAAATTTCTTATAGTGTTTCATTCACACACATATAAGTAGAGCAATTTTTTTATTTCTTGTGAAGAGATTTTTTCTTCAAATATTTAAATGTCATTCGTGATTTTCCTTTATCTTGTAACAGTATCTTATGATATTGCTTGCTTACACGCATACATACATACATACATATATATATTTTAAAAATTGTCTATAAATGTAGATAATCTTGGAGAGTTTTTTATGAGTCTTTTAAATAGATTTTATGTATGTAGTATTT
Source organism: Combretum micranthum (assembly GCA_024138025.1). Taxonomy (NCBI): domain Eukaryota; kingdom Viridiplantae; phylum Streptophyta; class Magnoliopsida; order Myrtales; family Combretaceae; genus Combretum; species Combretum micranthum. Next base: position 543,738 of record JAMXBD010000854.1, read on the forward strand.
TACTGATTATTAAGCACCTACAAAAGGTTGTCTTCTATATCATCAAGAATATACTAGTATAAATTTTTCTTTATTAAGTTTATATATACAACCTATGTATTTTATTAATACACTATTTATTTGTCATATATAAACATATATAATACATAGTTGATATATTATAATCTCTAGATTATGTATTTATTTATTTTTTAGAACAATGAAGACAAAAATACAAAAAAAAAAAAAATACAACTTGTCTTAATGAAATTAGGGTTTTTGTACTAATTGGATATTTTGCCCACGATTAAATTTACTAGTGGTAAAATAATAATATTTTAAATTTTTACTTATATAAGAGAGGAATAGTAAGGTAATAAAAACAAACTATATAGTAAGTGGTTTTTTCTATCTCTCTGCATAAGAATAGAAATATTATATCAAATATTATACACAATTATTTATGTAAGTAAATGAGATAATAAATTGAATTATTTTATTCCATTTTTATTACTTCCAAATATAAGGCTGTAACAAAAAATCGATGAGCTAGAGTAATTGTTGACCACAGAACTACGATGAGTTTTATGGATATAAATTGCTTATACTTCAATAGAGTTTTCAAATTAATCTCTTTTCCGTTTTTTAACATTGGATCAAGCCGCTAATAATTATATCATCAAATAGCTATAAGAGTAATATTTCGTATTCAATAATCATCAATTTTTTTTATTAATTAAAGATTTTATTTCCAGAAAGAGAAAAAAAATAAAACAAATATGATTGGTTCTCAACATAAGGTTTTATGCACTTTTTATTTAGCCTAATTTAAGATCCAGGAAAGTGACAGTTTGTGTGATTCAGCTTGATTTCGGGCGGGCCCGGGGCGGTGGAACGGGGCCAGTCTCTATCAACTGTATTATTGTTGAATGCGTCAATCCTTATTGGACCATTAGCAAAGGGAAACAATTAAGATGTAACGTGCTCACCCCCGATAGCCACAAGTACAAGCGATACGAACAGGGTTTCTGCGTGGACTGCTGCTCATTGAGGATAACAACAAACCTAATACTTTTAATTTTTAGTAATTTTACGTTTTATTTTCGATTTTAATAAATATATTTATATTTTCATAATATATCCGATTTCATCTTTATTAAAAAAAATTCGACAGACATTTTTTCTTGATAACATAAAAATAGCATATCAAGTAATTTACTTATATATTTAGTAGTTTGATATTGAATTTTTAGATTTTGATAATGTTTTACTAAATACCTGATATTATTATTTTATCAAAATAAATGTTATTAAATAGTATTTATTAGAGACACGACTGTACATGCTTTAAAAAGAATTGAAAAAAAAAAGGAGAGAAAATAATCTCATAAACTCCTTTACTTAATGAAGGAAATAATTAAAACGAGGAAAATAAAAGAGAAAATAATATACATATATCTTTCTTCTATTAAAATACAACAAACACCCTTTATTAAATTTCTTTGAATTCCTTTCCTATTCCTTTTAAATTGAGAGAATAATTTTCTTTAGTTTTGGGAAAGACTATTCTTTTCTTTTCTTTTTTTTTTATTTTCTTTCTTTCGAGGAAAGGGAAAAAAAGAAATAATATAATAATAAGTAATAATAAAAATATCATTAGGATAAAAATAATCATATTTTTATGCAACTTAAACTCTTTTCTTGAAAAGATGAGTTAGTAAGTGGTCGAACTCTCTTTTCAAGAGACGAGGTCAATATAGTTACAGTGTCTTTGTCTTTTGTTTATTCAAGGACAAGATTAGTGTTCTATGCCAAACTCGTCTTTTCAAGAGAAAACTAGTTTCTTAAAAAGATGAGTTTGGTCTAACTAAATTTTATAGCAACTGCTGCGTTTGAATTATTTCCTATATACAATCACTTATCAAATGCAAAGATATAACAATGTAAAAAAAAAAAAAAAAAACTCCCTAAACTATTTTCAACCAATTCCACGCAATCTCCACCAAACATCGCTAGAATAACCACATCTTCAATCTAACCATACATAAACACGTAAAATTTAAAAGAAAGCTGCATAAGAAATAAATGCACTAGACTGCTCATAAGTCCTAGTAAAAGAAAAATACAAGCTAAATTCAATTAATAGATTAATAAGAAACTAGTATTTTTGCCTTTGCCCTCCCCTCTTCTATTTTATAAATGTTCGCACATCTGCACTAGGTTGTGGTTGTGGCTGTTGGTGAGGATGCTCCATATATAGGTCTATCTGTGTAATTTATATATCATCTTAATCTCTAATTGGTGGGCTATGCTGATGAAATGGGATAAGGTTTGGATCAACTTATATGAGTCTCTCCCCATATCATTTGAAGGTGTTGATCGCCTCTTTTATGGAGCTGAGAGAGTCTGAGCAGTTGCTGTAGAGTTATTAGGCATGGGAATCTACAAAGGTTCCATATATGATGATGATGAATACTTGACTCTCTTGTTTGAATAGATGTGGGCAATGGCTCATCCTTGATATCTTTAGTTGTATTACTGTAGCTTCACAAATCGAAAAAAATAAAAGACAATGCAGCTTCACACATCAACAACAAGAGACAATGTAGCTTCATAAATCATAAAAAATTGCATAGAGGAATTCAAGCAATTTACTCGTAGAAATTGCCAGTATGCTTAAGATTTCACATGAAATTGATTGAAATATGCACAAATCGATGCTTTGGTGTCACAGATTGAATGAAATTGACCAAGAATTCACATTAATTTTATGAAATAATTGCAAAATGTGATTTTTTTTTTTTTTGGGGGGGGGGGGGGGGGGGGGGTGTTGGGGTTGTTTAGGATTAGGGTTTATGTGCGCAAAGGAAGAGAGGAATTTGAGGGTTTCAAATAAGGAAGAAGAAGGATAAGGGCTGTATGTAGCTCGCCGTCCTTATCTCTTGAAGAGATAGGGTCGGTAGTGTTGTCTTGCCCTTGTCCCTCTAAGATAGCAGGTCAATGTATTTATAATAAGTTCATATCTTCAAGAGACTAGGTCATTGTAGCGACATTGATCTTGTCTTTTGAAGAAGTGTTCGACTACTTATTAATTTTTTTCTTTAGGAGACAGTTTTAAGTTGTTTAAAATTGAGACTATTTTTACTTTAGTATCATTTCGTAATTATTTATTAATATGTTTTTTTTATTCCATTTCCCCTCTCTTCATGTTGAAAAATACCTTAAAAATATATATTTTTTTATTTTTTAAACTTTCTTTCTTTCCAAGTCATTTTCTAATTCTAATTCAGCAAACACCAAAAATGATAAATGCATGCAGTAGCGGATCCAGAATTTTACTGATGGAAGAATAATTGTATAAAAAAAAAAGATGAAAATGATCCAATATCTATTTTTAAAACAAGGTAATATCACCGATTGAGGGACCTTGGCGAGATAAAGATAAAGTCATGTCAATTCGAGACGAAAACGACCACCCTTTATGGTACACAAAAAGTTTTTTGTCGGGATGAGGAAAAAAACACAGCCAATCCATGTAACACGCATCATGGAGACAATTTATCCACATATATTTGGTATTTAAATCAAAACAATAATGCATGTCTTTTCAAATATACCAGAAATCAGATACAACTTTAGTAAAAATAAAAGAAAAAAAATAAAGGAATTCTAGATTTATTTTAGGTTTAATTACAAATTCAACCTCAAGTTGGCCAACATATAGACGGATTAAGTTCTCAAAATGTTGTTTCACTTTTCTATGGGTTTGGAATATATATATATATTTCTATCCGTCACTAAAAGTTAACAACTGTTGTTAATTATAGTTTTTCAGCGACGACTTTGGTGTTTTAGAAGATTATTTTGTATATTTCCGGACAAATCCAGTATATGTTTATGCATATATGCCTATGCACGAGTTCTAGAAACTATAAAATATCTACAACATTTTAAAAAAGCAGAGAAATTATTATATTTAACTATTAAGATTAAAAAGTAAGATAAGATTAGAGTCGCCGTCACCGGCTCTAGAACATCACATAATTAATAGCGATTAGTTCTTAATTTTCATAAGGTTCTTACCTTTGGAGAGAATCAAGTGTACAAGTACGTGGATTTTTTATTATATATGATCAAACTTATATGTAATATATATATATAACAGAAAGGATCCTAAATATTATATCAGTTATTTAAGAACTTGTTCAATTTATTCGAGCCCTTCATTTTAGGATTTTTAGGTATTAATTTAATATATTTTTAAAATTATTTATTCAATATTTTACTGATTTTTTTCAACACTTGATTAAAATTTTAAAAACAAAACAATATTATGGGATCCTTGATAAAAAGATGTAGATTTTACCGGTACCTTACTACACTAACAAAAAAAATCCCAAAAAGCAGGTCTTTAATAAAGAAAGTTAAGTCAAGAATTTCTATTGTATATGCGCTTGACAACTCTTTTTAAAAGCCCATAATAGCTAAGATAGTTTTTACGGGATCGTCTAATTAACCATCTAATCATTAATTATTTTAGTGGTTCGATTATAATTGGATATAGTGTAAACGTTTGATAGTTGATGAGATCGATCCCGTTAAAATTAATAACAAGTCATAGAATTTCCTAATAACTCAAAATGTTTAACAAAAGTTTTTGATCAATTATTTAGAGTGATAATTAATGGCCAAATTTTATAGATACTAGTTAGTCTTTTTATTCAAATGACTAAAACTATAGTGAATGAAGCCTACTTATAAAGTACTTGAGTTTGACCTAGTCACTGCTTGAATTCAACTCCATTATATATAGTTGAGTTGAGTTTAAGTTTAAACTAATCAAGTAGGTATTAATCTTGAGCTCGAGTTTTAAAAGCTTTTTGAGTTTTTCTTTTTTAAATTAAGAAAATAATTATGAATTATACTTAAATTCAAGTTAGTTTTTATTTTAATTAAGATAAATTCAAGTTTAATGAGTATTATTTTAATTTGGATTTGTGCTTAAAATTTAAAACTCAATCATATTCATGTCAAGCTCCAATTTTGAGTCTTCATTTAAATCAAATTCGAGCTATGTATCGTAATATTTCAGCTTGAATCGGTTATAACCATAAAAATACCTCATTTCTCAGCAGTCAAGATTAGATTTCAAAGATCGGGCTTGACACTAAAAGATCGAAGCTTTTTACGTTCAAGCCATTATTGATTTATAGATGAAGCACTACGAAATTAAAGTAGCCACACCACACCAATACACCATATAGCAAAGGTTGATTCTCCTTTGTTTTTCTTCTTTCTTTTTAATTTCCCTTTATCATCTAACTTGAAATATTATTTTAAGTTGTATCACTTGTCTCCAATCATATAAAGCACGTGATTTACATTGCATGCACTAATTACTTAATCGATATAAACCCATATTTACAAAATTTAATACCTCCATTTGACATTAGTAGAAAGAGTGAGCATTATGACTATTTTTCTACACCATGTTTTAAAAAATAATAAATTATTTTTTGCTAACTTATTTCTTAACTTAATGGTAGTTTTAGTATTTAAAAAAAAATCTTATATATCTTTTTTATTTTTCTTCTTAAGTGTACTTTTATTTGGTATTCTTCTTATTGATGGTCAATTTTAGCACATGGGTTTCTTAGGCCTAATCTTACTGTTTGAAGCTTGAGCTGGCTCATTAAGCCCAAACATGATCTTATCTAACTCTTTACTGGGACAGGAGACTAAGGGTTACCCCTTAACTTGATAAGTTTGCTCTCTAAACTAAGCACTTGGTAAAGTCAACCTAAGTTACTTTGTACATACTCCCCTAATCTTCATTATTTTACCCTTAATGGAATCAGGAGGTGACTTCATGGCTTAATGCTCATGATTGAAGTAACCATCAACTTCCCATTACTCCACATCCTCTATGACAACAACAAGTGTAAGAAGTCCTCTTTATATAAATACTCTCTAAAAAAGTTTTTGGAAACAAGAGATATGTACCTACATAGCCATTGTTATATCAAATTGATAAATCTCCATACTTTAATCTCTTTATCCCTTACATTAATCCAACACTAACTTGAGTACTAAAAATGGTTGCATCAAACAACTCTTTAGTGCCCCTGCCCATGCTTTATTTTGTTGTCCTTTTTCTATAAGCTCATCATAAAGTCCAAGGAATGAAAAGACACTACTAGTTTTGAACTAACAATACCCGATATATTTAACATAAAAAAAGGCACAAAAATTAACAATCCTTTTCCCCTCCTTCCTCTAACTTTTATCTCATAATAATCTATACAACCTGCGAAACAAACCCCAAAGAATTTTTCCTTGTGTGAAAGATCTCATATATGAATACTCTTAACAAAAAGCTCTTCATTTACATACTTGTGTGAAAGATCTCATATATGAATACTCTTAAAGGCCATGCAATGTGAAAGCTCTTACCAATCACACAATCAATTAAAATACCAAATGTGTATATATATATTTTCCTTTTGGGCCGAGTATATATTTTAGATTTGACATACTAGAGAAAGGGCACAGTTGAGATGAATTAAGGAAAAAAAATCATTTAAAAAAAATTAATACACAAATCCGTTAGATGAAAAAATAGTCGCAAGAATAGATAAGTTGACATCGTCTCTTAAAGAGACAAGTTTGAAGATAACTTGATTCAATCTTGTTTCTTTAGGAGACGAGATTAGTGCAAATACATCGATCTCATCTCTTGAAAAAAAGAGGTCAGCCATTAATAATCTCATTTTTTTGAGAGACGAGACCAACTTACTTATTTTTGAGATTATTTTTAACTTATTGATATTTTTACAATTTTTTTAAAAGAATAATATTAATTCCCTTTTTCCTAGTTGAGATTTCATTTTCCTAACAAGCGAGATTTGGTACAGAGGCACTTCGCGCGTGGCGACAGCATGACCTACGTTAAAGAAGTAGAGCCCCTAGGTTTAGACAAAAGGACAGAGCCAAACCAAAAACATGTGGTCTGTTTGATAGCATGGTTTTTATAATTTATATTTATATTAAAATAATATATAAATATATTTTATTTATATTTATATTTATATTTAATTATTTAATTTCTTATAAAAACTGTTAAATTTTTATTTATATTTATATTTAATAAATAATTTATTAAAAAAATGTTAAAAACAAAAATCTGCATCTACTAAAAAAAGAAAAAACTAACCAAACAAACGTAAAAACAGATCTACATGCTAGCTGGCGCGTGACGCGTCAGCGACACATCCTTCTAGATCGCATTCTACCACACACATCCGAATCGGTCCCCACCCCTTTTTTTTAATTAATATTTCTTCTCTCTCTTAAAAAAGTTAATTATTAGAAGGGTCCCACACAAAAACGGGGCCCCAACTTGCGCCTCCCATCATTATTAAATAGCAGTAGCTACAACTCGCCTTTCGCTCATCATATCCACTAACGGCTTTTCATCTTTTTCTCGTCCAATAATTTCCCCTCAAAAACTCTTTGTCTTTTCGATTTCGTTCCTTCCATGAGCTTATTTTAGAGTAGTTACCTCGTAACGTTCATACTTAGGACTACTATAAACCTTCCCTCCGTCCCCTCTTTTGAAGAATCTTCTTTGCACTTCGAAGAAAACTAAATCTAGTTAAAATGGTTGCTTTGATATCTCAAGACAATATGGCTGTTTTGGTCTCTCGCACTGGAAGGCATTTGCAGAGGTACAACAAAGGACATCGCCAAGTTGTCGGGTACGGTTGTGTTCTTTTGGTAGTTCTTTCGTCTATATTATACCAATTTTTAACAATAGAGTTTTTGCATAAGAAAGAGGGCTGTAATTGTATTTGGTACATTCTGATTAGAGAATAGGGCCTACCAATTTTTAAAAAATAAATTTTATCGGGAGCCTTTGATATAAGAAAATGTAACTGATACGATCCCACCATCTTTTTTGGCACTGAAAATAGACGGTGCTATGAAAAACGGATGGTCTAGCTTTGGAAATTTTGGGGGAATTAAGGTTGGCGGGGGTGGTTTAGGGGGCAAGAGTTTCATAAAATCTTGCTTTCACCACGGTCATCTCGCCGTTGAAATAATTTTTTTCATCGCCGGCATCTTATCATTGAAATGATTATAAAAATTAATAAAATAGAGAATTTAACAATTAAATTATATAAGTTGAACGATTCATACAGAGAGGACAAGATAAGTCCTTGTACAGTGTTGGATATGCATTAGCAAATGAAAGTGATCATGTAATTCCAATTCTCATGTGGTGGTGATAAAGAGTGGAAGGTCAAAATGGTACGTCTGATGAGAATTTTTCAATTAAGCTAAATCATGGAACGTAAGCATGTGAAAAAACCAAGTCAACGACGTCCTTTTTTTTATTGACTTATTCATTAATAATGGCTCCAAGTCGGTGATGATGGTGAGTAAGGTTCCAAGAATCTTACTTCAATTTGAGTCACCAATGATTAATTTAATACTTATATATGTCTATTATAATTGGCCACGAGCTTAGTATTTAATTACTTATCAGCACGCTGATCAAATATCTCCTCTTCCTTCGTTATTTTTTTCTAAAATTTTATTTCAGTGATAATTTTATAACGATGTGCTGAAGGTATTGATTTCTTTTCCCATAAACGTGGAGAATTGAACTCGTACCTAAAGAATTTTTTCATTTACTTCTAGACCCGATGTAAATACATTTAGTAATCTAGAATCTAGACCATTTAACCAATACCTTCTCATTGAAAGCCATTTGGAACACATCCAATGGTCCAGATAACTTATGTAAAGATTTTGTATGGGAATGCGGCTATAAAAGTTTTCGAGTCTATGAGGGACAAGCCAAATTTATGCGTAAGTTGACTTTAGGTCGGAGTTACATATTAAATTTTTTTTTTTCTAATTTCCTTCTTTTATAGATAAAATAAGCCGCTAAATCAAAGTTAAGTTTGCGATTGGAGGAAAATCATACATTCTATAAGTTTGAATTGAGTTTGAGTTTGAATTTAATATTTTATTTTGAATTTTAAGTACTAGCCGAGTTAAAAACTCTCTCAAAATGAATAGAAAGAGAAAATCAAAATTTGGTTTGTGCTGCAAAAGTCGACTAATAAAAACTAAAAACCGATGAAGAGGTACCAAATTCTGACTTCTATCTAAAAAGTCATGTGCATTAATTAATAACATATAAATATTTTAAAAATTATTATTATATAAATCGTTTTATAAAAGTTATATATATTATCATTGCATATAAAAATGGCATCTATATTTGTTTACTACTCACTTAGATACGTGATGTATTAGTACTATTAAGTCTTTATTTTTTAATTGAAAGGTAATCAGTCTTTCGATAGATGGGGTTTAGGTTATTCATAGTAGATTGATTAACTAAGGTTGTCATTAATTTGGGTTTGAATGCACATGGTTGCAGATGCATACCTTACAGATACAAGGAAAATTCAATGATGGACAAAGAAGAAGTAGAAGTACTTGTCATTAGTTCACAAAAAGGCAAAGGCATGCTATTTCCTAAGGTACACGCTTTTTTCAACTATAATTGAGAAATTTTTAAACATGTTTATGTAAGCCTAAGCTCTAACTTTATTATTCTTTCATACCTTATGGTATTTATTAATAGGGTGGTTGGGAAATGGATGAAACCATGAAAGAGGCAGCTTTAAGAGAGACTCTTGAAGAAGCCGGCGTTCGAGGCACCGTTGAGGTAAGATTTTTAATTATTTTTGTCATTTCCAATAAACATCTATCTTCGTAATAAATATAAAGAAGATGGCGATACATTTAATGCATTAGGTTTCCTTGTTTAAATTCCAAACTTTAATTTATTATACTGGCCTGTTTGGGTATATTGGTTTGGTATTATTCTAGCATCAATTTTAAACCGAACCTATACTAAATAGGTACATATATGATACCGATGAAAAATCAATAGCTTTACTTATAAATTGATCAAACTGAACTGATATTAAACTGATACTAATCCGATATTGATAAGTTACCAATATAGATAAAAATCTAACAATCCAAACAGGCTAAGTAATAGAAGATTTGTTATATTTGTTCATTTCATCTCATGTTAAAATTTGGTATGATGTTGAAACCATTATTTGAACTTTGTGTGTCTTTTTGTATCATGTTAAAGTTTAAAATTTTTAAATTTCATACTAAATTAAACTTTAACCAAATATAATATTCTCATCAATGTAATAAGTCAATTATTCATTCATTGCTTGAAAATGCACTGAATTTCACAAGTGAAAGTTCAATTAAATATAACACTCACCAAACTCCATATTATGGATGGACTGAAAATACTATTAAATTTAGGTAGTATTTTCACTATTAACCCATTGAATTCCATCCGGTGGGCTTTAATAAACATAGAACATAAAGCAAATATATGCCATATCACTGCTGAGGGCTGACTTCCATCAAACATATATTAAAATGTTGCTAAAGCTCAAAAACCATCCAAGATGAGTGAACAATACATGGAATTTATATATTTACGTACAGTGTTTCTTCTGTTTGGTAGACTCAATTGGGACAATGGAGCTTCAAGAGCAAGAGCCAGGATGCATATTATGAAGGTTATATGTTCCCATTGCTTGTCACCGAACAATTGGACATTTGGCCAGAGAAGAACCTTCGACAAAGATTTTGGGTAAGGTGTCGGTTCATTATTTACAATATTAGGCTTTCAATTTAGAGGATTATTTCAACATGATTGTGACTTAATGAATTATACGTGTGATGATGCAGATGAGTGTAGAAGAAGCTAGAGAAATCTGCCAACATTGGTGGATGAAGGAAGCCTTGGATAGACTTGTAAATCGCCTAAGGTTTGAGAAACAAGAAAAAGAAGCACTTGAAGTCATGCAATAATGAATTCAATTTCTTTGTTGCGACGTTTTTGTTGACATCTTTGTAGTAATTTGTATATACAAATGTCAGGTACAGGGTTTCCAAGGGTAGTTGATATCGCTTAGATTTGACAATAGGGGAAATCTGTTGTTGTCATACAGGATTCAAACAGTGACAATTTTTATCCTATCTAATGTGATGCCTTATATTTATGTCACAAATTCTTGGTGTAATGGTGTTGTCTTGCTTGGAAAGAGCATCGATGATTATATGCCACGTGCTAATAGTTTTAGTTCATATTAGAATTTTCAGCTCATATCTGAACATGTATCTATCCCTTATTCTCTTTCATGCCGGCTTTTGTTAAATAATTTTGATTTAATTTTGTTAGAAATAAGGAAATTTTGCAATAAATGAAATTATTTGTAACTTATTATTGTAACTTTTTTCTATATATTATTTATATGTATAAGTATGTATATATATAGGAGAAGATATAAGGGTCAAATCCCACAAGAAAATGAAACTAACTTAATTAGGGAGATTGGCCAAACCAACAAAAAAGGAAAAAATAATTTGTAGAAAAGTTACAATAATTTCATTTATTCCAAAAATTCTTGATTTTTAGCACTCTCCTTAAGCTGATGCATATATGTTTATCATGCCCAACTTGCCATTTAATTCTTCGAAGGTTAGCTTGGGAAGACTTTTGGTCAAAATGTTAGCTACTTGTTACTTTGTCGGCAACTAAGTCATGCAAACACTTTCATTATCTATCTTCTCCTTGATAAAGTGATTATCAACTTCCACATGCTTTGTACGGTCGTGGTGGACGGAGTTATGCACTATACTCACTGCTGCCTTGTTGTCACAATATATCTTCATAGGAGTCTCAATAGGTACACGTAGTTCTTTCATCAGATGCTTCAACTAGATCCCCTCGCATAGGCCATGAGCAACTGCATGGAATTCTGCCTCTACACTACTCCGAGCTACGACAAATTGTTTTTTACTTCTCCATGTCACGAGATTTCCCCACACATAAGTACAACATCCATTAGTTGAACATCTATCATTGATTGAACCAACCCGGTCTGCATCTGTAAATACTTTAATAAATTTGTTGTTTCCTTTCCTGAAGTACAATCCTTTACCTGGGGTCCCCTTTAAATATCTCAAGATTTTGTATACTGCTTCTAGATGTCTTTCCTTAAGACAATGCATAAACTGACTTATCAAATGCAACATCTGGTTGCGTATGAAAGAGATAGATCAGTTTACCAACTAACCTCTAATATCTCTCCTTATCAACCTCATGACGATCATCTGTGGTCCCTAACTTCTGATTAAGTTCCATAGGTGTCTTTGCTAGTTTGCATCCCATCAAACCCATTTTTTTCCAATAAGTCTAGTATGTACTTCCTTTGTGAAATGAAAATTCCAGTACTATTCCTTGCCATCTCCATACCTAGAAAGTATTTGAGAGTTCTTAGATCTTTTAACTCAAACTAAGATAAGTTTTCAATTTATTGATTTCATCTTGATCATCCCCCGTTATTATAATATTGTCAACATATACAATGAGAATTGTGATCTTACTAATATTTGAACGTTTGAAGAAAACAATGTGGTTAGCTTGTCCCTGATTGTACCCCTTGACTATTACTGCCTTTGTGAATCGATTGAACTAGGCCCTGGGAGATTGCTTTAGTCCATAGAGAGACTTTTTCAATCTACACACCTTACCTTTCCATCCTTCAAACCTAGGAGGCATGCCCATATAAACTTCTTCACTTAGGTCGCCATTTAGGAATGCATTCTTTGCCTCTAATTGCATTAGGGGCCAATCTAAATTTATAGCTTAGGTGATCAAAACTCTTATAGTATTGAGCTTTGCAACTGGGGTGAATGTTTCTTGATAATCCAAGCCATAGGTTTGAGAGTAGCCTTTAGCAATAAGTCTTGCTTTGTATTTGCACCCAATTGTGTTTTTTCCTTTTGGAAGATTTGCAAGCTCCCAGGTTTTATTCTTTTCAAGAGCCTTTATTTCTTAAAATATTGCATGTTTCCATTTCGAAGATTGAAGAGCTTCTTGTATGTCTCTTGGATGCTTAGTTTGATCCATATTGATGACAAAAGCCCGATATGAAGGAGACAACCTTTCATATGACACAAACTTGGAAATTGGATGTTGAGTACATAACCTAGTTCCTTTGCAAAGAGCAATAGGATCTTCCTCTCTTGGAAATTTGAGATGGACATAGATTCAGTTGGCAAGTCAGACTTGGAACAATTGTCAGTTTTAGATTCTTGGCAATCTAGGATATTGGATTTTTCTACTTTGGAAGAATTCTACCTTCTTGAATCAACAAGCAGTTCAGGAGCTTGATATGATTTTGGTTCATGTGTTTCAGGGTCATCTTTATGAGACTTCTCATCAACAAGAATGTCAGGTACATTAGGAAAAGGGTTTAGATTGATTGGAATAGTAGGAATTGTAGCATTGACATTAGATGATTTTAGTTCTAGTTCATATTTTAAAAGATAGTTTAATGACTCATATTCACCTAGACTTTCCCCTAAAGATGATTTTAGGGAAAATAAGGCTCATATTCAAAAAAGGCGACATCTTTAGACATAAAAAGTCATCTAAGAGTAGGAGAGAAACATTTGTAACCCTTTTGAGTAATTGAGTAGCCAACAAAGATGCATTTGTGTGCAGGAGGATCAAGTCTAGATTGGCTTTTGTGATGAACATGAACAAAGACTTTGCACCTGAAGTGTTTTAAAGGAAGAGATGAGACAGAAGCATAGGAAAAGCAGTTTTAGGACTGATAGAGGTGATTGAAAGTTTAGGACCTTTGAAGGTATTTTGTTGGTCAAAAAACAAGTAATCAATATTGCTTCACTTTAGAGATATTTAGGAACACTCATGGTAAACATGAGAGCTTGAGCCACCTCCAATAGATATCGATTTTTTCTTTTAGAGACACCATTTTGTTGAAGGGTATCCAAGCATGAACTTTGGTGAATTATACTGTGATTGATAGGTGTTGTCCTGAGGTAGAATTGAAATATTCTCGGCCATTATCTGTTATAAAAGTGTGTATAGTAGCTCGAAACTGATTTTGAACCATAGAATGAAAATTCTGGAAAGTCTGTGATGCTTTAAATTTATCCTTTAGGAGATATACCCAACATACTTTATTGTAATCATCTATAAAGATAATGAACCACTGTTTTTTCGTTATGTTTTTTACATAGCAAGGCCTCCAAATGTCACTATGTATTAATGAGAATGGTTTAGATTCTACATATGGTTTAAGAGCATATGAAATCAGAGTATGTTTTGACAATTAACATATCTCACATTGAAAGGAACTGGAATTTTTATTGCAAAATAGACGAGAAAACAAATGTTTTATATACAAGAAATTTGGATGTCCTAGTCTAAGATGCTACATCATGATTGCATCATTATCTGAAATAGGAAGAGCAGTGCTATGATATGTTTGTTTATTCTCGAATGCATGATTCTCATATATATAGAGTCCATCCTTAATTTTAGCATTACCAATCATCTTCCCTGACTCCTATTCCTAAACAAGACAATAAATAGAGGAAAATGTAGCAATGTAGTAATTATCATGAGTCAATTTACTAATTGACAACAAATTACATAACAATTTTGGAACATGTAGTACATATTTTAGGGTAAGACGATTTGTAAGACGGATTGACCCAAAACCAGCAATGGGGTAGAGAGATCCATAATCTATTCTTACTTTAGACTGACTGTAGGAAGGAGTATATGAGTAAAACAGGAAAGAGTCACTTGTCATATGATCTGATGCCCTAGAATAAAAATTCCAGGGAGAAGAGGTATTAGAATTGTATTTGACATTGAGGGCATTATACTAGACAGCTAGAGTGCAAGATGGAGTAGGTGTTTTATTGAGAAGTTGATGAAGAGTCTCTAGCTGTGTTTTGGTCAGACGTGCATTCAATATATCATCTGTGGTGGACGGTGTTTCTACCATGGTCCGAAAAAAAAAAATTCAACCCTAAATAATTAGTTTCCTTTTCTCGTGGGATTTGGTCAATCTTCCTAACTGAGTTAGTTTCCTTTTCTTGTGGGATTTGACCCTTGTATCTGTTGGTAATTATGCCCTAGGCCAAATAGTTTTATGTTCCCTAATTAGATTAGGGTTCTTATGTTCGTTAATTATCTTATAATTTATAAATTATAATATAATTATTTATCCCTAATTAGATTAAGGGGTAAAAATGTCATTATTGAATGACATTATAAATAGAACATAAGGGTTTGTCTTTAGGGTTAGACAACACATGCTGTCACATTAGACTGCAGTGAAACACTGTAAACCCTAAAGCAAATAACACGAGAGTCGTGATTAGAAAGTTTAATCCCGTTCGAATCTAGAAGGTGTTCTAGATTGTGCTAGCACACAGAGGATCTTTAAGGAGCATTCATTCGTGTGGATACCGTAGAGGGTGTTTGCGTTTGCAACATCTCAGATCCGAATTTCCAGATTTGAAAAAGTACCAAAAAGGTATGGATCTGAAATCTTTATCCTGTTCTGATCTAATCGATACACATGGATACTGGGTTAGGATTTTCTTTTGATTCCGCTGCAAAAAGATTTGATCTTTATAAAAATTTTAAACCCTTGGAACCCAACAGTGGTATCAGAGCCGCTTGTGTTTTTATTAGATTGAAATTAGTTTATGATTTGCATGTGATGCTATGAAAGTTGAATTTTTGAGATTCAATTTTGTACATGTTAATTGTGAAATTAATTTGAGTTTGCAAAAATCTAAATCAATACAAATATGGATTTGTAATTATATTATAGTACCTTGCTTTAATGGATTGAATAGATCTGGTGTAATTAGTTTACAAAGGATCTTTAGAGTTTTTCTTAACAGCATGTTGGTTCATGAAAAGCAGATTAGATCTGCATGATCGCGGTTATCAATTACAAGATGTTATTGGACGTTTGATTTATTAAAAAAAAAAAAAAGGAATGAACAGCGTGATAATGTTTCAAGCGGATTAGATCCGTGTTCTCACTTCGAGCGGTTCCTCTTTCGAATTGCTTTCCTCGGATTGGTTAAGCATCTAAATTAGACTTCTACGAATGATCCTCAGATTTGGAACGATGAATCGGACGTCTAATATCAGTTATGAACTGCATATTTAATTTTAAAAAAATGCGTATATTCTTGGAGTCTTTTAATATATATGATATGGTTCAATTGTTGAACAGATCTGGGTTGTTTTAAAACAAATTGTTTAATTATTGAACAATTTTTAGTTTTAAGAAAGGATTTTCATGAAAAATTTTGGAAACAATTTTAAAGGGTTTTAAAAAGGAGTTTCAATTTTTCAAAAGGATTTCCCTTACCCAGATTTACTTTTTCGTTTAGCTTTCCGGGGCGCTGCCCTTGAAACCCCGCAGGGGACGCTGTCCCCTTGACCCCTGCAAGTGGCGTTGCCCCTTGACCCCACAAGGGGACGCAGTCCCCTTGACCCCTGCAAGGGGCGTTGCCCCTTGACCCCACAAGGGGACGCAGTCCCCTTGACCCCTGCAATTTTTCGACTATTATGATAGTCAACATATGTGAGTGGTTTTGAATTGTTTTAAGCCATATGTATAATTTTCATATATGTTGTGTTGAATGCATGGTGCATAGTATGGCTCTAAGACCTATGTGATTGGCAGGTTGCTTTCTTTTACATCTTGGGTTGTAATTTTATAAATACGGCCTGCGTGTCGTTTTGTTTTGTTGTATCTTCTTTATCTTGTAATGAAGACATGAAGATGTTATGAAGATTAACATAGATTAAGGGCCATACTATGACACTTTCTCTTTTTCTTTATAAGCATGTTATACCATATATGATGATATATGTGAATGTATGTGATACCATGTTTGCACATTTACATGCTTAGTATCCATCTAATATGATAAGGTTTTAACATATAGATAAAATAAACCTTTACAAAATACTAAGTCATAAAATGCCTTCCATGTTTCGACACCTGTCAAGACTTAGATTGTCCAATTGTAGGTTCTGCCAAAGCAGGGTACAAAAGACCATCCTAGTCAGACAGGAGTGAATAATAGTGTTATTTGCATGTCGTAATGGTTAGACTTAAATAGGCCATCAAAACGGTTTTGGGCCTATGGCATTAAATGGGATTATTTGGCCGGGACATGTGATGTCAATCCCATAACAAGAGTTACATGTGATGTAATTGGAAAAGGGTTTCCTACCTAAATAACTAAATTTTGAGCGTCATGCCAAAGCTGACTCAATATTTGGTGAAATATGGATCTTATTCTACTAAGAAAATTTGTTTTCCAAATTAATATTGAAGGGTTATTAATTTGATAAAATAGTAGAAGTATGTAAAATGACTTATATAAAGATAATTAACTTTGCATGCCTCTGTATGTAGATCATGACAACAAACAACATAACCTTGCGATCGATTCTTGAAAAGATAATCTGAATACCACAAATTTCCTTGATTGGTACCGTAACTTAAGAATTGTTCTTAAGGATGAAAGGAAATTAAATGAACCAATCCCTAATGAACTTGTTGCTGATGCTCTAAGAGTTGTAGACTCTTTGAATGTCACTTGCATCATGCTTGCCACTATGAATCCTGAGCTTCGGAAGCAAATGGAAGACATGGAGGCATACGATATGATCATACACCTTTAGGAAATGTTCCAACAATAGGCAAGGCATGAGAGATTTGTGATCACACAAGTATTGAATTGTGTTGGTTCAAAAGGGATAGGGCAAGAAGAGAAAAGCCAATGGTAGGGGTAAGGGCAAAGCTGAAAGGTCGGACCAAAGCTAAAGGGCTCAAAACCCAGCCTAAGGTTAAACCACCAAAGGAAGGGGTTTGCTTCTTCTGCAATGAACCAGGTCATTGGAAGAGGAATTGCAAACTATCTTTGGAAGATCTGAAAAGGAAAAAGGATAGTGAGACTATTTCTTTAAGTATTTATGTTATACATGTCAATTTATCTACTTATATATCAAGGGTATTAGATACCAGATATAGCTCTCACATTTGTGTAAATGTGTAGGGTCTTAAGCAAAGTAGAAATTGGCAAAAGGCGAAGTGGACCTACGTGTGGCTAATGGAGCAAAAGTTATTGTATTAGCTGTAGGAAATTTTGAATTAGCTTTGCCTTCTGGACTTATTTTAAGTAACTGTTACTATGCCTGCTATGAGTAGCAATGTTATTTCAGTTTCATGTTTGGACATTGATGGTTTTAGATTTGTTATTAGAATAATACAATCTGCATCCATTATGGAGACATCTTTTATGATTTAGTCATTTAATGAATGGTCTCCATGTTCTAAACTTTGATGAATCTGATAATAAGTCCATTTATAATATAAATACCAAAAGATTCAAATCCGACTTACTTCTGGAATTGTCATTTAGGACACATTAAAAAGAAACACATATCAAAACTTCATCAAGATGAGTTTTTAGATTCATTTGATTTTGAATCATATGAATCATGAGAATCTTTTTAATGGGTAAGATGACAAAAACTCCTTTTACTGGACAAAGTGAGAGAGCTACTGACTTGTTGAGTCTCATACATACAGATGTATGCAGACCATTGAGTTCACCTGCTAGAAGAGGTTATTTAATCCAAGATTTTTCTGACTATCTTAGGGATTATGAGATAATCTCACAATTAACTCCTCCAAGAATACCATAATGGACTGGTGTTTCTAAATGGAGAAATTGAACCTTATTAGATATGGTTCGATCAATGATAAGTCAGACAGATCTTCCAATATTCTTTTTGGGGTATGCCCTAGAAACTGTTGCGTCTATATTGAACGAGGTTCCATCAAAATCGGTTGAAATGACACCATATGAGTTATGGAATGGGAAACGTCCCAGTTTGTCTTTTTAAAGATATTGGGCTGTGATGCATATGTCAAACGTCAAGTGTCTGACAAGCTCGCACCCAAATCTAATATATGGTTGTTTGTGGGATATCCAAAAGAAACAAAAAAAGGATATTACTTCTAAAACCGATTTGAGAACAAAGTGTTTGTTGCTCGTAATGGTTACTTTCTAGAAAGAGAATTTGTCTCTAAAGAAACCAGTGGGAGTAAAATATAACTCGAAGAAGTTCGAGAACCACAAACTAACATAACACCCATGATGGATGTTCAATCAGACTTGCAAGTAGTTGCTGAGCCTGAACCACTAGCTAAAGGCCTGGGTAGGTCTGGTAGGATTTATCATGAGCTTGAGAAATATGGATTTCTCAACACTGACAATTGTGATGTTATACTCATAGATCAAGATGAGCCCACATCTTACCAGGAAGCGATGGAGGGCCCTGACTCTGAGAAATGGTTATCAACCATGAAATTAGAAATGCAATCCATGTACGATAATCAAGTTTAGACTTTGATTGATCCACCTGATGTGTTAAGACTATTGGGTGTAGATGGGTTTTTAAGAACAAAACTGACATGGATAGCAAAGTGCATACCTACTAAGCACGACTAGTTGCAAAAGGTTTTAAGCAAACTCATAGTATAGACTATGATGAAACCTTTTCACTTGTAGTCATGCTTTAGTTTGTGAGAATTCTTCTTGTTATAGCTACGTATTATGACTACGAGATATGGCAAATGGATGTCAAAACAGCCTTCTTGAATGGAAACATCATTGAGGATGTGTACATGACACAACCGGAGGGTTTTGATAATCTAGGGAATTCACATAGGGTTTGTAAGCTTCAAAGATCCATTTATGGATTAAGCAAGCATCTCGGAGTTGGAATCTTCGTCTTTATGATGCAATCAAACAGTTTGATTTCATCAAGAATGAATATGAATCTTGTGTTTACAAGAAAGTTAGTGGGAGCGCAATAGTTTTCTTAGTGTTTTATGTAAACGACATATAGTTCATTGGAAACGATATTCCTACATTACAAAATGTCAAGACATGATTAGGAAATTGTTTCTCAATGAAGGACTTAGGTGAAGCTGCCTATATTCTAGGCATTAAGATCTATTGAGATAGATCTAGAAGGAGCATTAGCCTAAGTTAGAGTGCATACATTGACAAAGTACTAAAAGGATTTAGTATGGAAAAATCTAAAAGAGGATTTCTCCCAATGTCACATGGAATTAAATTGAGTAAGACTCAATGTCCTGCTTAGAAGGAGGAGCGTGAACACATGAGTAGGATTCCATATGCTTCTGCTATTGGTTTCATCATGTATGCCATGTTATGCGCTCGACCAGATGTCGTTTATGCATCACTAGTTGGTATCAGTCAGATCCATGTGAGAGTCACTGGATAGTAGTCAAAAACAGTCTAAAGTACTTGAGAAGGACTAAGGATGTCGTTTTGATAAATGGGATAGGAAACTGATCTTGTGGTAAATGGTTACATAAATATCAGTTTCCAGTCCAATTTTGATGATTTCTGATCGCAAACAGGTTATGTATTTTGTTTAAATGGAGATACTATAAGCTGGAAGAGTTCCAAACAGTATACTGTTGTGGATTCTACCATAGAGGCAGAGTATATAGCAGCATCGGATGCAGCTAAGAAACCAAGATCACATCAGTGATCCAAAAAATACTCAGATGTTATCATCTCATTCGAGTGATCATCGATAGAAGAGATGTTAAGATATGCAAAGTACATACAGATGACTATGTAGCAGATCCATTGACTAAGCCATTTCCACAGTCAAAGTATGATGGTCATACTAGAGCATTAGGTGTTAGACCTGTATCTAACCAAGCCTAGTGCAAGTGGGAGATTGCTAGTGATGTGCCCTAAGCATATGGATTCTATGTCATTGAATGTTTATTATCATTATAGTATATTTGTCATTTTCTTTATCAAAGTTGTTATTGGCTTTTTGTTTTGATAAAGTATTATTCCTTGAATAAATTGGTTATTCCTTATGTCATTAAAGTATGTCACTTTAATAGTAAAACCATAAGGTGAGAAATAACTTTATTCTAAATTATCCCTAGTCGTTCATTATATGAAATAATAATGAATTAAGACTAGTATGTTGGCTGGATGATGATCATGTTTTACTGATTATGGATATGAGATGTCAATTCAGCACATGAATACATGTAAGAGTACATTGTATTGGATTGACCAAATATGAGAATACTATATGGATCAATGCGATAAGTATTTCTCATTTGCAGTGTTATTTTAGTCCTTAGACCTGAAATCATCATAGATTCCAACATGAGAAATATTGTGTTTTGACTCAATCAAACATTATCTTTAACCGGATAATTATAAAGGTTGGGATTCGGCATAATATGAATCATGTAGAGGAAGTTGAGTGATTAAGATGGGATTTGTTCCTCTCATTAATTTGAGAGAGATATCTTTTGGGCCTCTTGATGGGTAAGACTGAGAAATGCATGGCCATGCTCGAATGAATTGATAAGGAGTTATCAATATCATTTGTTTAAGTCAGTCATACTCTGGAATCAAGAAATATGTGATTAAACGATATAAGTGTGTATTGATCCACACCTTATGTTTAATTATAAGATATCGTGTAACAAAAGGATTAAATAACTGACTGTTAATAGGTAGAGTCGGATCACCGATCTTCACTTAATTTGGGTAGACATAATGTCTTGCTAGAGACCAATTATGTCTTGTAGATCTAAAGTGTGTTTTAGATCTACTGCCAACATTAAGTGAACCTACAGGGTCACACACAAGAATGAACTAAAAGGATCGTGGACTGAATTTAAATAAGTCCAACGGGAATAATAAACAATTATAATTTGGCCTAATGCAAGTGGGAGATTGTTGGTAATTATGCCCTAGGCCAAATAGTTTTATGTTCCCTAATTAGATTAGGGATTCTTATGTTCGTTAATTATCTTATAATTTATTTAATAAATTATAATATAATTATTTATCCCTAATTAGATTAAGGGGTAAAAATGTCATTATTGAATGACATTATAAATAGAACATAAGGGTTTGTCTTTAGGGTTAGACAACACATGCTGTCACATTAGACTGCAGTGAAACACTGTAAACCCTAAAGCAAATAACACGAGAGTCGTGATTAGAAAGTTTAATCCCGTTCGAATCTAGAAGGTGTTCTAGATTGTGCTAGCACACAGAGGATCTTTAAGGAGCATTCATTCGTGTGGATACCGTAGAGGGTGTTTGCGTTTGCAACATCTCAGATCCGAATTTCCAGATTTGAAAAAGTACCAAAAAGGTATGGATCTGAAATCTTTATCTGTTCTGATCTAATCGATACATATGGATACTGGGTTAGGGTTTTCTTTTGATTCCGCTGCAAAAAGATTTGATCTTTATAAAAATTTTAAACCCTTGGAACCCAACAGTATCTTCTCCTATATATGTACATACTTATATGTGTAAATAATATATAAAAAATTCTCTTCAAAATTACATGGTATTAGAGCAGGAGGTCGAGAGTTTGAATCCCTGTGCACTCATTATAACCCCTCTAAAAAATTAAGTCATCCACTGAATAGGCTTCAGTCAAAAATCAAAGTTTGGCCCGCAAGTAAGGGAGAGTTTTAAATAATAAATATAATAGCTCACACCATATCTATAAGCTTAAGCTTTTAGATTAAATGTTTATAGTGCTAACCTGAACAAAAATAATTTTGATTTAATTTGATTTACAATCTAATTTTATTTAAAATGTAATATATGATAAATTCGTTGGTTACTACACCCTATCAATTACTAAATGGAAAATCAAAACTCACTTTGGTTTGGATGGGTATACTAATTGGATTGATTTTATACTCATGTACTCCTTATTTTAGTTTATCCCAATGGTTCAAATATTAATAAAAATATTCACGTTGGACAATTTAGGAGCATATCTAGACTATAGGGTTAGTCTCGTCTTTCAATAGTTAAAATAGTTCTCTTATATGGTAAATTTTATATAAGAACATGTTTTCTCACCAAATCTATTTAAAATGATAAAATTTCTCTTATTTACATTAAACTAGGAACCTTAAGTATCTTTTTTTTTTTTTTTAATTAGGACCATCTACTAAAAATGCTCATAATAGACCTAGGCAAGGGTTAAGTTTGAACTAGGAGATGACTCACCTTGGCCACAATGGGACTCAACCTGTTCTAGACCCAAGTAGCTCTATGCAATTCAGGACCTTATTGGTCTTAGATGGGTTGACCTTCGTAACTTATTAGACTCAACGAGTCCAACTGGTGCATAGCCATAATTAAAAGGGGAAAAAAGTCATAGAAAAAGTTGACATGACCTAGGTGTTTCCATAAGCTAGAAATTGGCTATATTAATGCTTGAAATCTTTTTAGACATAATTATGTTGAAAGTGAAGGTAATTTTGTGGACACAAACATTGAACAACTGTGAAGCTCTTCAAATTTCATGATAAAATATAAAAGGATCCTCACATTTCTCTCCACACTACACTTGTAGCACCATTTGCTCAAACATGCTTTGTTCTTGTACCAAATTTTTTTCTTTACATACACATTTAACCTACGAGATAAGCAAGAATATTAGTGTTGCCATGAACCACTTACATCTTTCTATTGTAAAACCTATACATACAAAGTTTTGTCTTTACAAATATTACACCCACACTAGACTCAAATCAAAATCCTCATAAATGATCACTCAACAAGTTTAAGTGTGGCACTTTTACAATAATTTGCAAGTGAATTTCTCAGTACTATACTCTTTCACTCTCTAAAAATAAGTAAAAGATATTAAGATGAAAAATGCTAAGAAAACTTAATATTTTTGTTAGATGGCAAATGAAAAGTGAGAAGAACCTTTTCATTTTCCTTTTTAGAATGGATAAATTAGGCAGGAACGTCAGAACGTTTGAGGTAAGATCATTTTAGGTCACAATATTTTGAAATATTCAAAATAGGTCGTAAAGTAAAAGTGTCTCGTGAGATTTAATTAAGTATTTTTTTCTCTTGATACATGTTAATGGGGCCTTAAGAGACGGGTTTCTTAAGTTTTAATTAAATATTTACTGTTGACATATACTAATGGTGAGCTCAATCGACCTACTTCTCTAAACATTGTGACATAAAATGAACTTACTCCCGAACATTGTGACCTAAAATAAACTTATTCACTAAACCTTGTGATCTCTTTTGAACTTATCAAAATATTATGATCTAAACTGAACTTATCCACAAATATTATGATTTTCTGGTATAATTTGACCTTTTTAGAAATAAAATAAATGGCCAAATCAAGTTAAGTTGTAGCTTGAAGGAAAGTTAAAGACTTTCATAAGTTTGAATTTGAATTTAACATTATAACATTTGATTTTTATTTTTTTTAAAGTCCATATGGATTTAAAACTTTCTCAAAATTAATGTGAATCAAAATTAAATTTGTGCCATAAAAGTTGACTTATGAAAACCAAGAAGAGCCTACTAAAGTCAACTTCCATCTAGAGAGTTCCATAAAAAGTGAAAAGTTTTATGATATTATCACACCACATGAATTAATTAGTAGGGTATAAGTAATGATACAATTAAGATATATAAATAGTTGTATAAAAATTATGCATTATATATGAATAGTTTTATAAAAACTATACACTATTATCATTGTTTTTTTTTTTTTTTCAAAGCATTTGTATTTGTCCGCTACTCACCTAGACACATGGTGAAATATCCCAAATTTTACTAAGTTAAATTAGGAATGTGATAATTAAATAGTATAAAATACGAGTAACGTTGAATATGAATTTAAACATAGATTAATAATTGAACTTAAATAGTTAAATTAAGTAAATTCTGTAAAATGTAGAGTACAACTAGGTTATTTGCCATATTGAATTAGTAATTGAGTTTGATTGAAAGTAGAGATTCGAACACTCATCCCAACTTGTTAAGTTACTTAAGCACGATCAAATATCAATTTGAGCCAAATATTTCTAATCTCAATTTCTTAATGTTGAATTATGAAGTTACGCTCTTCTATACCTAAATTCCTAGAAATGCAAATTTAATTTCTTAATTTCATATATCGATTCCTAAATCCCTAAATTCCTAACTTCAAATTAAATATCAATTTTAAACTAATTAAATCCCTAAGCTAAATTATTAAATTAATTTAGCTAAATTCTAATCCTACTCTAATGACACATTAACTAATCCTCTTAACTTGGAAGTAACCTCAATAAGAAGTCATCTATTCCCACATTTCCTTCTTTCTAAAAAGAATATAACCCCTGAAAGAAGGCACTTGGGATGAGTCACATTTACTTCATCCTCAACTTGTTCTTCAAGTTTCCACCCAAGGTATCAACTCTAATTTACCCAAAATTTACCATAAGTCTCATCTTCTTTTCACAAAAAAAAAAAAAAAAAATGATCAACAAGCTCCACACATTCATTTCAAGCCCCTCTCAATTCACACAGCAATTTGAAACATCAATCCCTAATTCTTTCTACTATTCGTGGTTTATCATTAGAACCTTCTTCAACTTGCTTGTAGTAGTAGGAAGGAGATTAAGAGCAAGATTTACAATTTTTATTTTTCATTCCAGTAAGTTATTATTATTATTTTATATTTGATGTTGAACTTGTTGATTTGAGTTTAATACTTGTATATATGCTATTAGCTAATGTTACATGCTTGGATATATATTTTGATAGTGATTTGATGAATTTTTACAATTTATTCAATAATTATGCCATATATGCATGCAAATGGAGTTAATTTTGATAAACAATGCAAGAAACATGCTATAATCTTAGATCTAAAATTAGAATATCTCTTTATGATGTTTTTATAGAATATATTAAGTACCAAATAATATATGTATGAATATGCATATTATATTAATATAAATTATTGACTTGTGTTTATTTCGGGTAGAAAATTGTAAAAATTATAAGGATTTGCATTATATATGATCTTAGGCCAAATTTATACATGTTATAATGTATGAAATCATTTGAAATTGATAAATTTTGATTTATGCAATTTAATTACAGATTTGCCATTAATATTGCTTGTAGTAGTAGGAAGGAGATTAAGAGCAAGATTTGTAAATTTTATTGTATTCTAGTAAGTGATTTATTTATTTTATATTTGAGGTGGAACTTGTTGATTTGAGTTTAATACTTATATTATGTTATTATCTAATGGTATATGCTTGGATATATATTTTAATAGTGATTTGTTGAATTTTTACAATTTATTTAATAATTGTGCCATGTATGCATGTAAATGGAGTTTATGCTGATAAATAATGCAAGAAACATGCTATAATCTTAGATGTAAAATTAGCATATGTCTTTATGATGTTTTTATAGATATATTAAGTACCAAATAATATATATATATATATATATTTGAATATTGATAAGATCATATTTTGTACAAATCTTGATAATCAATTGAGCTAGAATGGATATTTGTTTTGATTAAATTTTATGTTTCAGGACTAATTTGGATAAAGAAATCAAAATAAGTGAATTTGAATTGAAAAGAGGAAAAATTGAAGTCAAGGCCGGCAATTCATCATTGAAAGCCGCTGGCTTTTAGACGGCGTAAAATCCAAGGCCGTTGCAGCACAGCCAGCTTTGCCCTGTACAAGCTAAACAACATTCAAAGTCGCCTCAAAGCTGCCGGCGTAGAAGATGAAGAAGCCAGCGTAAATGAAGGCCGGCAGCCCAGAACTGAAACATCACCAGCTTTGAAGGAGTTTCATTTTAAGCCGGCATGAAAGCCGCCGGCCTTGAGGCAGTGTACATGGAAGAATTGAAGAGACATGAAGATGTCCAACACTTGAAGGAAAATGAAGCAACACATCTGTTGGAATGCCTACGCCGGTGTCAAAGCCGCCGGCCTTGGGACGGCGTTCGTTATAAATCTGCTCAACGCTTCATTTCTGACTACATACGCTGGCTAGATCTACGTTCAAAGCCGCCGGCGTTGAAGCGGCCTACGTTGTAACAGATATTGAAGGCTGCCAATGCACTGCCTGCGCAAGGGACAATTTGAAGATACGCTGCCTGTAAGCTGTCGGCGTAGGATCCATAACGGCCGGCGTACATTGAGAAACAGCAAAGCTCATTAAATGTTTTTTACGAAATTTTTCCTATAAATAGGGGATCTTCCCCTCATTCTCAGAATCATCCAAGCAACCAAATATCTAGTACTCCAAGTAGCTTTAGAATATTTAGAATAGGCATTTCATAAGAGATTTTGAAGAGATTTGAAGTTATACAAGATTTGCAAGTGAAGCTTTAGTATTTTGAATTGGTGATTTCTAATCTTATTCTTTTTATGCAATTCATATACTTGAATATTCTGATCATAATGAAATCATTTGCAATTTCTTATTTGATTGTTGAATCATCATCCATGAGTAGCTAAATTCTTTTTGTGGGAAGTTGATGAAGCTTTAAACATGCTAAGATGATTTTTGAATCTATGTTATGAGATATTTAGAATCATGAAACATTCATATTGAATTCTAATAACTCGGAAGGGAAATTAGTGTTCACATGAATTCATAAATTGAGATTAAATTGCAATTGCGGAAGCGGAGTAGTTTAATCTAGTTTAGAAATTATCCACAAATATTAATGCAATGTTTTATGTTGATTTCTCACTAAGGAATTAGGAGATTTTAATATAAAGTATTAGTCAATTATAGAATCGGGAGATTTATAATTGAAATTTTGATTCCACTAATGATTTATTTAACGGAAGTTATTGAATTGTTTTGTGGTTTAAAAGGTTTTCAAACTTTGTTTTTAAATCTTGATAATTTCATATGAATGTTCATGAATCTAATTATCATTATAACATGAGTTCAAGTTGATTAGCAATAGTTTAAAGTGGATTCTACTCCTTCCACACTTTTCATCATATCCCTCTCTTTAAAAGCTCGTTGCATTTCATATAGATAATTAGTTAGATAAGTTAGTTTAACTTAATCATTTTAAGAAAATCAATTGCCTAGATATTAGTATTAGTTGATAATTGTCTAGTAGTTAGTAAATCCTTAAGGGATCGACACTTTATTCATACTATATTACAATAGAAGACCTAGTGCGCTTGCTAGAAATATGCTTTAAAATTCAATACTTATCACAGCACATCAAATATGCATATTATATTAATATAAATTGTTGATTTATGTTTATTTTGGGTAGAAAATTGTAAGATAAATAAGGATTTGTATTATATATGATCTTAGGCCAAATTTATACATGTTATAATGTATGAAATCATTTGAAATTAATAAATTTTGATGTATGCAATTTAATTACGAATTTACCATTAATATTGTGTTAATTTGCTTGGAAATATATGTTAATAAATATAAATAATTTTGAAAATTTGGATTTAAAATTATATGTGATAATATTTTCTGGAAAGTAAAAAATATTTTTAATAAATTTTAAATAATTAAATTCTTATTTTAAAGGCATTTTTCTAAAAAATAGACTATTATATGTATGTGGTTATTAAAAATATTAAATAAATTTATTTTTCATAAAAATTGATGGAAATAGTTAAAATAATGTATTTGTATGTAAACTGGAAGTTTTTGTTATTTTTGAAATTAATTTGCTATTTTTAATAATTAGTAAATCAAGTAATGTCATTTACCGGCAAAATTTGATCTAACAAGTTAAATTGGATTTCAAATCTGATTTAAAAAATTTATAAACTGAAATTATAATGAATTTTGAAAAATTATAATTTATTTAGATACCAAATCATGAATTTTAATTAATAATTGCTAATTAAATGTAATTTAAGGTAAATTGTACAATTTTGCACCAAATTGGACAAATTAGATTTTAATAGTAAACTTGAGGCTTGATTTTAATCTAATTAGCCTATTTTAATCTTAATTGGACCTTTCTAAATAATTTGGGCCTAACTAGTTAATCTAGAGCTCATTGGCCAATTCTATGCTTAAAAAAAATATATAGACTTAACTTAAGCTTTAAAATCTAAAATGCGCTTAGTGAAAATCTTTAGGTCTATTAACCCATTTTTAGTCTATTTAGTCTATTCACACTTAAATGAGCCTATTTTTATTAATTGTGGATTTCCTTAGTCTTTTTAGAGCTTTTTCAACTGAGAAACAACTCATACATTAAATTGATAATTTATGTGCTTAATTTTCAAAATATAGGCCTAATAACTAACATTATTTCTTAGGCCTAATTATAAAATATTTAAGTTCATTATTAATTTCTATGTATTGAATTACCTGTTAGGCTTAAATATATATTCTTGAGTCCAAAAGTCTTAAAACACAATTAGTGAATTATTGGGCTTATTTAGGAGTCTTAAAGACTCAATGGCATGAATAAAAATCTAATCCTATTCTGTTGGGGTTAAATCTATAATATTGAGTCCAATATTCAATTCTACTATAAAGGGCTCAATTCCAATATTTAAGTCCTATTCCACCTACTTAATGAATTGTAATTCCTAATGGGCTTATATCCAATTCCGTAACCCATGAACCTAGAT
The DNA here is from genome assembly GCA_024138025.1 of Combretum micranthum. Classification (NCBI taxonomy): domain Eukaryota; kingdom Viridiplantae; phylum Streptophyta; class Magnoliopsida; order Myrtales; family Combretaceae; genus Combretum; species Combretum micranthum. Next base: position 573,229 of record JAMXBD010000854.1, read on the forward strand.
GATATAATAATTAGAAGTATTTTTTTGGGCTCGATTTAAGATCCTTATAAGCCCAATGCTTCCAAATAAGAAACTCAATATCAAATCTAGTGGGCTTAACCAAAATCTCTTAAATCCATTAGCTTGATGATTTCACTTCAAATATATTCATAGGTCTTATATTAAGACCTATTTCCTAATTGCCTTATCAATTGTGATTTGATAATTAAATTGATTCTTATATGAGATTAATTTTCTTGAACAAATATCTTCTGATATTTCTTAGACTCTAGTGTTTGTATCAGGTATACAGTGAGTTGTGTGTTGCATGCTAAGACAGACATCTTAAACAAATTAATACTTAAAGACAGCCTTAATAATTGCTTGTTGCTTGTGTGTGGTTATTTAACCTAGTTCGAGAGTAACAACCCTACTAGATAGTGCTAACACGGTAGTTAGGTGCTTAGGCCATTGTGAGTGGCTCAACCGGTAGCTGATAGGGGAAATAATAGCGGGATAACGTCTATGTAGGTCTGTAAAAAGTAATATAGCATAGCTCACGTTTATGAGACCTGTTGAGTTGTATTATGTTATGAATTAAGATAGATAGAGATGCGTAACAACTGTGACCCTTATACGGGGATATTACTTGTAGAGCTAGGAGATATAGGTATTTGGGCTGCCTATATTAATCCTTTGAGCATTTGCTACTGCTTAGGACTCCCAGCGTGTTGCTAGAGTGTGAGTGCTCCATTATTGATTTGCCATATTTAATTTAAAAATATAAATTGTTGGTTATTGTATTACATTTAGACTCCAAGCGTGTGATCATATCATGTGTGTTTGTGTTGCTGTTGTACTAGGTTTTGGCTCACTTTTCTCTTTTTCAGGTTTTGATCTGGATGGTTATAATTATCTCAGCCAAGGGATGAACCTAAATGAGCTTATTGACTAACAGACTGGCTAGGATCGTGAAATTTTATATATTTTTAATGGAAGTTACAATTTATATTTCTAGACTTGTATCTTTTCAAAAGCCTAGTTTTGAGCCCGTGGTTAAGCTACTAAGATTTGTTACTTTACTTTTGATGATTGCTTTGCTGTAATATAAAATGTTTTAAAAAAATCTAAATGAAATGATTTTAAAATTCTAAAATTGTTTAGTAAATGATTTTGATAACTAATAGTTTGTGTTAGACATTGCATATAATACCTAAGTGTTATACGTGGCAAATTAAATAGGCCTTGACCCTATTCGGGGTGGGACACGTGGTGTATTAATTAGTAAAATTAACTTTTTTTTAATTGAAAGGTAATTAATTTATTGGTAAGTAGGAGATTTAAGTTATTATATAATAAATTGATTAAGCTAAGGTTGAAATGTAAAGACTCGACATGCTCAATTCTCAAATTAAGCACACCAAGTCGCCAACCATGTATAACTCTTACGAATTATACGTAAGGTTGTCTTAAAAGAAGGTGTTTATGTTGAACATTTCTATTCCAATTTTAGAATTTATGAAATCGTTTAGTTAGATTTCTAAATAACTGGATTCGGCAGCGGAAAATAAAATTTTATAAAACAACTTATAAACTACTACTCCCTATAGAGCAAACCAGTTTTCTAAGAAACTAACTTTATAAAAACACTTTAGGATCTACTCTTAGGGGTAGATAATCATTTACAATCAATTGGGCATTAACAAGCCCTTAAAAGAAAATACAATTTATATATATATCCAGTCCTCTTACAAAACAAAACAAAAGAAGAAACAAAATACAAGAAATATCTCGATACTATCACACTTCACTTATTCTCCCATATCTTTAGAATCGCCCAAAACCCGGGACAAACACCATCACATCAATCACCATCACCATCACCATCCTCATCAACAACAATAATAAGAACAACAACATCAACAACCTCCACATCATCATCAAGTCATCATCTCATCATCCATCATCAAGAACAACAATACTTGTAAAAAGAATAACAACAACAATAATGAGCCGGAGCCCAATACACGGTAACAAAATCACACACGGAGTGGCACACGAGCTTAACTAAATGCAATGCACCAATCCACAAGTTATTATCTTTTCATTAAAATAAACAAATCAACAATGGAGCACTCACACTCCGGAACAAGCCAATGGGAATCTGGGGATCCTGAGTAACAGCAGCTGCTCAGGGGTTGATATAGATAGACCGGATATCGGTATCTTCTATATCTAACCGATAAAGAAAATAGCTTCATTTAGGGTTCAAAAGTCGTTGCCCGACTCTACTTAAACTCAGTCCATAACATGAGCCTAATTCACAAGTTCCCATAAACTTTGAACTAAATCATGGTATTTCCCCCTAAGTTTAAGCAAACGTTACTCAGATACTATTCTCCCTATCGGCTACCCACTTAACCAAAAAGAATCGCTATTGCATCATAGCATATCATTGCATCATGGTAAAGTCATTGTATCATGACTTGGTTAAGCGCCTAACTAACATGTCATTGCATTATGACAGGTTTGCTGCTCCTCGGACCAGATTAAACAGCGTAATAGACATCCAATTCATTCAAATATTAAGCCGAGTCAATTTAGGTCAGATTAGGAATGCCTAGTCCTAGCAAACATCAAACAAGTTATTGCGTACCTTATATAAGATCGCCTGTAAGAAAAACATGAACCCCAATGACGATGTCCACTACTTGACAGAAACTCAAATGAGTTTATTTCCTTTTGTAAAAGATCCACCAACTCCTTACAGAACAATTAAAAAACCAATCAATTAAAATAGCTCAATCTAATCAATTACTATGTCATCTATACCAAATTTTATTAAGATCCTATTTGAGTAGACACTAATGTGGAACCCCACTATGGCTGCGATAAATCGCCCCGCCAAAGTATGGACAGTTCTCCTTTGTCTGTCAAAGTGTTTTTTTTCATTTTGTTCATGGTCTTTTATCAACAAAAGCTTAATCAAGGCATTCATTCACAAAAACATCTATTTCTTAAGCAAACACACCTTTGAAACAACATATTCCCCATATTAATCAAAGATCATCCTAATTCATTCATCTAAGCTAATTATTAGCCATTAACCCATTTTAGCTTAACCTTAGCTAAATTGATTAGAATTAGTCATTTAAGTCATTTACCAAGTCAAATTGATTAACCTTAGCCATTTAATTCAAAAGCCAAGCCAAGTGGATTAAGCTTAAGAAATCTAGTTCATTTTAGTTTAATTGAGTTCATTAAGTCAAACTCATTAGAATTAATCATTTAATCTAATTACTAAGCCAAAGTAATTAAACTAACTCAATCTAATTTATTTTAACTCATTCAAGTCTATTTAATCAAGTTGAACTTAAGTTTGTTAACTAAGTTCATTTTATGTTAAACTCGCATATTTAACTCAATTATTCATTAAATCTATAAATATATCTAAGTCATGTTTAATTATATCACTAAATCATCATTACACATCAAATATTATTTATCTTTTTCATTTTAGGTCAAAAAGATCCATTTGTCAAAGTAAACACATATAAAACAATCTATAACAAGTTTTTAGCTTAGCTTGAAAAATATATCAGTTGGAAATAATTAAAACTTAAGCACCGATACTTTTATAATTTGTAAAAACTCAAAACATAAAAGTTGTAGATCTCTTTCTTATCTTTCCAACACAACTTGAATCACCTCAATCGGAGATCGGATGAAAAAGTTACGGGCAAAATACAAAAGGACTACGAAACTGGGAAAAGTTGCAAAACGAACGCCGGCTTTCAACACCGGCGGCGTAAATTAAAAATTTGCGAGCGTTAAGGGTCGAGCGACCTGGTCACCATTGGACTCTTCAACACCACCAAATTCTCAACGTACACCGGCAGCGTAAACGTCAACACCGGCGGAGTTGAGTGCCGGCGTACATGCATTACGCTGCTGTCAAATTTTCCCCTGTTTTCATTTTGAGAAAAACATTTGTACAAATTGTTTCAAACTCCTCCAAATTCATTTCAAGCTTCTTAAAACTTGTTATTTGATCTTACTACAATCTAATAAACACAAACTCCCACTTCAATCCATCAGACATCACTATAATCATCATAAACAACTTCAAACCCCAATTTCACAATTTATGTTCTTTCTCAACAACTCTACTTCAACAACCATAAGCTTTACAAATACAAACTTAAACAACACTTCTCAACTCATAGACATCATCTATACAACATGTAAATTCGAAATTATAAATAAGACAATAAATAGTAAACTATACTTAGCTTTTAGAAAAGAACACAAGTTGAAACTTCATCCTCTAGCTCGGTTTCCTCCATCTAGTTCATCTCCTAGTCTTGATTCATCCTCTAGTTGGCTTTGATCTTGAGATTTGTTGAAGAATTTGAAGAAAAGAAAGAAAAATGAAGGAGAAAGGAAGAGAGAAAGAGAACCATCGGTTGAAAGAAACAAATAAAAGGAAGGGAAAAGTGAGAAGAGAGAGGGGCAGAGGAATGAGAATAAAAAGGTAAGGATAAGGGCTAAAATTAATATAAAGGATTATAGGTATAGGTATAGAACTATCATATCAAATATCTATAGTTCCAAGAGTATTTAAATTTTGTTTCTGAACCGATATGTTAGAAATTAAGAGCTTGCAATAACAACTTAATTTGAGAATTTATTTTAGATAAAAGATATGTAATTTGAGTTCAGGTTTAAGAACTAATATTTTAAGATAAGCAAATGAACTCAAATTTTACTGAGATTTAGGAATTAATGTTTAGGCTAAGAATCAAGGATTTAGGAATTCTCTAAACACTTTGATGACATGTTTAGGGAATTTGAAACTCAAATCTCAATTAATAACTAATTAAATTATATCAACTTGTCTAATTAAATACTATAATTCATTTTAGTCATTTAAATCTATCTAAACCCAATTTCTATTTTAGGTGAAGAGTTGGGGTATTTCATGAAATACTCCGAATTTTACCAACCTAAATTAGAAATGTGATAATTAAATACTATGAAAATATAGGTAATTGTAGTTCTTATTTTAAATTTAACTTATTAATTGAATTTAGATAGTTAGTCAATTGATTTTCATAAACTATAGAATATAATTAGATAATTTAATTTGTAAATGGACTTAATTGAAATTAGGAATTCCAATACCACAAATACCCACTTCAACTTATCAAATTACTTCAAATTCCTTTTTCCAACATACCAAGCTATTAAATTCCTTTTAATTATCGACTTGAAACCGATTTCTCAAGTTGAATTATCTAAATTCCTAATTCACTAAAATTAAACCTTAATCTAAATTTAGATTAGACTCGATTCAATAACCCAATAACTATATACCTGAGGTTGTAAATGTCAAGTGTAGTATGACCCGATTAATATTTAGGGTCTATTAGATAGTAAACGATAGTTTAAAGATGAATTGCTAGGATTGAAAAATACGCGATAAAAATAGAAACTGATCAATATCTACCAAACTAGAACTTGAATAAAAATTCTGAATACGTAATCATAAAATTTAGAATTTTCTGACCCTTTTGAGTACAATACTCTAATTTGACCTATTTGGACTAGAAACCCTAATCGCGTAAGTAAAAATTTTGATAATTTAACATAATCAGGAATAATAAATGAATTTAATTGAAAATAAAGACTCTAACATCATAAATACCTAATTTAACCTATTAAGCAACATCAATTGGCTATTTCAACAAATTCAAATTAATCAAAACTTTCCAATTATCAAATGAATTTTATTAATCAAGTTTAACCATCTAAAACCATAAATATCCAATTTAGATATTTTAGCCTAAATTCCAACTCCTTAGAAATCTTAGAAATTTAAAACTAAATATTTTCATTCAGATCTCAATTCTTAAGTTCTTAAAATACTAAATTCAAGTAAGATATTAATTTTTCCTTAATTAGATTTCCTAAAATTAATTTGTAATGCCAATTAGTTAATTTTATTTCTTACTTCTTAATTTCCAATTCTAAATGCCTAAAGCCCATAACCTAAAACCCTAATTCTTCTTCTAAAACCCTAAGCCTAATTATTCAAATATCAAGCCCATAAACCTAAGCCCAAAAGCCCATTAGACCATGTTCTTATCATGTACCCCCACACATGATATGAAATCTCAATGTCTAGAAAAAAAAAATCTAACCTTATGAAAAGACCAAAATAACCTTACTTACTTCAAGAAGCTTTCTTCATCTATGAAAAGACCAAATTGCCCCTTAAATATCTACAAACACAAGAAAATATCAAGTGTGTGAAAAGACCAAGTTGACCTTAACCAACTCTAGAAGATTTCTACATCTAGGAAAAAGACCAAATTGCCCTCACTTAATCAAGCCAAAGTACCAAAATGTCCTTAACTCTAGAAATAATTACAAGACTTAAAATACTATAAATATATCTATTTAGAAAACCCTAATCCCCTACTTCTTTTTGCAACCCCAACCCCTAAAATCTCTCAAAGGAATCACTCTAAAAACACAAAATCCTACCGGAATTCTATAACAATTCCTCTTTAAATCTAGCATCCAATAGGCAATGTATTCATGATTTCTCTACCATCCAATCTCTGTCACGCCCCATAGGGTACCCTAAACGTAACAGTCCGCCACATACCATATAGATTCCCGAATTACACCTTAGTCTTTCGGAAGTCTCTATATAGATGTAAGGCGTACCTTTTACACATTAGAGTATAGTTCGAATGGAGATAAAAGCTTAATTGGCATGCATGGGCAATAGGATATAATTCATGAACATAAATAAATATTACATAATTCTAAGGGGCATTCCCCGCAAAAGAATAATTAGCGGCCCCATTACAGTCATCCAAGTTTAGAAGTTTTCTATGGAGTCTATTCAAAATATAATTCTAGGAAAACTCCTAGCTTTGTACCTGTTCAGCGGTATCTTCGCCTAAGCATAAATGCGTAGCTGCAAAAGGAATGGTCTGTAGGGATGTAAGCTTAACTAGCTTAGTGAGTGTAATCTCCCACAAAAACATTTATATCATAACAATTCAACCAAGTTATTAATCAAGCAAGTGTATGCATCAAACACATGAGTTCAACATACATATGGACCAACCGGGAAATCATATGTGGATGGAATTGCGCCCTCCATCGGGTTAGCAGATTAACGAATCCTGCGGTACGACATATCCCGTTTTATGGCTCACGGCTAACCTACGATTATCGATGTCGTTTATGGTTCACGACTAACTACGATTATTCGATGTCGTTTATGGTTACGACTAACCTACGATTATTCGATGTCGGTTTATGGTTCACGACTAACCTACGATTATTCGATCGTTTTGGGTTCTCGACTAACTACGATTATTCGATGTCGTTTATGGTTCACGACTAACCTACAAATGTCATGCTCCCATTTGTGATATGCACATGTCAAATTATCATTTACTCAAGTAGTTGATTAAGCCAATTTATCAGGCGATCAATCAATTTATCGACAATCATCATAGCTAACTATAATCAAAGTTTATCACCCGCGGTTTCGATATTCTTAAAGTTTTCATATCAACATTACAACATTTAATTTCCATAATCCCCATTATTCATATTCATTCAATTGACCTACATTCTAGTGCACTACTTTACAAGCACATACAATAAATGAATTGGGAAGACAAACTCACTCCGCCATTGGTACTCCGGTCTTTAGTTGTAATAGTCCGGAGGTAACTCGTCACCGTCCACGGGTTCACTATTCATATAAGAAATTACCCTAATAAGTATTTATCAACTTAGGACACTAAAACTCTAAGGAAACTTAGTGAAATCGGAATTCGCGTCATTTCCGAAGTTCCGTTTTAAAATGGCCATAACTTGGTCGTTTTAAGTCGGAATTTCGCAAATTATATACCGATTCTATCTACTTCGGAAGAGCTTTCCAAATATGAAGTTTAAATCAAGTTTTGAAAATATCTAAGCCTCGGAATTGAGGGATCAGATCTGTACAGCGGGTTCCTTGATTCCAAAAATGCGGTTTTGATGAATGCATTTGAGATTCCTAAGTATAAATGATACTAAATGCAATGGTAATGATTTTCCCTATCATGAATGTCATGATGTGAACTTAATGAGTCTATGTTCTTACGACTTTTTGGATTTAAAGAACTTTACAAAAAAAACTTTTCTTAGAAACCATTTCCTACTAAAAGCTTAGTAAGTGAGTTTACTACATTTGACCACTCTACATTTACATGGATTTCCTTTAGAACTACTCTACTTTATTTAAAGAATATTTGACCCTTATATTAGTTATACCCTAAGGACCTTTATTTCTTTAAAAAATCACATTTACAAACTTTTAAGTGGGTCTTTTACAAGGGGTTTCCAAAAATCCGAATTTACAAAAGTTCATTTTCAAGTTGATTCCTTTAGGAAAAATATATTTTATACTTGAAACTTTAAGTATCTATTATACCTATATCCTAAGGACTTCATTTATTTAAGAAAATATCATTTTTGAAGTTGGAAAAATAGTGTTTTCTAACCCTACATCATTATTACGAATTTGGTTTTCATAACTTTTAACTCAAAACTTATGGACTTCATCTCTTGTTTTCAACATTTTCTTTAGTAAAAACTCCTTTAGACTCATGAAAAATACACTAACATTATCTATTACCCATAGGCTTCATTTCTCTTATGAAATACATGTTTAGAAGTTGTTAAAAGTGTTTTTGACCTTGGTTTTCAAAGTCATCCGAATTTTCAAAAGTCTTTTTCTTGAAAAGTACTTTTCTTTTTGACTTCATGGACCCATATTATATAGATCTATATACATAGAAAGTCATTTACTAAAGACAAAAGTATTAAAGACTATTTATGCACATAGAACAAAATAATAATGAAACTATAAATGCCTACATGATCATGAGTACAAGATGATGGATCTACTTTATCAAAAGCTTAAATGAGTTTTAAAAACATAAAAACCATATTTTTATAAAAGATCCTTTGTTTAAAAGACTTTTTGATGGATAAAAGTAAAGCTTTGGTATAGAAACTCCTTTAAAAGATAGATCTACCATGAAATGGTTGGGATTTTTGTGTTGTTATCTCATTGTTCCTACTACGATCATGGGAACATGGAGTTGAGATAACCAAAAATCACTTAGCCATAACAAGTTTCATGAGTTGGAAGTAGTGGAGCATAACTTACTTGAAGTGGATGTGGAAAAGAGAAAAATGGAAGTTGTGAATGTGTTGTGTGGGCTCCAAAGTTTCGGCCAAGGGAAAAAGGAGAGGAAAGAGCTTTTGCACTTTGAAATTTTGGAAAGTAAAGAATGAGGAAAGAGAGAGAAAAGGTGGTTTATATAGAAGTGATTAGGTTAAATGGATAAAGAGAAAAAAAATCAAATGAGCATGGATGGGGGGGGCCATAATGGCGCCGGTTTGGAAGAAAGGGGGGAAAAAGCTTGATTTGTTCCATCTTTACTTTTGATTTGATTATATCTCTTGTCAAAATTAAAGTGAAGTTGAAAGGACTAAAGCATGGAAGAATGGAGGAGATGTGATTGATGGTAAGAGTTAGATTTGTAGGGTAGGCTAATAGGTAGACTAGGTAGTGTAGGTGTACTTTATGAATAGTAATGAATAGTTGACAAGACAATTTAATTTCCGGTAGTAATGAAATACGAATAAAAAGGCTATAACTGTATTTTTCATAAACCGGAAAATTATGAAAAATATATTTTTGAAATCCTTATTTTATTTCGGTTCTAATGAGTACTCATAAGAATATTTTTGAAATTCTAGTTCCGGGGCACGTTTTTCTATAATGGGTCTCGGGATGACCCGGAATTGAAATTTTCTTAAAATCAGATATTTTCTTAGTTTGAAATATATTCAAGAATTATAATCAAAAGTAAATTTTCTTAGAAAAGTTTATTAATTGGAAACCGAGGAAAAGCCGGAATTAGGGTTCCTAGTTCTCACTCCAGGCTTGAGCTATTCCGGTTTAGGGTTTTGGTTTCCGGTTCTAGGGTTATCTTAGCTACTTGAAAAACCGGGGTTTACAACCTACCCACCTTAAAAAGAGTTTTGTCCTCAAAACTGAACTGACGTACCTTGATTCTCAAACAACTCGGGGTATTTCCTTCGGATTTCCTCTTCGGCTTCCCAAGTCGCTTCCTCAGAAGTGTGGTTTCTCCACAACACTTTAACGTATCTAATCTCTTTGTTCCGAAGCTTCTGAGTCTTCTTATCCAAGATTTCTACTGGGTGTTCTTCGTAGGTGAGATTTTCCTTTAACCGAATCGGTTCCAACTCCACTATCCGCTCAGGGTCAGGTACATACTTCCTTAACACTGATACGTGGAACACATGAACTCCGACAAACCTGGCGGCAGGCTAGCCGATAGGCCAAATCTCCCACTCTTTCCAAGATCTCAAAAGGTCCAATATACCTTGGGCTTAATTTCCCTTGAGCCCGCATTCTCTTTATGCTCTTGATTGGGTTTATTTTCAAATAGACATGATCGCCTACTTGAAATTCCAGCTCTCTTCTCTTCAGATCAGCCCAACTCTTCTGTCTGTCTTGAGCCTCTTTCATTTTCTGTTGAATAACCCGGACTTTGTCTGCTGCTTCTTGAACCAATTCAGGACCAATAGCTAGCTTTTCCACATCATCCCAAAACAGAGGGGACCTACAACGCCGTCCATATAGGGCTTCGTATGGTGGCATCTGAATGGTTGAGTGGTAGCTATTGTTATAGGCAAACTCAATAGGGGTATATGATTATCCCAACTTCCTTTGAATTCCAATATGCAAGCCCTTAACATATCCTCCAAGGTCTGAATGGTTCGCTCAGACTGTCCATCTGTCTGAGGATGGTAGGCAGTACTGAAATGCAACTTGGTGCCTAGGCTCTTTTGTAGGCTCATCCAGAACTTTGAAACAAATCTTGGATCCCGGTCTGAAATAATCCCTGCTGGTATATGAAGTCGCACAATCCTTGATGTAAATCCTAGCCAATTTGTCCAATGAATAGGTCATATTAATTGGTAGGAAGTGTGCTGACTTCGTCAAACGATCCACTATAACCCAGACCGCATCACATCCAGTGGATGTCCTCGGGAATCCACACACAAAGTCCATTGAAATTTGTCCCACTTCCATTCGGGGATAGGTAGTGGCTTTATAATCCACCTGGCCGTTGATGCTCCACTTTGACTTGCTGACACACGGCACACTTCATAACAAAATCTGCCACATCCCTCTTCAATCCATTCCACCAATAGTGGCTTTTTATGTCCTGATACATCTTTGTACCTCCCGGATGCACCGTGTAACCGGAGTTGTGAGCTTCGCTCATGATCTCTTTTCTCAATTCTCATCTTCCGGTACACACAATCTTCCTTTCATTCTAACCACTTCTTCATCATCCAGGGTAAAGTCACTATACTTCCCTTTGAGTACTTCTTCTTTGATCCTCTTTATCGCCTCATCATATCTTTGGGCTTCCTTAATCCTGTCGATCAAAGTGGGTTCCATAACCAAATTTGCTATCTCCACTTCGACGTCTTGCCCTATGAATTCAATTCTCAACCTTTCGAATTCCTTTATCAGCTCTTTTTGTTCTGTGATTAGGCTTGCCACTTCTCCATAATTCTTTCTGCTCAAGGCGTCTGCCACAGCATTTACCTTTCCCGGGCAGTAATTTATCCCCAAATCATAGTCCTTGATGAGTTCCAACCACCGTCTCTGCCTCATATTTAACTCCTTTTGTGTGAACAAATACTTGAGACTCTTGTGATCTGTGTACACTTCACATCTTTGCCCATACAAATAATGTCTCCATAACTTCAAGGCAAAAACCACAGCGGCCAATTCCAAATCGTGTGTGGATAGTTCTGCTCATGAGGCCTTAATTGCCTGGAGGCATAGGCAATGACTTTCCCTTCTTGCATCAGTACACAACCGAGGCCATTCCTAGAGGCGTCGCTATGCACTGTGTACGGCTTTTCAGGATCGGGCAATACCAAAATTGGAGCTGATACTAAGCGCCGTTTCAACTCTTGGAAACTTTGCTCCCTCTTATCTGTCCATTCGAATTTCTCGTTCTTTTGTGTCAATTGAGTCAAAGGTTTGGCAATCTTGGAGAAATCCTTTACAAACTTGCGGTAATAACCAGCCAAACCTAGAAGCTTCTCACTCAGTTACCGTTTCGGGCTGTTTCCAATCCACTACAGCTTGATCTTTTCTGGGTCTACGGATATTCCTTCTCCCGTCACTACATGTCCAAGAAAAGATATTCTATCCAACCAAAAATCACACTTGGATAGCTTGGCGTACAACTTATTTTCTCTCAAGGTTTGTAACGCCATTCTTAGATGCTCCTCATGTTGTTCTCTGTCTTGAATAGATTAGGATGTCGTCTATGAACACAATTACACATTTATCCAAGAGCGGTTTGTATACTCGGTTAAGGTCCATGAATGCAGCAGGTGCATTAGTTAATCCAAACGGCATCACTAAGAACTCGTAGTGCCCGTACCGTGTGCGAAAGGCTGTCTTAGGCACATCTTCCGGCTTTATTCTCAACTGGTGATAACCGGAGCGCAAATCAATGCGCGAGAACACACTTGCCCCTTGGAGCTGATCAAAGAGGTCGTCGATTCTTGGAAGGGGGTACCGATTTTTGATGGTGACTTTATTCAATTCCCGATAATCGATACATAATCTCATAGACCCGTCCTTCTTCTTTACAAACAACACCGGTGCGCCCCATGGCGACACGCTAGGTCTTACGAATCCTTGATCCAACAGCTCCTGTAATTGGGTCTTTAATTCCTTCAATTCCACCGGAGCCATCCGGTATGGTGCCTTTGATATCGGCTCTGTACCTGGAGCTAGAGTGATTTCAAAATCAATCTCTCTTTTCGGTGGTAAACCGGGTAAGACTTCAGGAAATACATCTTCAAACTCATTCACCACGGGTATGTCACTCTTTTCTACTCTTTCCTCTCTAATCCAGGCATCTTCTATTGGCACAATTTCCTCGTCTTCCATCATTAGCTCGAAGGAGCTTAAACCAAGATCTCTTCGCACCGTGATCTCTCCAAGGAAGTCTACTCTCTCCTTCCTGTGGTCATCAAAACTTATCATCTTCGTTGACAGTCCACAATGGCTTTAACCTTACTAGCCAATTCATCCCAAGAATAACTTCATATTTACTCATCTCCAAGACTATCAAATCACTTGTTGAGATGTGTCCTTGGATTTCTAGCAAACAATCCTTTATTATCTCTCGAGTCGACACAACACTACCTGTGGGTGTCTTAATCCTTAAGGTTGTGGTTGTCATGGCTATGGGTAGACCAAGCCGCTTAGCCAAGCTGGTAGTGATAAAGGAGTGGGTGGCTCCCGTATCAAACAACACATAAGCTTCATTCCCATTTACTCCTATGCGTCCTGTTACCATAAACATTTATCACTACTTGGTCCTAATCACTCAACAACTATCTATTCCAGGGTTTCCATATTTCAGCTTTTCCTCTTACACAGGTTTTAAATTTCCTTTATAAAAACTTGCTACGAAGACAAAGAACTTTATCTTAAAAGGAACTTGTTACTAACCTGTCACCAGGCCGCCATCCACATCGCCGTCTTGATCCAGCGCGGCCAGCTCCATGCCTTCCTCCTCATCATCCTCGATCATCCATTGGCCTTCAAAATTGTACAGCCGCATACCATGCATGGCCGAGGCTGCACGGCTCCACTTCTGCTACCGGACCTTTGGGTGTTATCATTTCCTGGATTCCCGTAAGGTCGGGTAGTTCCACTTTTCCTCTGGGGGCACTCGGAGGTTACATGGCCCTTTTCCTTGCAAAGGTAGCAGGTTATAGTCATCTTCTTTGGGCAAGCATAAACCAGATGACCTGCTTCGCCACAAAAGAAACACTTGTCCTTCAGGGGACATTGCCTTGGGTAGTGGCCTCCCTTGCACTTCCAGCAGGAAATGTTGGACTTGGCTTGGTTAAACCTCCCACCAGAATTATCCTTAATACCGTGGTAGGGCTTGAATCTCTTTCCTCTGTAGCTCGAGCTGGAGGCATCAAAGTGCCTTTTTCCGAACACTCTTTTGTCCGGTTCAGCATACTTTCTCTTCTTGGCCCCTTCAATCAAACGGGCCTTTTCGATCACCTCAAGGTAGGTCGACAATCCAGATTCATGTATCTTTATCCTTAGGTCCTCATCGAGACCTTCCAGGAACACTTGTTTCTGTAGCTCCTCACTATTCTTGTATGACTCAGGAGCATACTGCAGTAGGTGATTGAATTCCGTTTCATACTGCTCAATCGTCCTGCCTCTTTGTCTCACATGCAGGAAATCTGCGCTGTACCTTACTCGAAGACTGGCGGGGAAATAGTTCCCTAGGAACTCTCTTCGGAAGGTCTCCCAGCTAACTGGGGTTGCCAAACTCCTTCGTTTAGACTCCCACCATACACGTGCATTATATCTTAACATGTATGTGCCGTACTCCAAACGGAGGTGTGGTGGGGTCTCATATGCTGCAAAAGAACGCTCAATTTGAGCCAACCAATCTTCCGCCTCATCGGGCTTTCCAAACGCCCCATCAAAGTAGCGGTTACTCTTTATGAAATCAGGGAGGGAACTCCTCTGGTAACCTCTTGGTGGTGGAGGGGGTGGATAACGAGCATTATATGATTGCTCCTCTGGTGGCATGGGAAACTCCTCTTGCATTCTCCTGTATGGAGGGGGTGGTGGAGGTGGTAAAGGTGCAGAACCCCTTAGACTTGGTTCGGAGTTGGGGTTGGTTCTGGTTTTGATTCTGGATGAATGCAGCAAACATATTTGTCAAATTCCCAATGGCATTCATCATAGCTGCCTGGGGGTCAGGCTGAGCAGCTTCAGGTATGCTAGCTTGGGGTTGATCTGGCTGGTTCGCACTACTAGCCTCACTTGGGAGTGGTTCTTGCTCCCGGTTTCGGTTCCTCCGGTTTCGTCTGTTACATATTGTCTTAATAAGTTTTATTTCTTCTTTAGAGTTTTGCGGTTATAAAACGTTGGCTAAAGAGTTTTCAAAAATTCTAGGAATAATTTAGAGAAACATAGAATTCATAAAAAGGCTCAAAGAAAATTTAAAGCTCCAAGTCGTTCACAAAAAGGCTCTTAAAGTAAAGAAATCATAGCAATCAAAGGAATTCCAAATTAAGAAATCATAATAATCAAAGAATTTCTGAATCAAATGATGATATGAATGAGATTATGATTATGCAATTAAGTATATGAATGTAGTCTACTACTAATGCAAAAGTATGATGCTTGTGAAACTTCATTCTTGGAATCAACATAAACTTCATTGACTTGTTTGTGCCGTACAAAAGTTGTTTTCAAATAAGCTTGCAAAATTGACAACACAAAACAATTCTTCCGATACTAGTCGACAACTTCTATCTAATAACATCTAAGGACATGGAAAGGGAAACAGACAAGGAAAACAACATACTAGACCATAAAGAGATCCTAAGGCAATTTGGCATCCCGCATTGCCTACTATTCAAAAGAAACTATTGGACTTATGGGATACTACATCCTTCATTCTAATCAGAGTCGTCTGGTGAGGGGCTAGGGAGTCGTCCTCGACTAGAAGATGCTCCATCATCCTTTCGGATGAACTGACTCAAATAGGCCCTAACAGTCAACCTCCTTCTCTGAGCGGGTGGCTAGAGGCTCTGGTTCCTTCTTCCTCTTCTTCTTCCTCTTCCTCTTCTTCTTCTGCTTCTTCTTCTCTCACTTCTTGATCTCCTACTTGATTTGTTTCCTCCATATCAACTCTATCATCAGATTCATTCCTAATTCCCATTTCTCTTTCTGCTTCTCTTCCTGCTTCTTCCCACATCCTACTCCACCTTTCCTGAATTCACTTATCCAAGGGTCAGCTTCATTCATTCCCTCCACAGGTTCTGGAGCTACCGGTTCAGGGGCTACTGCCTCAACCTCAGGGGGTTGCTCGCCTACTGGGTATATCTTTCCATACGGTGGGGTCGAATTCTGGTTCTACCCTCCCACTATCGGGTATGTCCAGATCCCTATTGAAATCCCATACAACTGGTTCTGGTGGGGGTTGGGTGGTTCAGGAGCTACGACTGGAGGGTAGGGGATCTAGGTATTTCTTCTTCCATCCAGTTTGGGTCCTCTTCTGGGTCTTCTTCCTCCTCAGATTCTTCCACATTGTTTTCTTCTCCCTCATTGTTTCCTTCATTCCCTTCATTTCCTCAACAGCTGGGGCATTAATCAGGTGTACTCCCCCGTTTCCTACTTGTGGAGCTGGAGCTCCTCCTAGGAATGGGATAAGATCAAGGTATCTAGCTTGCCACACAAAATGATTTCTGATATCTGCCAAATTCCAATCCCTATGATCATCCAGGTCATCACGGGCATGCACATAAAGTGGTCCTACCATGCCAATTCCCGAAGTCTGGGTGGGTGGGACTTCCTTCATTCTTAAGATAAATGTGGCTTCTCTTAACATGGGTTCTCCGCATATTCTACCATCACCCTCTCTAGGGTATAAATAGTCTCCATGATTGTCCATCTTCTTCTCCTTATTGGATCATACCTTAACTGATCTATCACAGATATCCATCTTGTGTATCTAAGGCCCTCTTTCCATAGCTTATACATCTCTTTTATTGTCCTAGGTCGCTGGACCAATGCAAAGTCTTCACATAAAACCTTAACCGAAGCCGGTATTCCACCATGGTTTCATCTAGTCTTTTGGTGAAGTTCCTAGCTCGTTCTCGGGTTTCACCCAAGGAAACCTACAACACGAAAACTATTAATTAGCCTAGCTTTTAACTCCAATTTTATCCTAGTTACTTAGTTCTAGGTTTGATTTTAACTCTATTGTCATGCCTAATAACCTAGTGCTCTGATACCACTTAAACTGTCACGCCCCATAGGGTACCCTAAACGTAACAGTCCGCCACATGCCATATAAGATTCCCGAATTACCACCTTAGTCTTTCGGAAGTCTCATATAGATGTAAGGCGTACCTTTACACAATAGAGTACAAGTCCGAATGGAGATAAAAGCTTAATTTGGCATGCATGGGCAATAGGATATAATTCATGAACATAAATAAATATTACATAATTCTAAGGGGCATTCCCCCGCAAAAGAATATTTAGCGGTCCATTACAGTCATCCAAGTCTTAGAAGTTTTCTATGGAAGTCTAATACAAAAATTATAACTTCTAGGGAAAACTCCTAGCTTCTGTACCTGTTCAGCCGGGTCTCTTCGCCTAAGCCATAAATGCGTAAGCTGCAAAAGGAATGGTCTGTAGGGATGTAAGCTAACTAGCTTAGTGAGTGTAATCTCCCACAAAAACATTTATATCACAACAATTCAACCAAGTTATTAATCAAGCAAGTGTATGCATCAAACACATGAGTTCAACATACATATGACCAACCGGAAATCATATGTGGATGGAATTGCGCCCTCCATCCCGGGTTAGCAGATTAACGAATCCTGCGGTACGACAATATCCCGTTTATGGCTCACGGCTAACCTACGATTATCGATGTCGTTTATGGTTCACGACTAACCTACGATTATTCGATGTCGTTTATGGTTCACGACTAACCTACGATTATTCGATGTCGTTTATGGTTCACGACTAACCTACGATTATTCGATGTCGTTTATGGTTCACGACTAACCTACGATTATTCGATGTCGTTTATGGTTCACGACTAACCTACAAATGCTCATGCTCCATCCCCTTGTGATATGCACATGTCAAATTATCATTTACTCAAGTAGTTGATTAAGCCAATTTACTCAGGCGATCAATCAATTTATCAGACAATCCATCATAGCTAACTATACAATCAAAGTTTATCACCCGGTTTCGATATTCTTAATTTGTTTCTCATATCACAACAATCATATAATTTCCCAATAATCCCCATTATTCATATTCCATTCAATTGACCTACATTCTAGTGCACTACTTTACAAGCACATACAATAAATGAATTGGGAAGAAAAACTCACTCCGCCATCGGTACTCCGGTCTTCTAGTAGTAATATCCGGAGGTAACTCGTCACCGTCCACGGGTTCACCTATTCATATAAGAAATTACCCTAATAAGTATTCTATCAACTTAGGACACTAAAACTCTAAGGAAACTTAGTGAAATCGGAATTCGCGTCATTTCCGAAGTTCCGTTTTAAAATGGCCATAACTTGGTCGTTTTAAGTCGGAATTTCGCAAATTATATACCGATTCCTATCTACTTCGGAAGAGCTTTCCAAATATGAAGTTTAAATCAAGTTTTGAAAATATCTAAGCCTCGGAATTGAGGGATCAGATCTGTACAGCGGGTTCCTTGATTCCAAAAATGCGGTTTTGATGAATGCATTTGAGATTCCTAAGTATAAATGATGCTAAATGCAATGGTAATGATTTTCCCTATCATGAATGTCATGATGTGAACTTAATGAGTCTATGTTCTTAACTTTTTGGATTTAAAGAATTTTACAAAACTTTCTTAGAAACCATTTCCTCTCAAAGCTTAGTAAGTGAGTTTACTACATTTGACCACATACATTTACATGGATTTCCTTTAGAAACTCTACTTTATTTAAAGAAATTTTGACCCTTATATTAGTTATATCCTAAGGCCTTTATTTCTTTAATAAAATCTACATTTACAAACTTTTAAGTGGGTCTTTTACTATGGGGTTTCCAAAAATCCGAATTTACAAAAGTTCATTTTCAAGTTGATTCCTTTAGGAAAAATATATTTTATACTTGAAACTTTAAGTATCTATTATACCTATATCCTAAGGACTTCATTTATTTAAGAAAATATCATTTTTGAAGTTGGAAAAATAGTGTTTTCTAACCCTTCATCCATTATTACGAATTTGGTTTTCATAACTTTTAACTCAAAACTCCTATGGACTTCATCTCTTGTTTTCAACATTTTCTTTAGTAAAAACTCCTTTAGACTCATGAAAAATACCACTAATCATTATCTATTACCCATAGGCTTTATTTCTCTTATAAAATATAAGTTTAGAAGTTGTTAAAAGTGTTTTTGACCTTGGTTTTCAAAGTCATCCGAATTTTCAAAAGTCTTTTTCTTGTAAAGTACTTTTCTTTTTGACTTCATGGACCCATATATAGATATATATAGAAAGTCATTTACTAAAGACAAAAGTGTTAAAGACTATTTATGCACATATGAACAAAATAATAATGAAACTATAAATGCCTACATGCTCATGAGTAACAAGATGATGGATCTACTTTATCAAAAGCTTAAATGAGTTTTAAAAACATAAAAACCATATTTTTATAAAAGATCCTTTGTTTAAAAGACTTTTTGATGGATAAAAGTAAAGCTTTTGTATAGAAACTCCTTTAAAAGATAGATCTACCATGAAATGGTTTGGGATTTTTGTGTTGTTATCTCATTGTTCCTACTACAAGATCATGGGAACATGGAGTTGAGATAACCAAAAATCACCTAGCCATAACAAGGTTTTATGAGTTGGAAGTAGTGGAGCATAACTTACTTGAAGTGGATGTAAGATGGAAGAGAAAAATGGAAGTTGTGAATGTGTTGTGTGGGGCTCCAAAGGTTTCGGCCACAAGTGAAAATGGGAGAGAGGAAAGAGCTTTTTACACTTTAGAAATTTTGGAAAGTAAAGAATGAGGAAAGAGAGAGAAAAGGTGGTTTATATAAGAAGTGATTTAGGTTAAATGGATGAGAAAAGAAGTAAAAAAAATATCAAATGTGCATGGATGGGGGGGGCCATAATGGCGGTTTGGGGAAGGAAAGAGGGGGGAAAAGCTTGATTTGTTCCATCTTACTTTAACTTGATTTGATTATATCACTTGTCAAAATTAAAGTGAAGTTGAAAGGACTAAAGCATGGAAGAATGGAGGAGATGTGATTGATGGTAAGAGTTAGATTTGTAGGGTAGGCTAATAGGTAGACTAGGTAGTGTAGGTGGTACTTTATGAATAGTAAAGAATAGTTGACAAGACAATTTAATTTCCGGTAGTAATGAAATACGAGTAAAAAGGCTATAACTGTATTTTTCATAAACCAGAAAATTATGAAAAATATATTTTTGAAATCCTTATTTTATTTTGGTTCTAATGAGTACTCATAAGAATATTTTTGAAAATCTAGTTCCGGGGCACGTTTTTCTATAATGGGTCTCGGGATGACCCGGAATTGAAATTTTCTTAAAATCAGATATTTTCTTAGTTTGAAATATATTCAAGAACTATAATCAAAATTAAATTTTCTTAGAAAAGTTTATTAATTGGAAACCGAGGAAAAGGAATTAGGGTTCCTAGTTCTCACTCCAGGCTTGAGCTATTCCGGTTTAGGGTTTTGGGTTTCCGGTTCTAGGGTTATCTTAGCTACTTGAAAAATCGGGGTTTACAACCTACCCACCTTAAAAAGAGTTTTGTCCTCAAAACTGAACTGACGTACCTTGATCCTCAAACAACTCGGGGTATTTCCTTCGGATTTCCTCTTCGGCTTCCCAAGTCGCTTCCTCAGAAGTGTGGTTTCTCCACAATACTTTAACGTATCTAATCTCTTTGTTCCGAAGCTTCTGAGTCTTCTTATCCAAGATTTCTACTGGGTGTTCTTCATAGGTGAGATTTTCCTTTAACCGAATCGGTTCCAACTCCACTATCCGCTCAGGGTCAGGTACATACTTCCTTAACACTGATACGTGGAACACGTTATGAACTCCCGACAAACCTGGCGGCAAGGCTAGCCGATAGGCCAAATCTCCCACTCTTTCCAAGATCTCAAAAGGTCCAATATACCTTGGGCTTAATTTCCCTTGAGCCCGCACTCTCTTTATGCTCTTAATTGGGTTTATTTTCAAATAGACATGATCGCCTACTTGAAATTCCAGCTCTCTTCTCTTCAGATCAGCCCAACTCTTCTGCCTGTCTTGAGCCTCTTTCATTTTCTGTTGAATAACCCGGACCTTGTCTGTTGCTTCTTGAACCAATTCAGGACCAATAGCTAGCTTTTCCACATCATCCCAAAACAGAGGGGACCTACAACGCCGTCCATATAGGGCTTCGTATGGTGGCATCTGAATGGTTGAGTGGTAGCTATTGTTATAGGCAAACTCAATTAGGGGTATATGATTATCCCAACTTCCTTTGAATTCCAAAATGCAAGCCCTTAACATGTCCTCCAAAGTCTGAATGGTTCGCTCAGACTGTCCATCTGTCTGAGGATGGTAGGCAGTACTGAAATGCAACTTGGTGCCTAGGCTCTTTTGTAGGCTCGTCCAGAACTTTGAAACAAACCTTGGATCCCGATCAGAAATAATCCCTGCTGGTATACCGTGAAGTCGTACAATCTCCTTAATGTAAATCCTAGCCAATTTGTCCAATGAATAGGTCATATTAATTGGTAGGAAGTGTGCTGACTTCGTCAAACGATCCACTATAACCCAGACCGCATCACATCCAGTGGATGTCCTCGGGAATCCACACACAAAGTCCATTGAAATTTGGTCCCACTTCCATTCTGGGATAGGTAGTGGCTTTAGTAATCCACCTGGCCGTTGATGTTCCACTTTGACTTGCTGACACACGGCACACTTCATAACAAAGTCTGCCACATCCCTCTTCAATCCATTCCACCAATAGTGGCTTTTTATGTCCTGATACATCTTTGTACCTCCCGGATGCACCGTGTAACCGGAGTTGTGAGCCTCGCTCATGATCTCTTTTCTCAATTCCTCATCTTCCGGTACACACAATCTTCCTTTCATTCTAACCACTTCTTCATCATCCAGGGTAAAGTCACTATACTTCCCTTTGAGTACTTCTTCTTTTATCCTCTTTATCGCCTCATCATATCTTTGGGCTTCCTTAATCCTGTCGATCAAAGTGGGTTCCAAAACCAAATTTGCTATCTCCACTTCGACGTCTTGCCCTATGAATTCAATTCTCAACCTTTCGAATTCCTTTATCAGCTCTTTTTGTTCTGTGATTAGGCTTGCCACTTCTCCATGATTCTTTCTGCTCAAGGCGTCTGCCACAGCATTTACCTTTCCTGGGCAGTAATTTATCCCCAAATCATAGTCCTTGATGAGTTCCAACCACCGTCTCTGCCTCATATTTAACTCCTTTTGTGTGAACAAATACTTGAGACTCTTGTGATCTGTGTACACTTCACATCTTTGCCCATACAAATAATGTCTCCATAACTTCAAGGCAAAAACCACGGCGGCCAATTCCAAATCGTGTGTGGGATAGTTTTGCTCATGAGGCCTTAATTGCCTGGAGGCATAGGCAATGACTTTCCCTTCTTGCATCAGTACACAACCGAGGCCATTCCTAGAGGCGTCGCTATGCACTGTGTACGGCTTTTCAGGATCGGGCAATACCAAAATTGGAGCTGATACTAAGCGCCGTTTCAACTCTTGGAAACTTTGCTCCCTCTTATCTGTCCATTCGAATTTCTCGTTCTTTTGTGTCAATTGAGTCAAAGGTTTGGCAATCTTGGAGAAATCCTTTACAAACTTGCGGTAATAACCAGCCAAACCTAGAAAGCTTCTCACCTCAGTTACCGTTTCGGGCTGTTTCCAATCCACTACAGCCTTGATCTTTTCTGGGTCTACGGATATTCCTTCTCCCGTCACTACATGTCCAAGAAAAGATATTCTATCCAACCAAAATCACACTTGGATAGCTTGGTGTACATATTTTTCTCTCTCAAGGTTTGTAACGCCATTCTTAGATGCTCCTCATGTTGTTCTCTGGTCCTTGAATAGATTAGGATGTCGTCTATGAACACAATTACACATTTATCCAAAAGCGGTTTGTACACTCGGTTCATAAGGTCCATGAATGCAGCAGGTGCATTAGTTAACCCAAACGGCATCACTAGACTCATAGTGCCCGTACCGTGTGCGAAAGGCTGTCTTAGGCACATCTTCCGGTTTTATTCTCAACTGGTGATAACCGGAGCGCAAATCAATGCGCGAGAACACACTTGCCCCTTGGAGCTGATCAAAGAGGTCGTCGATTCTTGGAAGGGGGTATCGATTTTTGATGGTGACTTTATTCAATTCCCGATAATCGATACATAATCTCATAGACCCGTCCTTTTCTTTACAAACAACACCGGTGCGCCCCATGGCGACACGCTAGGTCTTACGAATCCTTGATCCAACAGCTCCTGTAATTGGGTCTTTAATTCCTTCAATTCCACCGGAGCCATCCGGTATGGTGCCTTTGATATCGGCTCTGTACCTGGAGCTAGAGTGATTTCAAAATCAATCTCTCTTTTCGGTGGTAAACCGGGTAAGACTTCAGGAAATACATCCTCAAACTCATTCACCACGGGTATGTCACTCTTTTCTCCTCTTTCCTCTCTAATCCAGGCATCTTCTATTGGCACAATTTCCTCATCTTCCATCATTAGCTCGAAGGAGCTTAAACCAAGATCTCTTCGCACCGTGATCTCTCCAAGGAAGTCTACTCTCTCCTTCCTGTGGTCATCAAAACTTATCATCTTCTTGACAGTCCACAATGGCTTTAACCTTACTTAGCCAATTCATCCCAAGATAACTTCATATTTACTCATCTCCAAGACTATCAAATCACTTGTGAGATGTGTCCTTGGATTTCTAGCAAACAATCCTTTATTATCTCTCGAGTCGACACAACACTACCTGTGGGTGTCTTAATCCTTAAGGTTGTGGTTGTCATGGCTATGGGTAGACCAAGCCGCTTAGCCAAGCTGGTAGTGATAAAGGAGTGGGTGGCTCCCGTATCAAACAACACATAAGCTTCATTCCCATTTACTCCTATGCGTCCTGTTACCATAAACATTTATCACTACTTGGTCCTAATCACTCAACAACTATCTATTCCAGGGTTTCCATATTTCAGCTTTTCCTCTTACACAGGTTTTAAATTTCCTTTATAAAAACTTGCTACGAAGACAAAGAACTTTATCTTAAAAAGGAACTTGTTACTAACCTGTCACCAGGCCGCCATCCACATCGCCGTCTTGATCCAGCGCGGCCAGCTCCATGCCTTCCTCCTCATCATCCTCGATCATCCATTGGCCTTCAAAATTGTACAGCCGCATACCATGCATGGCCGAGGCTGCACGGCCTCCACTTCTGCTACCGGACCTTTGGGTGTTATCATTTCCTGGATTCCCGTAAGGTCGGGTAGTTCCACTTTTCCTCTGGGGCACTCGGAGGTTACATGGCCCTTTTCCTTGCAAAGGTAGCAGGTTATAGTCATCTTCTTTGGGCAAGCATAAACCAGATGACCTGCTTCGCCACAAAAGAAACACTTGTCCTTCAACTGGGGCATTGCCTTGGGTAGTGGCCTCCCTTGCACTTCCAGCAGGAAATGTTGGACTTGGTTGGTTAAACCTCCCACCAGAATTATCCTTAATACCGTGGTAGGGCTTGAATCTCTTTCCTCTGTAGCTCGAGCTGGAGGCATCAAAGTGCCTTTTTCCGAACACTCTTTTGTCCGGTTCAGCATACTTTCTCTTCTTGGCCCCTTCAATCAAACGGGCCTTTTCGATCACCTCAAGGTAGGTCGACAATCCAGATTCATGTATCTTTATCCTTAGGTCCTCATCGAGACCTTCCAGGAACACTTGTTTCTGTAGCTCCTCACTATTCTTGTATGACTCAGGAGCATACTGCAGTAGGTGATTGAATTCCGTTTCATACTGCTCAATCGTCCTGCCTCTTTGTCTCACATGCAGGAAATCTGCGCTGTACCTTACTCGAAGACTGGCGGGAAATAGTTCCCTAGGAACTCTCTTCGGAAGGTCTCCCAGCTAACTGGGGTTGCCAAACTCCTTCGTTTAGACTCCCACCATACACGTGCATTATATCTTAACATGTATGTGCCGTACTCCAAACGGAGTGTGGTGGGGTCTCATATGCTGCAAAAGAACGCTCAATTTGAGCCAACCAATCTTCCGCCTCATCGGGCTTTCCAAACGCCCCATCGAAGTAGCGGTTACTCTTTATGAAATCAGGGAGGGAACTCCTCTGGTAACCTCTTGGTGGTGGAGGGGGATAACGAGCATTATATGATTGCTCCTCTGGTGGCATGGGAAACTCCTCTTGCATTCTCCTGTATGGAGGGGGTGGTGGAGGTGGTAAAGGTGCAGAACCCCTTAGACTTGGTTCGGAGTTCTGAGGTTGGTTCTGGTTTTGATTCTGGATGAATGCAGCAAACATGTTTGTCAAATTCCCAATGGCATTCATCATAGCTGCCTGGGGGTCAGGCTGAGCAGCTTCGGGTATACTAGCTTGGGGTTGATCTGGCTGGTTCGCACTACTAGCCTCACTTGGGAGTGGTTCTTGCTCCCGGTTTCGGTTCCTCCGGTTTCGTCTGTTACATATTGTCTTAATAAGTTTTATTTCTTCTTTAGAGTTTTGCGGTTTATAAAACGTTGGCTAAAGAGTTTTCAAAATTCTAGGAATAATTTAGAGAAACATAGAATTCATAAAAAGGCTCAAAGAAAATTTAAAGCTCCAAGTCGTTCACAAAAAGGCTCTTAAAGTAAAGAAATATAGCAATCAAAGGAATTCCAAATTAAGAAATCATAATAATCAAAGAATTTCTGAATCAAATGATGATATGAATGAGATTATGATTATGCAATTAAGTATAATGAATGTAGTCTACTACTAATGCAAAAGTATGATGCTTGTGAAACTTCATTCTTGGAATCAACATAAACTTCATTGACTTGTTTGTGCCGTACAAAAGTTGTTTTCAAATAAGCTTGCAAAATTGACAACACAAAACAATTCTTCCGATACTAGCCAACTTCTATCTAATAACATCTAAGGACATGGAAAGGGAAACAGACAAGGAAAACAACATACTAGACCATAAAGAGATCCTAAGGCAATTTGGCATCCCGCATTGCCTACTATTCAAAAGAAACTATTGGACTTATGGGATACTACATCCTTCATTCTAATCAGAGTCGTCTGGTGAGGGAGTCGTCCTCGACTAGAATGCTCCATCATCCTTTCGGATGAACTGACTCAAATAGGCCCTAACAGTCAACCTCCTTCTCTGAGCGGGTCGGGCTAGAGGCTCTGGTTCCTCCTCTTCCTCTTCTTCTTCCTCTTCCTCTTCTTCTTCCTCTTCTTCTTCTGCTTCTTCTTCTCTCACTTCTTGATCTCCTACTTGATTTGTTTCCTCCATATCAACTCTATCATCAGATTCATTCCTAATTCCCATTTCTCTTTCCTTCTCTTCCTGCTTCTTCCCACATCCTACTCCACCTTTCCCTGAATTCACTTATCCAAGGGTCAGCTTCATTCATTCCCTCCACAGGTTCTGGAGCTACCGTTCAGGGCTACTGCCTCAACCTCAGGGGTTGCTCACCTACTGGGTATATCTTTCCATACTGGGTCGAATTCTGGTTCTACCCTCCCACTATCGGGTATGTCCAGATCCCTATTGAAATCCCAAACAACTGGTTCTGGTGCGGTTAGGTGGTTCAGGAGCTACGACTGGAGGGGTAGGGGATCTAGGTATTTCTTCTTCCATCCAGTTTCCTCTTCTGGTCTTCTCCTCCTCAGATTCTTCCACATTGTTTTCTCCTTCCTCATTGTTTCCTTCATTCCCTCATTTCCTCATCACTGGGGCATTGATCAGATGTACTCCCCCGTTTCCTACTTGTGGAGCTCCTCCTAGGAATGGATAAGATCAAGGTATCTAGCTTGCCACACAAAATGATTTCTGATATCTGCCAATTCCAATCCCTATGATCATCCAGGTCATCACGGGCATGCACATAAAGTGGTCCTATACCATGCCAATTCCCGAAGTCTGGGTGGGTGGACTTCCTTCATTTTAAGAATAAATGTGGCTTCTCTTAACATGGGTTCTCCCGCATATTCTACCATCACCCTCTCTAGGGTATAAATAGTCTCCATGATTGTCCATCTCTTCTCCTTATTGGATCATACTTAACTGATCTATCACAGATATCCATCTTGTATCTAAGGCCCTCTTTCCATAGCTTATACATCTCTTTATTGTCCTAGGTCGCTGGACCAATGCAAAGTCTTCACATAAAACCCTTAACCGAAGCCGGTATTCCACCATGGTTTCATCTAGTCTTTTGGTGAAGTTCCTAGCTCGTTCTCGGTTTCACCCAAGGAAACCTACAACACGAAAACTATTAATTAGCCTAGCTTTTAACTCCAATTTTATCCTAGTTACTTAGTTCTAGGTTTGATTTTAACTCTATTGTCATGCCTAATAACCTAGTGCTCTGATACCACTTAAACTGTCACGCCCCATAGGGTACCCTAAACGTAACAGTCCGCCACATGCCATATAAGATTCCCGAATTACCACCTTAGTCTTTCGGAGTCTCATATAGATGTAAGGCGTACCTTTACACAATAGAGTACAAGTCCGAATGGAGATAAAAGCTTAATTTGGCATGGGCAATAGGATATAATTCATGAACATAAAAAATATTACATAATTCTAAGGGGCATTCCCCCGCAAAAGAATATTAGCGGTCCATTACAGTCATCCAAGTCTTAGAAGTTTTCTATGGAAGTCTAATACAAAAAAATAACTTCTAGGGAAAACTCCTAGCTTCTGTACCTGTTCAGCCGGTCTCTTCGCCTAAGCCATAAATGCGTAAGCTGCAAAAGGAATGGTCTGTAGGGATGTAAGCTAACTAGCTTAGTGAGTGTAATCTCCCACAAAAACATTTATATCACAACAATTCAACCAAGTTATTAATCAAGCAAGTGTATGCATCAAACACATGAGTTCAACATACATATGACCAACCGGAAATCATATGTGGATGGAATTGCGCCCTCCATCCCGGGTTAGCAGATTAACGAATCCTGCGGTACGACAATATCCCGTTTATGGCTCACGGCTAACCTACGATTATCGATGTCGTTTATGGTTCACGACTAACCTACGATTATTCGATGTCGTTTATGGTTCACGACTAACCTACGATTATTCGATGTCGTTTATGGTTCACGACTAACCTACGATTATTCGATGTCGTTTATGGTTCACGACTAACCTACAAATGCTCATGCTCCATCCCCTTGTGATATGCACATGTCAATTATCATTTACTCAAGTAGTTGATTAAGCCAATTTACTCAGGCGATCAATCAATTTATCAGACAATCCATCATAGCTAACTATACAATCAAAGTTTATCACCCGGTTTCGATATTCTTAATTTGTTTCTCATATCAACAACAATCATATAATTTCCCAATAATCCCCATTATTCATATTCCATTCAATTGACCTACATTCTAGTGCACTACTTTACAAGCACATACAATAAATGAATTGGGAAGAAAAACTCACTCCGCCATCGGTACTCTCTTCTAGTAGTAATAATCCGGAGGTAACTCGTCACCGTCCACGGGTTCACCTATTCATATAAGAAATTACCCTAATAAGTATTCTATCAACTTAGGACACTAAAACTCTAAGGAAACTTAGTGAAATCGGAATTCGCGTCATTTCCGAAGTTCCGTTTTAAAATGGCCATAACTTGGTCGTTTTAAGTCGGAATTTCGCAAATTATATACCGATTCCTATCTACTTCGAAGAGCTTTCCAAATATGAAGTTTAAATCAAGTTTTGAAAATATCTAAGCCTCGGAATTGAGGGATCAGATCTGTACAGCGGGTTCCTTGATTCCAAAAATGCGGTTTTGATGAATGCATTTGAGATTCCTAAGTATAAAATGATACTAAATGCAATGGAATGATTTTCCCTATCATGAATGTCATGATGTGAACTTAAGAGTCTATGTTCTTACAACTTTTTGATTTAAAGATTTCAAAAACTTTCTTAGAAACCATTTCCTCTAAAAGCTTAGTAAGTGAGTTTACTACATTTGACCACATCTACATTTACATGGAT
Source organism: Combretum micranthum (assembly GCA_024138025.1). Classification (NCBI taxonomy): domain Eukaryota; kingdom Viridiplantae; phylum Streptophyta; class Magnoliopsida; order Myrtales; family Combretaceae; genus Combretum; species Combretum micranthum. Next base: position 602,261 of record JAMXBD010000854.1, read on the forward strand.
TTCCTTTAGAAACTCTACTTTATTTAAAGAAATTTGACCCTTATATTAGTTATACCTAAGGCCTTTATTTCTTTAATAAAATCACATTTACAAACTTTTAAGTGGGTCTTTTACTATGGGGTTTCCAAAAATCCGAATTTACAAAAGTTCATTTTCAAGTTGATTCCTTTAGGAAAAATATATTTTATACTTGAAACTTTAAGTATCTATTATACCTATATCCTAAGGACTTCATTTATTTAAGAAAATATCATTTTTGAAGTTGGAAAAATAGTGTTTTCTAACCCATCATTATTACGAATTTGGTTTTTCATAACTTTTAACTCAAAACTCCTATGGACTTCATCTCTTGTTTTCAACATTTTCTTTAGTAAAAACTCCTTTAGACTCATGAAAAATACCACTAATCATTATCTATTACCCATAGGCTTTATTTCTCTTATAAAATAATGTTTAGAAGTTGTTAAAAGTGTTTTTGACCTTGGTTTTCAAAGTCATCCGAATTTTCAAAAGTCTTTTTCTTGTAAAGTACTTTTCTTTTTGACTTCATGGACCCATATTTATAGATCTATATAGAAAGTCATTTACTAAAGACAAAAGTGTTAAAGACTATTTATGCACATATGAACAAAATAATAATGAAACTATAAATGCCTACATGCTCATGAGTAACAAGATGGATCACTTTATCAAAAGCTTAAATGAGTTTTAAAAACATAAAAACCATATTTTTATAAAAGATCCTTTGTTTAAAAGACTTTTTGATGGATAAAAGTTAAAGCTTTTGGTATAGAAACTCCTTTAAAAGATAGTTCTACCATGAAATGTTTGGGATTTTTGTGTTGTATCTCATTGTTCCTACTACAAGATCATGGGAACAAGAGTTGAGATAACCAAAAATCACCAGCCATAACAAGGTTTCATGAGTTGGAAGTAGTGGAGCATAACTACTTGAAGTGGATGTAAGATGGAAGAGAAAAATGGAAGTTGAGAATGTGTTGTGTGGGGCTCCAAAGGTTTCGGCCACAAGTGAAAATGGGAGAGAGAGAGCTTTTTACACTTTAGAAATTTTGGAAAGTAAAGAATGAGAAAGAGAGAGAAAAGTGGTTTATATAAGAAGTGTTTAGGTTAAATGGATGAAAAGAAGTAAAAAAAAAAAAATCACAGGCATGGATGGGGGGGGCCATAATGGCGCCGGTTTTGGAAGGAAAGAGGGGAAAAAGCTTGATTTGTTCCATCTTACTTAACTTGATTTGATTATATCACTTGTCAAAATTAAAGTGAAGTTGAAAGGACTAAAGCATGGAAGAATGGAGGATGTGATGATGGTAAGATTAGATTTGTAGGGTAGGCTAATAGTAGACTAGGTAGTGTAGGTGTACTTTATGAATAGTAAAGAATAGTTGACAAGACAATTTAATTTCCGTAGTAATGAAATACGAGTAAAAGGCTATAACAATATTTTTCATAAACCGGAAATTATGAAAATATATTTTTGAAATCCTTATTTTATTTTGGTTCTAATGAGTACTCATAAATATTTTTGAAATCTAGTTCCGGGGCACGTTTTTCTATAATGGGTCTCGGGATGACCCGGAATTGAAATTTTCTTAAAATCAGATATTTTCTTAGTTTGAAATATATTCAAAACTATAATCAAAAATTAAATTGTTAGAAAAGTTTATTAATGGAAACCGAGGAAAAGCCGAATTAGGGTTCCTAGTTCTCACTCCAACTGAGCTA